>VXBZ01004507.1:317067-361721 GCA_013399135.1 Heliornis fulica | reverse complement strand
TGTTCCTCCCCAGATGCAATTTGATTAAATTTATACCTTTTCCTTTACCAAAAGAGTTAAAGTTATGACCTGATCATTCATTCCCTTAATTCCTCACGCCCTTTTCTTGCTCCACCCTGACTCTTTCCTGTTGTGATGCGAGCACCAGAGAGCTTCTAGTCTACCCCAACTTGCCTTTCCAGTTAGTACAGCTTCTCCTTTGACAAAGGTTCCTCTCTAGGTTGGCGTCAGTGCCCTCTGTCACCTTTTGGCAGCCAGCAGAAGTGGCATGTGGTTTTTGCTTTCCCTGTCTTGTATGCTCTGACATGGTTAAGTGTGTTCTTGTGCATTTGCTGACTAGATTTCTCAAGTCTTTTCTTGCTGTTCCTCTGTCCTTCTCCTCCTCCCAGATCATTACCTGTCTCCAAGGGTTTTCTCTCAGCTCTGCCTGTAATTTCATTTTTTTGTGTATGTTTTATTTCTGGGTAATGCTGCCATTTAGAGGAAATTCACCTGCTACACCTACTGAAACCATCTGCACATCTGTTGGGTTTTATACTAGGGCTATTTTTTCTTTTTCAGCTACAGTATGATCCATTTACAGGTGTCTTGCTTTCAATTCAAAATTCATACACTTGGAATTTCTAGGGGGGAAGAAACTTTCCCAGATGTAACTCAGATGAGGGCAGCAGAGAGTTCCCCAAACAGTGTGGTAGCCAGGAACGAGAAGGAAAGACGTTTTGCAGCTAAGTGGGGTGACATTATAGAAGGCTTTGAGTATGCCTGTAGGTACTGAAGTGCTTAGGAGTCTAGTAGAGAAAATTGGCAGCATCTTCAAGTTTTGGGAAGAAAACAGGCTGAAGAGGATGACACATAGTGGGTCCAAAATGAGTAAACCAGTTGATCCTAACTTTTTTGGGGGGCTTTATCCTTGGATCTGATGCTTTTCAGCAGTTCATTGCAGTTTAACATTCAGTGCCAGGACTTTTGGTAATACTGATGCTAAGCTAACTTTGGGATCTTTAGCTCTGAACATCAGAGTGATCCACGTGGATTGATCTGAAAGCTCCCCCAACCCCCCAGCAGGAGGATTACAGGTGTCTTGGGAACCGAGGGGATGGCCATCCAATTAAAGCTACTAGGAATTGCGTTACAGATTTGTGTCTGCCAAGGTGTGCAGGATAACTTTCCCAGACTGCCCCACAATATTTTCCCATGTGGCTGTGATATGTTTTCTTCAGGTACATAACCTTGTGTTTCGATTTGCAGAATGGTGACTGGATATACTGTAGAGTTCTCATGAGCTGTCGCTGCTTAAAAACTCGACTCCAACCAAAATCACGTCAGGCTAGGCTGTGAGAGTAGCTGGATGTGTTTGTATTACCTCCTTGTGCATATAGTGGGGGGCAATCCCATTTCACTATGTAAGATTATTGTGAAGAGAAAATATTATGATTTGTATATAGATGATACAGTATGTGAGGAAAAAGGTATTTAATATGGCATGTAGTAAAAATACATGAGCCAAGCATTGGTTGGTAGGTTTAGACTGCAGGGAGTTTTACAACTTTTTCTAATCTTATGCCTAAAAAATTTGGGTAGAATCTGCTCAAGCTGGTTTAGTGTGGGTTGGTGTGGTTTGGGGTTTGGTTTTTTTTTTAGTGTTTCCTAGTTTGTTTTTTTTTTTTTTTAACTTTAATGTTATTGCTTCACTTGGACGTAGATTAGAAAAAATGTTGCCTTGGTTTGGTGTGGTCTTTTTTTCAGTAACCAATGCCTGTTCCAATTCTGTCTTCCTATATTTTGCTTTTCAATCATCTTTTCATGCCAAGTATAAACAGACTTAGGAAGCTCCTTATTTAGTCCTTGGGTCTATTAAGGAACAGTTGTTTTTTGGTTTTTTTTGTTTGTTCATTTATTTTGGTTTGGGTTTTTTTGTTTTTGTTTGTTTAAACTCACAAACCAAGGCACCTTCCTTTGCAGTTTTGGATTTTGCCATTGCTAGAAGTAAAGAGGAGATTACTTAGGAGAGACACTACTCCAGAAGTGGCTGGGCTGGGCCTGGCTCCCATAGAGAAAACTTCATAGCCTTGGCCCTTTGTCGTCTTATTTCCCTCAAGTATGTCTTCATCTACTGTTGTCCTCATGCTCTTTATATATATTGACCTGACCTTTGCTGGTCTCTGTAGGACCTTAGCTCATAGGAGTAAAAGTAGCTGAAGTCTAAAGTTGTATATGTTTGGTTTGGTGGTGTGGGTTGTTGGTTGTTTTTTGGGGTTTTTTTTTGGGTGGTTTTTTGTGAGGTCTTTGTTTCTTAATAAAACTGGGAAAGAGGAATACTCTCATGTGCTTGTAAGTTTAGGAGGATGTCACAGCATTGGATGTACCCATTCTTAAGGCTTATTTTTTGGGAATGAGCAGTGGACATTTCTTGAGTATTCTGCCACTCAACTGGCAAATCTTTCTTGCTGTAATTCTGGTGGGGTTTTTTTATCCTCTTGTAATTGTCAGGAAGCTGCAGTTCTCTTAATTAAGCATTAGTGTTCTTACAGGAGGGGATTATGCATCAGATTCTTAGTGTTTGGTTGCCTTGTGGTAATCACTGATTTGAAAAGGGACTGGTTGTACAAATTGGTTCTTCAGACACTCTGATCCAGTGTCCTGTTTGAACTGTTAAAGGAGGAATTTAGGAAAGAGATCTTGATGCACATACTGTAATATTAGTAGATTAAGCTGTGTTTGAGCTGAAATTAATTCTTTAAAATATATTTTAAAAATCCACAGTTGATTTTTAAACTTCTTTACATGGCCTTGTGTGCTTTTGCACTGTGAATAAATTTATGAAGGGCTGTATTAATCCAGTTGTTTTCATAGTAAATATTTTCTTTTCCAGGTTCACACTTTTAAAAAGAGGAATATAACAGGAAAAAATGGCTGCAGAAACTCAGACACTTAACTTTGGGCCTGAATGGTGAGTTTTCTATTTTGTGATACTCTGGAACCTTGTTTAAAATTTTAAAATAAACATTATGAATTTCTGTCCCTTGGGACCCAAAGTTACGAGTTGAATGGGATGTAATGGCTGTTGTTTCATGCTGCTTCACCTCAGTCCCTGGTGTGTGACTGAAAGCAATATTAAAAAATTAGCTTTTCCTTTGTAAATAGTCATTGTGTATGAAATGAGTTGGGTTTCATGTTATGGTAACATTTAATACTCATACTGGTATTATGTATCTGAGGGAGGAATACCCTTTATGATCTAAGTGAAGAGTAAGTGAAGACAACTTATTTGTTTGGTCTTTCCATGTCATACATATTAGTAATGAAGCTCCTGCACCCTCCTTACTGAACTCAAATCTATAGCTATGCAAGCTTCCTCCACCAGTGTTCAAACAATTAAAATCTAAATGGAATATGATTTTCATATTGTAGTTTCCTGTATGTGTGCACCGAAAAGTATCAGGAAAAATGAGCTGTTGTGCCAAAGAGAATCCATGTTGATGTATGATCTTGTCAGCTGTTAGTTTTCACCTTGTCTGACATACATTTTCCTGGCTTTTGCTGAGAGTAGTTGCACAGGTGTGATTACTGCTCTATATCTGGTCCAATTTCTTGTTCAGGTGTTGGTGACTGCAGTTCTGGGTGGTGTAGTGATCCTTAATTGTGTAGAGGGGAGTGTGGCTGTAGGAGGTGGAGTTCCTGCACAGCATATGGTTAGACTGTTGGTGGAATAACGACACATTTTTATACACAATATACAAAAATTGGAGAGTATTCAACAAAGCAGTAAAATATGATTTGTTGCCTGGAAAACAATAAGAGCTCAGTCTATTTTGTTAGAATGAAAGAAGGTTTAAGAATGACTTTATCAGTATCTATAAATACACCCACCAGGCAGATATCTTATGCTGGAGTGCTCTTCAGTGTAAGAGACAGACATGATTAGATTCATTGATGGATGAAAGCCAAAGTTATATTAAAAAAAAATTGAGAAGGGGGAAGGCAACTCTAAAAAAAGCACATATTTTTAACAGTAGCTTGATTGCTGTGTCCAAGTTCAGTCTCTACTTAGCTTGAAAACCAGATTAGGTTGTGTATGAAAGTCAGTATTATACTTCAGCAAGTTACTAGATATTTGCAAGAATAATGGAATAAGACTCTAAGATTTATAATTATTCTTTTGGGTTGCAGTATAGTCATGTCTGTCATGTATGCTGTTGTATCACTTAATAGTGAAACACTCGGTCAAGTTTCATCTGGATTGGAGTTGAACATTGCACTGAGCCATCTAATCCTTTGAATAATGCCTCCCCAGGCACTTTTTGTTTGGAAGTGGTATGTAAGGAAACTGCCACAGGGTGGCACCAGAGTAAAAAAAGAAGGTAAACATTTGACTTGCAAATTACTTTTTCCTTTCTGCTTAAAGAACAATAAAGCAAATCAAAGCATGCTTCAATAATTAGGTGAAAGGTAGCCTCTGAATCAGTGATTTAGTTTAGAGCACCTTCTTATCCAAGGAGTTTGTGATTGAGAAGAGTTTTCCTTGTTTCAATTGTCTTTAAGATTCTCAGCAAGGAGAATGTAGGGAAATGGTCTGGGTTTTGTGTCTCAACACGTGTCCTTTTGTAAAGCATTCCTCAAACGTAAAGATACAGGATATTTGGGTAGCTGAGGAAATTATTGTATGGAAAGAGACTAATCAACCTGCAGAGCAGTAATAATACAGAGCTGTACAACTGTAAGATGTTACGTGCAAGGGGTTGAGTAGTTTACCTGTGTGGAATGAGGCCAAACCTATCAACAGATTTGGCTGTTACTAAAAGTTAAATCACTGCTCGAAATGTCTCTGAAGAGTGACTAAACGTACATCTTTTTATTGAGACACTAAGCTAAATAATACATGTACTCCCTGAAAAATGCTATTAATTTTAAGTTATAGAGGAATTTGGAGTAGAGTCGGATTCCAGAGACACAAAAGAAATCTGATTACAAAATTTACTGTCCTGTACTGTTTGTTAAACTATGTGAAACATGCAGATAAACTTTTTCCTGAGGTTAATGTTTGCCACACAGTCTCTAGTGTGATAAGAATTTTTCTTGTCAAAAAAGTTGTTGTGAACATCTATGGAAGATTTACAACTTAATTTGGTGTAGTCAGTCTGAACAGCTTAGTCAGGGCTTTAGGGGGCTGTACCTAGCTTGTGATACAGTTAGCATAGGAGTTCTCTCCAGGGTATGACTTGAATTCCTTGATGTATTTGTGGGAATATTTTTCTCTTTCTTTCTTCTGGCTATTGCAAAAATGAGGGAAGTTTTTTCACTCTCCTGCAAGTTTTAGAGTTTTGAAGCTAGACTGTTAATGTCTTTCCTCACCTTTCAAGACTGGATTTGTTACTTTTGTGTCATGTGTAAATGTACAGAGGGATGATAGCATAGTTGAGGACACATTCTCCTTAATTCAGTTTTCCTTGCTTTTATTTTAGGCTGCGAGCTCTGTCCAGTGGCGGGAGCGTGACATCCCCTCCTCTGTCTCCAGCTTTGCCAAAGTACAAACTAGCAGACTATCGCTATGGGAGAGAAGAAATGTTGGCACTTTTTCTAAAGGATAATAAGGTGAGCAGGAAGAGGAAGGCAGCCTGATGTGTTTACTCCTAATCATAGTCTTGTGATTAGGAATAGTTATTTGTATTTTGTGATTATGGACAAAGAAATTGTGTAGCTTTTGCATATAATTAAAGAGATTGTGGTGGGTTTTGTGTGTGTACTTACATGATCCTACTGTTACTGCATTGTTATGCTTGATTCTCTTTGCTGCTTTAGGTGTGACTTCCTGTACCCCTGAGAACAAACCCCTCATTGCCATATCTAGTCACACTGCCACTGAGGGTTAGAGTCTCCTTGTGGCTATGCAGATTTTGCTTGCCTCTCTAGGATTTTATTTAATACAGTGTAAAATAGTTATTTGATTTAGTTTGCAAGACAAGCATTAAATCATATTAACTGGTAATCAAAAAAAGGGCTTCACACTTATGCCTCCTGCAGGCAGTTTACTTCAGCAGGTACCCAGCCCAGTGAGAGCAGTCCTGAAGTTCACTTCTCTGGGGCTTAGGACTTGAATGTCCTACACTCTTGAATGTGTAGTGCAAAGGAGCAGTGTAGAACTCCCCCTGGTTTAATTTCAAACAAAGGTTCTCAGTGATGCTAAAGTCACACTTTGGAGAGTGTTTCAGGGGAATAATTCATACATTCTACACTTGTAAGCATCAAGTTTTCCTGTAGGTGGTGACAGAAGTTGATTGGCACACAGTTGGCATATAGTGACTTGGAGGTCTGCATTCTTCTGAGACCCTTCCCTTTGAGTTGAGGAGGAACTGCAAGAAACTTACATCAGGCCATGTCTTTAGCTTTGCAAGTTGATGTACACATGTACCTCAGTGTTCCTGCCATGACTCTGACCTTTTCATGCAGTGCTGGTAGCCCTGCATTGCTTATACGTGCATTCAAGGCCATTCAATGTCAGAGGTTTTTCTGACAAGAAATGTGTTATAGCTTAAAGCCATGCTTTAGCATGCAGAATTATCCTGCTCTGCTTTGAGAAGTTAGGATTTAAATCTTGATGCTATGCTTGAATAAGTGAACCTGTCAGAGGCCATTGGTTTTTTGCAATTAGTGTATGTTATATCAGCTGCTGCAAAGACCTTGGCACTTGACTGACTCAGAAGAACCTGTTAATAAAGTTGTTTTACAGGAAGCTCTCTGATGGTTATGAGTGATCCAAAAGAATGTTTTCTCCCTGCTTTGCCAAAAGGTTACTATTATTAGAATATGTCTTGCTTTGATATACATGTGTTAACCATGACATTGAGTAATTCTTGTTATTGAGGCTAGGAGGATTTTTGACAGTTTCTAGCTAGCTACTAGATGCAATGCTTTAAAGCTGATTCTTGTACCATATTCCTTTTTCACTGTGTCATCTTCTCTCTCAGCTGCCTGAAGGTTGGGCAAAGTTAGATTTTCTCTAAATAATGGCAGGAACACTCCAGATAGCATCTACCCAGATGAAAAAAAAAACAAACCAAAAACCATGAGTTGCTTTGCTTCAGTTAAAATTGGGAGAAGTCTTTATCTCTGGTATTGTGAACTTGGTGATTTTGAAACAGTTCTCTCGGCATAATTAGGACTCACTTGGCTGTAACTGCAGCTTCTTGTCCAAATATTCAAGGTCACATCTGCTGATGGAGCTTCCACCTAATGTTGAACTGATGAAAAATAAGTGTTAAAACTCAGTTTCATTTAAATCATTAGTGTTCTCTACTTAATAAATACATACCTATGATTTTGTTTTTAACTTTTTTGTTCTACTCTCCTTGTTGCTTATAAATTGTAAATGCTGACTGTAAATCAGGTACAACTTCTGTACTATACATGGTAGCTCTTTTAATCTGTAAATAAAAATCTTGCTATAGAAGTGCACAGAAGTTAAAGCAAAACTTCTTTAAATTTACTAGATGAGGTTTCTTTTGGTACAGATTAGAACTGCAGTGGTGTGGAAGTTGAAAATGTGATGTGTGTGGTAGTACTTTACGTATTACAGTTGTGGGTGGTGGGTGCTTGGAATGTTTTGTCTGTAAGATTAATTTTTTTCTGGGCACTGTAAATTTGCCGTGGAATTACACCAACCCACATAAATAGTAGTGAAAGTACTGGTTAGGTGGAGACAGAGTTGGCAGGATCAAAATTTTTTGTAAATGAAAGTAGGTGGCATGATCCCTGAAATGGAAATACTTGAGTATATTTGCATGCTATTTTCTTTTCGTACAGATACCTTCAGACCTTTTGGATAAGGAATTTCTGCCTATTTTACAAGAGGAGCCCCTGCCACCTCTGGCACTTGTACCTTTTACAGAAGAAGAACAGGTTTGTATCCTCTTTTTAATCTTCAGATTGTTATTAGTGTAATGGTGAAATAAATACTACAGCTTCATTAAAAGACACAAAATTTGAGGTGAATACATTTCAGGGAAAGAAACTATGGAAACATACCATGTTAGCTTACAGTTTACATTCCATTCATACCCTATTATCTAAAATATGAACATATTTTTCTTAACTGTTCTGTTGAGACATCAACTTGTTAAATCCAGGGTCATCTTATAGGAAGTATTACCTACTTTTAAGCACAGAGCAGTTTTGCAGTTTTTGGACCACCTTGTCCATTACAGAAATCTCTGAGCTCTGCAACTTCAGTTTTATGGTCTTTGGAGAAGTGTTGAAGTTTTAACTGTTAATGTTTCTTAAGAAGGTGCAGTACTCTTAACTACTCTGTATGGCAGCGGCTGTTTGATTATTTCCTTGTTTGGTCTCTGTAGGTGTGTAACAAATTGGTGAGCAAGGTTAGAGTTCGAACAGGTAGTCCTGAAATATTCGATTTCAGGGGTGACTGATCTGAGTAGTTGGAAAGCCATTACTTTAAATTAGATTTCTAGTAGAGAAAACTGTCTGCACCACCGCCCCCCCTGCCCCCGATAAATGCGCTTGACTCTGAATCAGTTGGCTGTCAGAAGTTGTGATTTTGCAGTTGCTCTTTGGTTTGACATGCTTAGCCTGCTCTCACTTGAGAGTACTGTGGCTTGATATTTTTTTTGTTTCTTTTCTGGTAGAAAGCTGAGTATTTTTACTGACTTGTATTTTTACAAGACTTTGATTTTTCCAGGGGTGGAGGCATTAATTTCTTAAGATTTCAAAGTATCTTCCTTAATTTGTTCCATGCTGTTGTATTTTTAATTTTTTTTCATCTTTTTGTGCCTCAGTATTGTGTAATACCCTTTTTACCTCTTTTGGAATTCCTTTCTCTTCATAGCCAGTTCATCTCTCTTGTGTCTCTAGGATGCTGTATTTTGACATAAGATGCTACTAGTTCAGCTTTTCATCAGTAGTCATATTTAAGTTAGCGTGAATACGCTGCAGGTACTTCCTGTCATAGCCTTAAAAGGCAACTGAGACTTAAGAATATGCTTTATGGGGCAATCTTAGCTCCCATTCTCCAGTGGGAACAGGAGGGATTCAAGCAGTGAGCCCAGGAAATGGTCAACCAGATATGCAGATATTTCAGTATGCTACTGTATATTAAACCTTAGTGTTAAAAATACCTTTGTACATATTTTTTTGCTGACATGCAGCAGAGTGCTTCAGAGGATAAACTCTAAGCCTTTTGTGGTTAGAGGGGATGTTGACTTCCAGTGATTGTCAAGATACTCTTCAGGAGGAATAACATGAGTTAAAGTATGGTGTATTGAAAAGTGTAGCTTCTTGGTACAGGTGAGGTGGTAAGTGCTGCTGAACTTCAGAGACAGGCGTTCTCCTGCTGCAGTGCCCAGTGTTTAATGTGTCTTGAAAACTTATGAGCAGTTAGTGTCTGCTGTGTCACTGGTTTTTGGGCTGGTTTTCTCCCTTGCCTTTTTTCACCTGTAATCACAGGAGTCTTCATGGTTGGTTTAGCAGGCCTCTGAAATCTCCACAAAAATCTTAATCTGAAGTACATACTCCCTTTTTAAGAAAATATTTCCCTTAGTGCTTTCTGGGGACCCAGAGGTTGTGAACAATCTCTTTTTTTTTTTTTTTTCTTGTCTGAAGATCTTTTTCCGCTTTCATGACTGATTTGAGATACCGAGGGAATAGTGTTATTGAAACTAGCAGAAATTTCTGGTGTTTGTTCCCCATGACATATTAAACGTTGTTCACTGTCAAGCATCATGTTCTAAAGTGATCTTGAGGTGAACGTTAATAGTTTTGCAGCTAGTCATGGTGCAGGAAAGCTCTTTTACCTAAGGTGGATCAGAGAGGGTTTAGAACATCTTCATGCCCCATCTCTGATGGTTGAAGGTAGTATTATCCTCTCTGAATTGGACAGATGGAGGTTTGGGAGTCCTGTAGAGGCCAGGCTAGTCAGAGCACTTGTACCTTGGGTAGGGTTCAGCTGAAGCTCAACCTGTCAGGCTTAGTCTAGGCTTGGATTCAGAGCAGTCCTTGCAGCCCGAGTCACGCACCTGATGGCACTGGCCAGGAAGACCTTATCTCAAGGTTTAAAGATGTGTTATGGAGGACAGATAGTGTCAGCTGTCTGAATTTAAGCTTGAATTTTCGTAGTCCTGTGGAGTTTAACTAGTCACAGCTATTTCCCGTTACAGGACACAGATATGCTTTGGAGTTGCTTGTCTCTTTTTATCCTCTTTATGTAGAATGTCACTTTTCTAGTGATAAGGATGCTGAGCTAACCTAGAGTTCAACTGACTCACCTTGTTAGTTTTTGTATATGACAACAAAGATCTGTTTCCAGACAAGTGTCTTATGAAGAAGGTTTCTGTAGATAGCTTTAACAGAGCTTTCCACCAACTTCACCATTTGTTCTTTGCCTCCCACCTTTGTTCCTATTTACATTAGGAAAGAGTTCAGTTGTCTTTAAGATATTGTTGAATATAATTGAGATTTTTTTTGTCATCATTGATTATATTTGACATCTGTTTCTTGGGATGTTTTCCATTTACTAAAGAATTAAGCCCTTGTTTTGGGACAGCTTTGCTCTGGTGTGCATCATCAGGAATGGGCACTGAAGTAATACACTAATCAATTAGTAGGGTGTATTTTTGCTTTATTGACTTTTCTTTTTTTTGTTATTGTGATCTTACCATCTGGATTATTGCCATTACACACGTTGTAAGGATTGCATCTTCACCACAGCAAGCTCTACAGATGGGAAGGGGGATTTGTTCAGAGTTTGGGCAGGCAAGCCAAATAAAAATGGGGAAAGGAAGCAATATTGCTATTTTGTTCTTATTGGAAAAATGAGGCATAAAAGATTAAGGAATGTCCTATACAAGACATTGAATCTGATGAATAGCTTAAGGTTGTTTCTGTACAAAATATTTCATGGCTTCACAAAAAAGCAGAAGTATCAACAGCAGCAAAGGTGGTGATTTGCTTAGAGGCAAATGGAGCTGGTTCATTTTGACTTGCTGTTGAAATGGTGGTTTAAGCTTTAAGAGCTAGCTGGGAGAGCAGAATCAGATTTACTGGAGGCTGACCTCACTATTTTGCCATGCATGACAAAATTCTGCCTCCCCCCACTACTTAATTGCCAGTTCTCTCTTGAAGGAAGTTCTGCTTTGTAGGAAGAACCTAACAAACAGTTTGTCTTGTAATTGAAATGGGTTAAAACTCCTTCAGCTGACCCTTGGGTTTCACATTAGCCATTTGGATTTTAAATGATATGTAATTGCTTGCCATCTTCTCCAAAGACCTTGGCAGTCATGGTAATTTGGATGAGTTTATATAAGCAGTTTGCTTCTATGTTCCTATCAAGAAGCCTGATGTAAGAGCTGTTTGGGGTCCTTTGCATTCAGACAGTGTGTGTGAGTTCAGGTTTGCTTGCTCAGGATACTCTGGACCAGTTTGTGCTCAGAGAATGGGGCCAGAGTTGGTTACAATTATCCATTTTTTATCAGAATATATTTTTCTTTAGCAATTACTTCATATTAAAATAACATTGAATTGTTGAATGACATTTTTTGTATTAAAATGAGTATAATTTAAATTTCCAAAGTCTTAAATACACTTAGTTTACCCCAAAGCATGCTACTCTTATGATACATTCTAAAGGAAAAAGCCCAACCCTTATGAGATTAGTAAATATAATTTTATTCAAGTACTATTGCTCTTTATATGTTTCTGCTTTGCTTAAAAAAATCAATTTAGAATTAGCATTAATAGTGTCAGGTG
The DNA here is from genome assembly GCA_013399135.1 of Heliornis fulica. Taxonomy (NCBI): domain Eukaryota; kingdom Metazoa; phylum Chordata; class Aves; order Gruiformes; family Heliornithidae; genus Heliornis; species Heliornis fulica. Next base: position 349,967 of record VXBZ01004507.1, on the reverse strand, counting down.
TAGGCAGGTGCCAATCTCTTTTTGGGCCGGAATGGCTGTGTTTAAAGCTACTGTTGTTCCAGTGACTTCTGTGCTGTAATCATCTGATCAAGGAGCAGGTGCTCACCTGCTACCTTCAGAGGGTGGAAGTTTCAGGTAAGTAACCTGGAAGCACTAATCCTGACCAAGATCTGCTTCAGCTAGTCATGTCTCCAAGGAATCTTTTTCTTCATTGGTGTCAGTTGTAGAGAGTTTGTAATGAATGTAAGGAGAGTAAAGCTGGTATTAAGCTAAATGTAGAGTTGATTAGGGTTAGAAGTGACTCCCAGAGGTCATCCAGTATGTTAAGTGTTTTTGGTGGTGGTTTTTATGATAGAATCTCACCTTGTCTCTTGCTTCTTCTTGGCAGAGAAATTTCTCGATGTCTGTAAACAGTGCTGCTGTCCTGCGGTTGACGGGACGTGGAGGCGGAGGAACGGTGGTAGGGGCTCCTCGAGGTCGAAGTTCCTCTAGAGGTCGAGGTGAGCAGTTAGTGGCATATGCTGCAATGTATTCAGGTGATCAAGGCTAAAGCTTCTGAAAGATGTTATATGGAACTTGGTTATAGTCAGGTTGTTCTCATGCCTGGTTTCTTTTCCCTTAAAGCTTTGAAACATATCCAATAAGGTGGTGTTAGAGAATGGATAATGTGTTGAGTGATTTTTCTGCACACCTTAGTGTACATCTGGTACCTGTGTTACATGCCTCTTTCATATTGGTGGGTGTGGGTAGCAAGGGAAAGGAGTTTTGATGTGAAATGGGAAATTGCTAACAATTCTGAACCAAACATTAAATTCTTTTAAGGTATAAAAATTATAGGGAAAGGGGAGAATAATTCACTAATATATTGAAAACAGTAAGATTACAGTAAGTGTTTTTCAGTGTTCTTAAAAGTCATTTTTCATTTATTAACATCCTGAGAATAAACAGGAGGTTAATGGAAAGGCATAATTAACTTTGGGAGAAATCAGACTTGCTAACTTTAGTGCATTGCTACAGGTGATGTGTCATCCTGGATCACTTCAAACATTTGCAAATGAATTGGGAAAATGTCTTCAAGCTGTATTGCTAGATTCAGAACAAATTGTTAAATCCAGAATTTATCTTAGCAGCTCCCTTTCAACATGCATACTGCTGTGAACACTGTTTTGGAGGGTTAATGTATAAATATGATGGGTTTCATTTAGAGTACTAAGAAGCTAATAACTTGCAAGTATTAGGAGTAATTAATTGTGTAACCTCTGTCTTTGCAGATGCTTAGGTGAGTTTCTCTTAGAGTCCTTTCTAATGTAATCTTAAATGTCTTTAACTGGTGATATTTTCAATAATGTCTTCAGGAACCACTTCCGTGCGTAATTAAATTGTGCTCTCAGTTAATTTTTTCTCTTATTTCTGTTCTCATTCCTTAGTCCTTCTTTCACATGTTTGTAGATTGCCATGTCTTCTTGCAATTGCTTCCCAGCTGAGGCGTATACATTTCAATTCACAAGGCTATCCCTGGATCTCCACACTTCACCTTCTTTGCACAAAGCTCAGGACTTCACTAAAAAACCCAAACACAAGAAGTGTATGCACATATATAGATGAGGGGTGACACACTTGTATACACCTTGTTATATTTCTTTTGTGCACTTGAAGGCTGTTGGATTTTTGATGTATGTTGTTAATGTGCCTATTGCATTGCAACCATCCTTATTTCACTCCTGCTAGGAATGAGTGTTGGCTGCTTCTAGACATTTCAAAGTGTAATGCTGTGAATTAACTGATTGCTGCTTAGAATTGGGCCTTTGATATCATACAACCACTAGTGTGCTCTCTAGTTTCAATAACAAGATAACTTGTACCTTTCTAATTCGCCAAACCCTTTTTTCCTCTAGTTGGGTTTTCCTTTCTTTAGTTGCTGTACTGTTACCAGTGAATGTCATCTTACTTGCATCCACTAGTTTCAGTGGGGTTGTTATAGGGTGTCATTATTGACTCTATTAGTATGCATAGGTGGCTTGGTTGGCAGTAAGTTTGATTCTTTACACTTTAGGGGACAGAACTTAAAAGTTTTTACAGTGTTAAGACTACAGGCTTCTACTATGTATATTCCTGGTTTTCATACTTCATGGTTAAGATACTGTAAGAACTACTGTCTTAAGAACTTTATTGCAAAATTCATCTTTTTGCTTATTATTTTCATCCTTATTTAATCTTTTTCTCATGTTTTGTATGAGTCATTACCTGCTGTGCTTGTTAGGCTACTCTGTCATTCTTATCTTCTGCTAAGCACTAAAGGGCACATTTCTCCACCTTACCCCATGCTTTTTTCTAACAGTTTGAAGTTGTAAATTACTGAGCTTTCCCTCTGTCATTGATCCTGGTTTCTGCTTCCACTCTTCCCTTTCCTTTCTATGAGTGATTAGTCTTGGATTTGTGGCATGATGAGTCTTCCCAAGGTTTCTGTATCTGAGCAAACAAATGAGGGTTTCTGCCAGGGCAAAACTGTACTTTTTTCATAATTATATATGTGGTGATCCTGTAATTAAGGACTTTCTAGTATTTATAAAGACCTCAGTGTAGGACTGTTGAAACACAGTAAATATGTTGTTGGCAGGTAGTAAGCTTTAAATGCTATTCTGCGTTGTTCCAAGTTATGGTGAAAAGTGACTTGGAGTTTAGTCTGTTCACTAAAACTGCTTTACTTAACAGTTGGAAAACATTTTTCTTAGTTGCATCCCGAGGTTGTCTGGGTTCAAAAGGTTATCTGATGTTTTTCATGAACTTTACATCATTGTAGGCAATGGAGCTGCTGCTGATCAGATGCCGGCTTCAGCTTGAGCAAAACAAGATTACTGTCTTGAAATGACTTGCACAACAGTAACTTCAGGAAAGAATTTGCATGTATGGTTAGACTTGCTAATTAAGATCCCTCACTGAGGCACAAATCACAGGATTGTCTTCCAGCATTTGGGAGTGTGAGAGGGAATCTGTGACAGATTGGCAAAGGGAAGAGCAGGTGAGCTGCTAGTAAAGGAAGGTTGTTGTTAGAACTCTGAAGGTGACTTCCCTTCTGGTATTTAAAACTGCAGTATAGCACTCGGGAAATATTTTCTCAGTAGTTGCCCCAAGACTTACTGAAAACAGATTTAGCTGATGTGAAAGTGATTACTGTGTGGAAGCTGCTTTGATTTTTAAAATGTTTAGAATGTGCTGAAGTACTGTTTGCTGTTACTGTGAACCCATTTGCAGCATGCAGCTGCCATCACTAACACGTCTTGTGTGGACTCACAAGTCCAAACCATTGAGTTATGAAGTTATATTCTTCAAAGAAACCAACTACTTGCACGTGACCTTTTTTCTAATTGACTTGTTTTCCTGGGAGCTCCCCGTGGTGTGCAGCTAAGCCCTGTGCTTTGTGCTGGCAGGACTGGAATGTCAACATTCAGGAATAAGAACCTCAGACAGGAGAGATTTAAATAGTCCCTGGAAGGGGCTGTAAGCTTACAGACACCTTGTTTTGTAGCTTTTCTCCTTTCTGGTTAAGACTCTTAGGAAGAGCAATGCTTCCCATTAGAGCTCTTTCCCCTCCGTGGTCTGTCTGCTGATGTTGGGAAGCCTGTAAATTGTGTGATAGCAGAAAGTTCTTGTACTGAACACCAGTAGTTGAACTACAGTCATCCTGCTCTTCCCACACAGTATTATGGCCACAATCATAGATTCCAAACTCCAGTCATGCTATAACTTCAAGAATTTGTATGTTGTGTTGGGTCTTTTGTAATGACAATTAGGATGACAGTGTGCTCCCGCTTGCCCTCTTGCTTGTCTTCTATTTTTTTTTACTTAGACTGGGTTTTTTAGGTTAGAGACTTTGCTGTTATAATTACAGTATCCAGTGGATTGAGGTTTTTATTCTGAAGGTTTTTTAATGGAATTACTAAAATGGCACAGCTGCTTCATTCAGTTCTGAAGTGGGTTTGTTGACATCTACATCAACTTTGCATTCAGTACTTTGCGCAACATCTGCTCTCAGAAAGTCTGTTCCTCATGTGCCAAGAGTTTTCTCAGAAGTGGCAGGCACTGTCTTGAAAATAAGCATGTCAGTGTGGATCTATTAGCCACAAAAAAGCCACAAATGCAGAATCAGAATGATGAACAGCATGCTTGTATGTGTGGCTTTAGTCACTCTGCAAGCATTTGTTGTATGTTTTGCTATCGGTGCTGTGTCCTTTCAGCTCAGCCTCATCTTTGCATAACCAGCTGAATATCTGGCTTTGTACACAGGATCACAGAGTGACCAGGTCGGAAAAGACTTAAAGATCAGTGGTGACTTCACACCCTCCCTGGGCAGCCTGTTCCACGCCCCGAGAGCTCTTTCAGTGAAGAGCTCTTTCCTGCCATCTCATCTGAACCTGCCCTGGCACAACTTTAGGCTATTCCCCATCCTATCACCTGTCACTTGGCAGAACAGACCGTTGCTCACCTCTCTACAACCTCCTCTCAGGTCACTATAGGCAGGGGCATGGTCTCCCCTCAAGCCTCCTCTTCTCCAGACTAAACCCCCCCCGCTCCCTCAGCTGCTACTCATAAGATTTGTCCTCCAGACCCTTCACCAGCCTGGTTGCCCTTCTCTAAACATGCTCCAGGGTGTCCCTAACTAGCCGCTTATCTTGTGTGGCTTGGTGGGACCTGCTCTATTGCAGTATGCTTCTCACAGTGGTTTGCTTGGTTTCTGCTGGGGTTGCATGTGCACTTCTACTGAGTACTGTCAGATGAGCACATTGTGTTGCTGCAGCTGGATGGTGTGCTTTTAACTAGGGTTAAGGTGGCAGCTTCAACCAGGTCCTGCCTGGTACTGTGTGGTATCGGTGCAGCTGGGTGCTGATTCCTGTGGCACCACAGGCAGCCTTGAATTGAATCAGTGGGATCATTTCTTTAGACCTTTTGCAAGGTTATCTTTTTAAGTCAGACAATTTTGGTGACCAAGCATAACTGAAACACTGATAAACTGTGACACAGGGCGGGGGGAATGGAGAGAGGTTTCTCAGGCAGCTGTTTCACATGCTTTTGAAGCTGCCATAAGCTATGCTGCTGTTAAAATACCTCTTGTTCCTGTTCTTGCCCTTAATACAGGACACTTACTCTATTTGCTGATGAAATCTCCCATGCTGACAGCCTTCTGGCACTGCTAGTTACCTGCTATCACTTTCTCGTGTGCATTCAGGCTTGCTCACGCTGCAAGGGGAGCCCTGTGAGCACTGCTGGCACTCACTGTAACAAAACCAGAGAAGGACTTCAGGCAGGTGTTGGAGTGTGTGAAACTTTCCACCTCTGCAGTCTCAGACATGAGATTAGTCAGTGCTTGTGTTCTGTTCTGACTCTTCCTGCCTGTGGCTTTCTCTTGTGAACTGCTTTTGCTTTATTATCTCCTTTAAGAGAAAGGAAGAGAGCTTATGTGTAGTGAAAAAAAAAAAACTAGGCAGAGATTGCCATTGCATGAGATTGTTAAACTGTTTCCTGTGCGTTATCTGTGAGGAACAACAGCTTGGAGTTCTTCTCCAGGACCTCGGGGGACCCATAATGCCTAACTGGGTACATGTGCTACTTGTGATGCTGTATCACATCCTCATGGTTTCTTGCCTTCACAACTTGGTTTGCACTTGTGACTATGGTCAGCCTTGTACTGTGAGACTTACTATAGTGTAAAGGTATTCATGTTTCTAGTCATGGGTCTGGTACTTAATCTCCTTTCTTGCCTTGGGTGCTCAGTCAACTCATCTGTCTCCATCTGAGTTTGTGTAAGGACAGCCATGCTGCATCAGGATTAACTCAATCCTCAGTCTCTAGCAACAGCCAAAAGATGCCAAGATTGGCAAGGGAGTATGGACTGTGTGAGAAGACAAAGCTGAAGAAACTTCACATACATGCTCAGCTTCCAGACATTTGCAGCTCAGCATGTTTCCTGAGCCAGGTGTGGTCTCTGTGTTTAAAATCTTAGTGTTGCTTATCTTTTTTGGGTTTGTCCAATCTCTGTCTGAACTGAAGCATCCCCAAAACTGTAGTAAGGAAGTCTGCATCTCTGTGATGGGGGCAGCTGCCACTGAACTGCTTTGCTGGTGCTAGGAACCAGGATAGTTTTGTCCACAGAGGATGTTTAAAACCTGTTTCTAAAGCAGAAGAAGAAAGTGTAGGATGCTTTTTCTTATATACCCTGCACCCTGTACTGTCCCATATGAAATTGGAGTGTATTTAAGGAGTCTGATTGGATTATCTGTGGACCACTTCTTTTTCTCTGCCTGGAAAGTAACTTTTTATGATTTGCAAGAGATATGGTATAGACTAGAGAAACTGTTGTAACTGCCTTGATGGGTTTGGGGGTTTTTTTAGAGTCTCTTTTCATAAAACACTGGCATATGGTACAATTCCTTGATGCATCCAGAGGTCTTTCAAATTTAGGTGTAGGGGCTTGCTGCCATTACTTTCATCAGAAGACTGCAGAGGATGGAGTCCATTCTCAAGGTGCTTATTTCCTCTTATACTTGGTCATTCTGTCTTATTCCTCCTTAACCCTGACCATGTTTGCATCTCATCCTTTGAGATGTTTGTATTTTTAAAGCGAGAAAGAAGTATGAAAAGCTTCAGTTTTGTAATAGTTTCACAGCCAGGAATTGGGTCCTGATCAGGTGCTTTTTAGTTCTTGGCCTTGGCTGTAGAAACTGCATGTGTATGTAGGAAAAGTATTACCCCGACAACCAGCTGATTGATGTTTCATCTGTTCATCTTCTCTCTGTGAGATCCTTGCAATGGTAAGTTAGCTGATAAAACCCCTTCCATTCCTTCTGTAGTACTTTGTGAAGCAGTGTTCATCTTTTGGCAGTATGGAAACTTCACCCCAGCCATTGATTTGACCGGAGCTGGGAGCAATCCGGAAGGTCTGGGGATGTGTGTGGGTGGTGTTTTTTCTGTTGCAGTCTTTTGTTTGGTGGTTGCTGGTTTGTTGGGGTTTTTTTAACCAAACACCCCATGCCTCCCCAAACACTGAAGATGTGCTTCAAGATGCTTTACTTGAGGATATGTCTGCAACTTTTTGGCTTGAGATGTGATACCTTGTAGCCACCTAGAGAGAGAATAATGTTTTTGAAAAAGTGAGAAGGGAAAGTTTATTCTGTAGCTGTTGGGGTTCTTCCTGCTGTCCTGCCTATACCCATCCTGTGATCCTTCTTTTCTCCCCACTGGGAGATGCCTGCTGGGAATCACTAGAACTTAAGTGGTGAATCTTCCTTCTCCTTTATTAACCTTGACAGCAGTAATTATGAGTACATCTGCAGTGCAGTACCATTATACTGGATCCTGCTGCTAAAAGCAGTCTGATTTTTGTGAGTATAAAGTACACATGTACCGTGTGGATGTTGTGTGACCAGCGCATCCTTGCGTGGTATTTTCTGTTGGGTAAGTATGTTTTCTGTGTTTTTCTGCATAGCATTTATGTCAGAATTGTTTGCCTGTTCTGTCTGATCTTGTGCTTCTTGATAAGAATTTTTACATAAGACTCTTTCTTCGGTCTTTGTTCTTTCTTTTTTTTTTTTTTATTTTTTCCCTTTGCCCCAGATAATTTTGCAGGGGCTTAAATCTGCAAGATTAGTTCACAGGAACACCAGGCAAGGGAAACCTACCTGATTCTTTCTATTTCTATTATTATTTTTACAAACACTTGTGTTTTTTGTCTTTTCAGGCAGAGGCCGAGGAGAAAGCGCTTTCTACCAAAGAAGTTTTGATGAAGTGGAGGGTGGATTTGGGCGAGGAGGGGGCAGGGAAATGCACAGATCACAGAGTTGGGAGGAAAGGTAACAGAACTCTAGCCCTTCAGTTTTTTACATATGTGTGCTCAGCTTCCATTTGTGCCTTTTGCCTTCATAAAAGCTCTTTAGGAAAGGTGATAGGTGTATCTGTGACCGGAGTGTCGGAATTTTCTAAGGTGGAGTCAACACAGTGACACCTCTAGAAACTCAGGAGCAATTAAGAGCATTTTTGCAATGAATTTTTTTGCCAAGTTCCTGGGAAGAAGGAACTACTTAAAGAATATAAATTACAACAGCTGCAGTGGAAAAGATAGGTGAAAACATGGCTTGCAAAAGGATTTGCTGCACTTTTAGTCTCAATACTGTTGACGGTACTTAGGGTCACGTTCCAAAACATACCTTGTTGCCAGAGGCTCTGTGTGTATCAGTGTTCCTGATAACTTCACTTGTCATTTGGACCTTTAAAGACACTGTCCACCAAGCTCTGATTTTAAAAAAGCCCCCTACCAACTTTAAAAATCCCCCAAAAGCCATTCCTAAAATGAGTGGAGTAGTTCCAAAACCTCATTTGAAACTTCTATTCTGCCTTTCTAGGGGAGACAGACGCTTTGAAAAACCAGGGCGAAAAGATCCAGGTATGGTTTTGTTACTGTATGGGCAGAAGTGGGCGGGAGGAGCAGGGTGTGTTGTGGGGAAGGCACTGATAATGTACATAAACCTCTCTTACTGTTCCAGGTATATTGTTGATATGCAGTACCTGTGCCTGGTCACCAAAATGTGTTCTCAATGTGGTGTTATTCTTTCTGTTGTTTTCACTATTGGATGTTTAAATGTTTTAGATAAAAATTCACAGTAAGTAGGTTCTGAAGATGTGATGGAACTAAATTCCTGTGCCTCTGGGAAAGGAGTCTGTTCCAATTACCAGGGGTGTTGTGGCCATTTGCCTTTTTTCAGTGCAGCTTTTAAACATTCCTGGCACAGGCAGGTTTAGTTTGTAGGACTTCTGGGCCGTGTGCACTGCTCTTTTCTTTTTTTTGAATACTAGTTTTTGGTAGAGCTCAGCAGCAGTGGTCTGAGATTCCCATACTGATGGATGTACTGCCTTGTCTAATTAGCTTAAGTCATCTCATAATTCTTCTCTTCAGGTTATTACCTGTTAATTAACTCTCTCCTAGCTGGAACCAGGATATTACCTGGGCCCCTTCTGCTATTACTCTCTTATTCTATTTCTTAAATGCTTCATGCTGTCCATGTTCAGGCAGAATACTGGATCCTTAATTGTTACCCAGTATGTCTGTATGTTCAGCTGAACTTAAATTGTGGTGTGGTGCCATCTTGGAGATGGAACATACCCATTGCACTACAGTCTGTATTTTGAGTAGTAAGGCCATTCAGGGACACTTTCCCCTGTCAACTGGTGATACAGTAACTGCACTGATTTTCTGCTTTGTAGGGTTCGTGCACTGGCTGTTCTCTGCTGTGACCTTGCTCTTTCTTTGTGGTGGGTTTCCACCTGCATGTCTCACAGCTGTGCTTAGTGGGAGGTTTTGTACTGGTAAAACCCGGCTGACAATGAGCCTAAGAACCACCAGAGGATCTTCTGGTCTTTGAAGGAGTCTTGGCTAAATAGCCTCCTTAGTGAACATATTGATAAGGCATGAGGCAGAAAAGACAACCACAGGCTGAATTTCCAGACAAACAAGCCCAAAGAGATGCAATTGTGATTTAAAGTTGACAGGAATGTATTTTAATCTCATTTAGCTGTCAATGTTGGGGGTTTTGGGGTGACTTTGGATTTTTTGTTGTTGTTGCTTTACTTCTGGTTTTGTGTTTTTCAGTGAGACTGCTGTAAGTTGCCATTGTGGTAATCTAGATTCCCATGGTAGCATGTGCATTGTGAATGTTAAATTGCCATGCTTGCTCTCAGAGCCCTCCTTGTCCTTGCTCCATGTAGGAATTGTTTTTCCTCTATTTTAGTGCTTCTATTTTTCTGCTTTTTAAGTTGAAGATTAACACAAAGCTAAGATGTTGCCTGTTTTCCTCATTGTTTTTCTATAATGAAGGTCTACTTCTAAAATTAACTTGGGATTGGTCTGAGATTGTGTCTTTAAATGCCAGTAGTGGAGGCTGGCAGATGTTATGCCCATTTACAAGAAGGGTCAGAGGGAGCATCCAGGGAACTACAGGCCTGTCAGTCTGACCTCATTGCTGGTGAAGATCATGGAGAGGGTCATTTTGGGTGCCATGCACATGCATGACGACCAGGGGATCAGGCCCAGTCAGTAAGGGTTTACAAAACGTAAATCCTACCAAACTAACCTAATGGCCTTCTATGACAAGGTGACCTGCTTGGTGGGTGAGGGAAAGGCTGTGGATGTAGTTTACTTGTACTTCAGTAAGGCCTTTGACACCGTTTCTCACAGCATTCTGCTTGAGAAACTGGCTACTGCTGGCCTGGAGTGGTGCACCCTCTGCTGGGTGTAAAACTGGCTGGATGGCTGGGCCCAAGGAGTGGTGGTCAATGGAGCCAAATCCAGCTGGAGGCTGGTCACAGGTGGTGTCCCCCTGGGCTCAGTCCTGGTCCCAGTCCTGTTCAACATCTTTATTGATGACCTGGATGAAGGAATCAAATATTCCCCCTGTAAGCTTGTGGGTGACACTAAGCTGGGAGGATGTGTCGATCCCCTCAACGGTAGGGAGGCCCTTCAACAGGACCTGACCAGGCTGGACCGATGGGCTGGGACCAATGGGATGAGGTTCTACAAGGCCAAGTGCAGAGTGTTGCATCTGGGATGTAACCCTGTGCCAGCACTACAGGCTTGGAGCAGAGTGGCTGGACAGCTGCCAGGCAGAGAAGGACCTGGGGGTGTTGGTTGGCTTCACACTGAATAGGAGTCAACAGTGTGGCCAGCAGGTCTGTACTCGGCACTGGTGAGGCTGCACTTCGAGTGCTGTGTTCAGTTCTGGGCCCCTCACTACAAGAAGGATATTGAGGTCCTGGAATATGTTCAGGAAAGGGCAGCCAGGCTGGGGAAGGGTCTGGTGAACAAATCTTCTGAGGAGCAGCTGAGGAAACTGGGGGTTTAGTCTGGAGGAGGCTGAGGGAAGACCTTGTCCCTGCCTATAGTGACCTGAGAGGAGATTGTAGAGAGGTGGGCGGTGGTCTCTTCTGCCGAGTGGCAGGTGATAGGATGGGGAATAGCCTAAAGCTGTGCCAGGGCAGGTTCAGGTTATTAGATGGTAGGACAAAGTTCTTCAGTGAAAGAGTTGTTGGGGTGTGGAACAGGCTGTCCAGGGAGGGGCTGGAGTTCCTACCCCTGGGTGTATGTAACAGATGGGGAGATGAGTTGCTCTGGGATATCGTTTAGGAGAGGACAGGTATGGTTGGACTCAAAGGTCTTTTCCAACCTAGTGATTCTGTGAGAGTGCAACTTCAGACTTGGGCATATACATACTATTCAGCTAGCATAAAGAGTGTCCTATTTGTGACAACTGCTAGTGACAAGCACTTTGGAATGCATCTTCAGTGAACCTTTTTTCAGAGAAGATGGTGCCCCTGTGTGCTTGCTTGGAAGTCCTGCTCTATTATGAGGGCTGGTCTGCTTATTCTGAAATCATGAAGCTTTCTGTAGCATCCAATTGCTCCTCTTAAATCTCTTGTTCTAGGCCTTATTTGGCTAAAAGAGGTCTACAATCTTTCTGAAGTTCTAAAATTAAAGCTTTTAACAGTAGCAATTTCTGTTTGCGTATGGCTGTGTTAAAGATTAATTTCCCATTAAGAGGACTGTTTCTCTTCTCTTTACCTTTAAAGAGAAATAAGATGGAGAGCACAAGGGTAAGTTCATGTTGGTTTCAAATTTTGACTCAAGCCTTGATTAATGAACAAATAGTTACTGTTACATAAAGGCTTTCCTGTGACAGAGTATTTTGCGTGCAAGGTAGGGATGAAGATACACCAGAACGAGTCCAAGCCCATAGTAAGCATTAACACAGCACACAAAGGAGTGGAAGCACAGAGATCAAGGAGTGAATTGACATGTACTTTGTAATACAGGCCCCTGTGCTTTAGCAGATGTATTGGTTTCTGTTACCCTGGCTCAACTCCTTAGTTTAGGATTTTAATCTCTAACTTCATTATGCTTCAGTTCATTGCCCTTTCTTAGGGCTTTGTTAGGCTCAGATTACATAATTTACTGAGTTGCCATCTTTTTCATATTCTTTGTTCTGAGCGATGACATTACAGAATTAATGAGAGATCAAAAATTAAACTCTTCTGGGCATTCATAATGGATGACAGTGGAAGAACCCTTCAGTTAAATAGAATGAGATTTAAAAAGAAATAGACCTTCCACAAAGAACTGCTTCTCAAAGATGATCAAATGCTATTCTTAAAAATTAATGATCACTTTTTTCAGGGCTCACAACAGTTTGCAAATTGACATTTGATTGATTTTCAAAATAAACAATATCTGTTGTGGGTTTCAGTATGCAAATTGAAGATGCACAAAGTGTTAGCAAGTGTCTGTTGCAGATTGTCACAGTTCTTCATTGAGAACCCAAATCCCTTCTGGAAGGCTGAGGCCATTAGCAAAGAAAATGAGCAAGTTGCTTTCTTGATCATGGCTGTCTTTTAGAACTGCACAAAAGCTGCTTAATTTTCTGACTAATACTGGCTTAGTAGCTGAGGGGATTTGACTAGTTACCAGCATTTATACACTGGTAGTAGGTAATTGTAACGTAGATAAACCAGACATTTAGTAAATCAGTTGCAGAACCTGATTGAGTTCTGTTGATGTGTACTTTCTGGTTAGGTTAAAGATTTTAATATAAGAAGGCTGTTGAAGTGACTAAGAGGAATTTCTTCGAGTGGCACTTTCCCTCAGCCTCACTAGCAAGCAGCGCATCCAAAGAAGGGCCACCACCAGCTTGCTATGCACTGTTAATCAAAGCATAGAGTGCAGCTTTATTGCCAATCAGCATTTTTTTCTAGGTTTGTATTCTAATTTGAGCTTTGGCCTATTTCCAGGACTATCAGATGTCCACGGTTCACCAGTTGTCTGGAACTGTAAAAGCTGTCGGAGTGTTTTGTCTACCCCTTCAGCTGCTCTGAAGTCATTATGCGGTTGTGTTTGTCTGGTTTGCTTTCGTGGTAGCCTTCTGCTTTATATTCCAAAATAATATTTAAAGATTGCATTTAGCATATACACAAATTTTTCTTTAGACTTGCTGTTCTTCTCCCTTTTAAACCAAATCTAGATGAAGACAATAATGTTAAACAGGACAGCTGTTAAAGTGTTAGGTCATTCAGAAACCAAGCTGAGCAGCTCACACTTGAAGTTAGAAATAACTTCTTATAATGGTGGCTCTAAACGGTGAGATTATAGTACTGTTCTGTGGGATTATGCATCTGAATTTTTAGAACAGCTGGGTTTTTTGAGACTGGAGCATGCAATATACAGGAAAAAACCAATACCACACACGGAATACCAATATTTTTTCCTAAACTATTTTTGCAGACTAACACAGGAATCTGTTCTGCTCTTGCCCTGGTTCTTAATTGTTGGGCTCTTCTCAATGTCTTATATTGGTAGAAAAGATGTAAATAACACGTGCAAGAAATAACTAAACTACCTTTCTACCATCCTACCAGTAACTACGTACTGGTAGGACAGTAGAAAGGGGATCTCTAGGCTGTATATGGGTCAGCAGCTAAGAAAAGTAGGGAGGAAGGCATTGTAGCTTGCTTTCCAAGCTCCACAATATTCCTGAATGCTTTTACATAGAATTAATTTTTTTAAAAGAGATTTGAGAGTATCTGTGCTAAAGCCAAGTCTGACCAAGGTCTGGAATGTAGCGGGGGCAACACTGGAATGATTTTTGGAGCAAGAGTTGAATCGCAATGAAAACAGCGTGGGCCTTATACCTCATCCTCCATTCCTGTGTGAAACCCTGGTATGGGGCTGCTTCCCTTTTTCCCTGACTGCTTTCTAAAACAGTAGCTTTCTGCTAACCTCTTTGGGGTTGTGAACACACCTCAGTTAACAGTTCTGGTGACTGATAAGATTAATTCAGTTAGACAGGATCTGATCAGATAGCTTGAGCCTGCTTTTCCTGCTGCTGTGGCCAGCTTCAGTGAAGTTAAAAGGAGGCATTTTTGTAGTGTGTTTTGCTGCTGTCAGTGAAAGTTGCTATTTATGGTTATTTATTTGCCTGTGAAAGGTAACTTTTGCTTTGATACTTGCCCGTTCAACTACGGCACTGCTTTTGTTGGAGCTTGGAAATAATTATCCATCCTGCTTGTCCTTTAGCTGCTTAACTTCAGAACAGTGTCTTAATTGCAGTAGGTTTATGAGGCACTCAAATACAAAAGTCTCATATATAGTTTGTTTCAAATTTTTATTTTAAATTGATTCAAGTCTCTCTAAATATTTTTGTGCTGTGTGTACAGGCAAATATTGATCTTAAGAATAAAATACAAATCGATGCAATTCTACTTCTCGTGTATCTAGTGCATCCTCTGGGTCAGATCTACTTAAGCAGCATGAAGGTGAGAACATGTGGAATGTATGGTCCTTGAAAAAAACCAAGTATGTGATTCCTTTTAGAATAGGGTTTTCCACAGCTAAATAGTTTGTCCAGTGTTTCAAAATATGAAAAATTTCCACTGCAGCATTTGTCATCAGGATTTTTTCGATAGTGTCTTCATAGGCCTGTTGTGAAATGAGATGTTGTCCTATTTGGCAGAATGAAGAACTACAGTTAGTATTTACAGTTTTGCTTAATAAGTACAGCAGGAGTGCTCTCCACTGCCACGGGAGATTGGCAGTACTTTGTAAGAGCAAATTCAGCCATCTGAAAATTGATATAACTCTGTATCCCCAAAGAGTTAAGAGAACAGAACGATTGGGATCTTGGATGGACACACTTGTGTGTCCCAGAAGGAATACATTTACTGAATAGCTCCATACTGCTTTTGACTGAGGTTTTCCTTTTGTGTTGATGTCCATTTTGTCACAAGCTGGTTAATTACAATGTTGCTCAGCTTTGGGAATTCTGAAGGTCTCTTCTTTCAGGGTCAGTGTGGCTTTAATCAGCCTGGTGAAACGAGCAGGCAGCTCTTTTAATTTCCAAAAATTGCTTTCAGGTACTGTAATCAGAAGGACAGGAGAACAAGAGAAAGATCAGTAGTAGATGGCAGGCAAGGAAGGAAGATTGTAAATGAAACCTGACAGTTTAACAATTAAAAACAAAAAAAAAAAGCACAAAGTTCAGAGTCTGTTCTCTCTATTCTGTGAGGCCAGTCTCGGAGAGCTGGAAGGTGTTGGCGTGCTGTCCGTTGATGCGGATCTCCTTGTCAGTCCTTTTTGGACTCTTTGAGTCAGCAGTAGCAGCTGGGAGCTCTGGAATAGTCTTGTCAAAGTTCTCCATCTTGATCTGATATTCACCTTTGGCGTTGCGGGCTAGTACAGAGGCGAAGCGATGGTACAGCATGATCTCTGAGGGGAGGTAGGACGTTCTCCTCTGACATGTTTCTCCTGTGCCCTCCTGCACAGCTGACAGAAAGATGACCAGCTCAAAATGGTGGGCAGTCTCTCTTTGGAGTAGAGCAGCCAGGGGGCTGGATGGAATGATTGAGTGGTAGTAGGTCAGTGGAAAGATGAAGAAAGGACACTCATCTGAAGTAACGCTATCTAGGTGGAAGTCAACACTAGTTTGGTGCAGCTGCCCGTTCTCTTGTTCTTGGTAAAGTATAGCAGAGATCTGGACGCTAGTCAGTGGGCTGGAGCGTGTGTTGGCTACCTGGAACATAAGGTATGGCTTCCCCTCGGTGTATGTCACGACGGCAGAGCGGGTGAAACGGATGGAGAATGCCCGATTCTTTGGGCGGGCGATCTTTGCCACGAAAGCACCTGCATCACAGAAAAGAACAAGCTGAATATGAGCACCATGCTGGGTTCATTCCCTGGAGCTTCCGAGCTCTGGAACAGTTCAAAGGAACAGAAAGCAGGCTGGGTCTTTCTAGCCTCAGGCTGCATGTTTGAAAGCTGCTAGGTTGGCATCATGCTAACCTGTTTTTGTTTTAGAAGTGTAGCTTGCCTAAAATGCTGAGTTTTCTATGTTCACTTAATATTTGGAGTGTGAACTGTAGCTGCAGGAACAGAAACCATTATTAGCTTGCCCTGATGTACTGTGACTGGTCACTTACTGTAACTGGAAGTAGTACATGATCTTGGTGTGCTACCACTGGAGCAGCTCTCTTTGAACGTGCAGTAAACTAACCTGTGCGCTTTCTAAATCTTTTGACATACTTTAACCCAGAAAATTACTCTTAAGTAATCTAAAATACCTTGAAATAGCTGTGCTATTGTAAAAGCTTTCATTACAGTGAAGTCTCTCTAAATATTAGAGTGGAAGATGACAAAAAATACTCCAGCTAGACAAAAGTAAACCTTACAATAAAACCAAGTTTACTGTAAATATTGTAATTACATGGAAGAAACTTGGAGAGAGAATGGGATAAGAAATAAGTGATTGAGACTGATAAGTGTGGATATGATGCAAGTATCATGCAATGAATGGTGGATAGTGGAACTCTCAAGTTGATACCTCCTTGTTTATGCCTTTTGTTAACAAAAGGTGTTTCACTCTTACACAGCTGAAATATCATCATCCTTGTAGTGATACATTTAATTGTTCTTGCTATCATACTGCTTCTAGCTCCGTTTCTTAGATCTACTGGCTACACCAATCTATTTAATGATTAACTGTAAAGGATTACCTGTGATGAAGGCTTCCAGCATGAGCCCCAGGACCATCTGTATTGCAAGCAGTGCGATGGCACTGGGGCAGTCCCCGCTTGGGAACATGGTGCCGTACCCGATGGTGAGTTGCGTCTCCAATGAGAAGGAGAAAGCAGCTGTAAAACTGGTGATGTACTTGACACATATAGTGTGGTTGTCAGGTGGAGCATCATGGTCCAGCTCCAGGTCCCCATTCATCTCAGCCAGCAGATACCAAAGCACTGCAAAGACTAGCCAGTGAATGACAAAAGAAGCGGAAAAGACAAGCATCATCCACCTCCAGCGCATCTCCATCAACACTCCCCATGCATCTCGGAGGTATGCTAGACCTTTTCCCTGGGCACCATCCATCTGGAATGTGCTGTGTCCATCCTTGGTCACCATCCTCAGGTATCTTTGCGTCAGGAGGGGAGCACTGGATTTGGTGTTATTGCTCTCTATCATATCTGTTGTCATCTTCTAGAAAAGAGGTGGGGGAGGGTAAAGGAAAAAACTGGATACAATGCAGTGTATTTGTATTTTACCTAATGGTCACAGGTTTTGACACATCAGCAGGGGTTGAAATACTGCAGCCAACAAAGGAGGGCTTATATATTGCAATCCAGAGAAGATTAAGTCAGGAGCCTGGAGAGGAATTTACCACTGTTTGTGGTAATACTTTGCTAGAAACGATTAAGTTTAAAAATCTAACTACTTCTCAAACTTTTCCTTTTATACTTTACCTTGCTAAATTTACATTTGAGTTGCATGCTTTAATTCTTTAAGGGTGAGTGGGATGGGATTAGGCAGACTGTATCTGAAAAGAAACAGTTTTCTCTGATTATATCACATTTTATGATGCCTCTTTAGCGAGTACAATAATTTACCAATAGTAGTATGAATACTGTTAACCACACTACTGTGGAAATAATGTTTGTTGTATTATTTCTCAAACAGCTTTATGGGAATGCTGTAGTTTACCTAGTATGCCTTCCAGACTTTCCTAGCTCAGGAAATCACTGCTGTCTGCATCCACCATGTCCAGTGAAGCAGAAATACAGTCAGTATTCAGGGCAGAGCTGCTTCTGGGAGTCTGAGGCTGTTTATGTAAGGATTGGGTAAAAAGAGGGCAGGCAGGCAGTGCTGAAAATACATTGTGACATCATTTGAAGTCTTGTCTGCCTAAGCAGTGGTTTTTTTCTTTTTAGTGACCAAGTAAGAAAATAGGACAGCAAGTGTATGGAATTTAGGAGAGGAAGGTGGAATTGCAAATGTGGAAAGCAAAATAGATGCTTACTGGTATTTCATGCTGTCTTAGGTTTCTTTGTTTATTTTTAAATTTCAAAACTTGCCAAGCTATCAGAGATGCTTTTGAGAAGATGCTGGCCACTCAAATCTGTAAATTTTATAAATGCTGAATGTTTAGAGCTCAACTGGACAGATTAAATATGGGTTCATGTAAGATAGAGGCTTCATTATGTGTACAGCCTTCTTGAAGATGATTTAAATGATAGATGATGCAAAAAAATCCATCCCAATTCTGCAAACCCCACTTGTACGTGGTGTATTTAGTCAGTGTTTTTGGTTTCCTGTCAGTGTTAAGCTTTTTCTGAATTATTACTGTTTCTGTGTCTAATGCAAATGTACAAATGGGCTGGATGGACTGGATCCTTTCCACACACCCCTACCCCCCACGCCACAAGATTGCCATCTTAACTTTATCTTAAAGTGCATTAGATATAAGAATCCTGAACTTCAGAATGCATTTATGAAAGGTAAAATTATGGTCCTTTAAGCCATCATTTTTTGTGACTGCTTAGTTCATTGTGTTACCAGATTTGCTTAATGCACTCAGGTATGAGACGACATCACAGTGAATGTCTAGATAAATCTTCCCTTTCATTCCTTCTGTAGGTTCCCAGAACCATCCAGCTATTTCTTTTCTCCATGTTGTAGTCAAAGGAGGTAGAGTAGATGATGGCCTGAGTGGAATTTGGTGTATTTTCCCTCATTTTTATTTTCCAATTCACTTCTAGAAGGGATAGTTTGAAAACATTACATGTTCCAAAGAATGCACTGGGCTTGTTGAGATTCTTCTGGTCAGCAGTACCAGGAGACTTGGCATGGAGAATTCTGATCTTGGTCCACAGTGTGATGCCTGCCTTCATCTGAGTTTGATCTTTGGTCTGCTATATCACTCTGTAAATGAGTTTTCAGTCTTGCTGTGGCATTACAGAATTTACAATAACCTGAATAGAGTCCTAAATGCTTCAAAAATCAGATGACTACTGGCTTATCTGTAAAGCGGAGTCCTTGTGCTGAGATTTAGAAGGGCTCTTCAAGATGCCTTGAGGGAGCTTGAAAACTTCTTGAAAACTTCTCTGAGTGGGAAGAATGATGGGGACAAAGTGAGCTGTGGGCAATAGCTTGTTTTTATCATCTTAGAATAAGCCATACTCACAAGAAGCACACCCTTGTTTGAGTAGAGGAGAACACTTACAGAACAAAGTGCCTGTGGGTGTAAACATTATACCTTCTTGAGGAAAAAACCCAAACCACCAACAAAATGCAAACCCAAAACTAGTGTGTTTGTAAATTCTTCATAACTGCTTCATAACCTCCAAGTCATTTGGGTTTGTAAAACAAACATGCTGTGAGAGTGCATCTGGTACTGACTGGTGACAATCCTTTTCTAGGGTGGTACGTGCATGAAGAGAAAAAGAAAACTATAGTTGATGTGGTACATTTTTCTTGGGAACACTTGAGATTTTCCACACATCAGTGGTAAACTGGTGTGGTTGGGCACCACAGACTTGGAGCAAAATGCTGTCAGCATTGCAGTGTCTCAGTTTTGTTGATTACAGAGCTTTCAAGGGTGGTGATCAATCACTTGATGTTGACTTAAAACTTGAAAAAGATTCAGTCAGCATCCATTGTCAGGTTGGTTGAGATGGTTTCTGTGGGGGAGGATGTTACAAGTTTCTAAGGTAACCTGAGGTGGAGAACCTTCATCAGCCTCCAGCAGCATCTTTTAAAACAGTCCTGTACTGCTTGAGACTCCCAGCAGTGAATTTGTTGAGATTAACCAGGTTGCTGCTCTGAAAAGCTATTGAAGGCTTTATGAGCCATAAGTCTTAACTTCTTGGGGTAGGAAAAGGAGTATGATACTGCACATAGGCTCTGAGAGCAATGTAGTTAGAGTAAGACATTAAAGAACAACTGCCCTGTGGGAAATAGATCAGTTCCCTCTATTCTCAAAAGCACAGTCAACTTAAGAGTAGATGTGATTTCAATTCTAAAAGGAATTATTGTCTCCTGTCTACTCCTTTCATTACCCACTGTAATTAAAAATATGAATGCCTTCTTTCCTTGGTGGTGATAAATTAATGTAATTGTGAAGTACAGTTTGGACCATCTGATCCAGTCCCCTGCCCAGCATGGTCCTTGATGTCCAGTCCTTGATGCCTTAATCCAAGTTTCAAACAACGTATTTTTTCTGAAAGACATTCAACTTTGACTTGAAAATAGTCTGTGTTGTTTGATAGAGGAGTAATGTCTCAACTGCTTAACACATCCTGTGCTCCTAATCCAAGTTTTTCTAATGTCATCTCTTCACTTTGGTTTTGTTTTTCCTGGTTCCTGACTTGTGAAATTGTTGTAGCTTTGGGGTATTTCTTCTCCCTCTGTCTTCCAGCCCCTGGCTGGAAAGACAGGAACTGCCAGAAATTACTTGTCAAAACCTCTTCTGGCGGGTTGACCAGTCTTTTATCATGCATCCACTGTGTCTAATCCTTCCTGTTTCCAGTCTGTTGACAGCTAAATGGTAAACACCAACTCCACGGTGCACATTGGCTTTTTGAAATCTCTTTACCATCATTGCTCCTCATTCTGGCATCTTGTATATACTCTCCTAAGACAAGCTAAAGTGAGTGTCACCTTTCTAAATGAAAGCCACCGTTTCACTTTCCCTGGCAGTTGGACAGGTTCTGAGCTCACCTGGCCTGCTGGTGATTTATGTGTAATAAAACCTTGCCTAACAGCTCTAAGATACCCCTTGCATTTCTGAAATTCACCATCCAGCACACTGATTTCCCACGATTGTCTTCCTTGTGTTGTAACTGCTCTTGGTTATGTTGCTGCCTCGTGAAACCATGTTGCTTTCCTCTTGCTTAGCCTTCTTTTTCCAGAAGCTCAGCTCTTAAGACTCTGGTAGGGTTCCAAGGGGACTCCTTTACAACAGTATCCTGATTTTTTTTTTTTTTAGTGCTGTTTACCTTCTCAATTGAGTGCATTTAAATTAGCAATTCCAGCCTGTATTCAGCTCCATACACTAATGCACATGCAGGATTTTTGGAGCCTGAATGCCTTTACACAGAGCTGTGTTCAGGGGAGACTTGTTCAGTGCTGTCCTGCCTGCCCATACTCCTACTCTTAACAAAATCTGTTGTGATTGACCTTGGAAGGGATTTGGGGCAGTTTATAGTGCACTGCTTTAAGACAGCAAAGATTTTGAGGACCTGCTGTTTACTGGGAGTAGCTGCAAAACCTGCTTACAGCTGCAGCATAACTTGAAGATTTATTAGAAGCCAGGAGGTGCTGGCATGCCCCTCTGGGAATGTCTATATTCCCTCTTAACTTCACCTAGCTCCGCATAATCTCCTCCTAGTTTCAGATTTTAACACCAGCTTTGCACTGCAATCATTTCATATGTGTTGCTGCCTCTGCACTTTGCAACAAGAACAAACTAAGTTGTTGGGTTTTTTCTATGAAAGGTCCTTTTATGCTGTAAAAATCTCAGTACTGTTATTTTTAGATGGAACGGCAATCCTGGAGATGCTCTGCCATTAGGAAGTGAAGGGTTTTTCAGTATGGATGACTTGACTGAATAACACATTAGGGCATAATCTTAGAAAAATAGGAAACAATTCAGAATAATTGCTTTGATTGAAAGCTTGTGCTACAGTTGTTTGAAATTTTAACTATCCCACTACGTTTGTCCTTTGGGTTTTGTAACTAATGCCTCCCTGAGATGAATGGGAGTAGTTTGTGACAGAGCTGCTTTTTCTGAGCAGCCTGCAGAGTTAAGATAACGGTTCTCAGGATTCATTATGTACATAAGTAAGTTGTACAACTGGGAACTTTAATTTTCTGAGCCCGAGTCACGTTTTTCAAAGCAAATGCATACAGGAGTTCTGTGATGGGTTACTACAGAGTTCTCTAACAAGACAAAACCCTCAAATTTTGGTAAAATGGGGGAGTATGTTTGGGGTTTTTAACAGTGCAGAAAGCAAGACTGCTCATGTACTTGATTTGAGGGGGGGATGCATGTAATATTCTGGTTTATAATGTATTTTCATGTAGTACAGCATGCTGACAGTGCTGTGAGGGTCTGTATGACCCTTGAGTCTTGATTACAAAGTGAGCCTGCTAGTCTGACCACTTCAGAGGAGCAGAAAAAAAATTACCAAGACTTTGCTTAAATGTTGTTCAGGGTTTTAAAACATGCTAATACATATGCAATCCTTAACAAGGAAAGTAAACGCAGAGTATGGTTGATTTAAGGTTAAGGGGGAGGGTTTTATTTGCTGTAAGGCTGAATTAATAGAAGTGAGCTCCCATCCGTTGGGGTTTTTCGGTGAAATTTGTGGGTTTTGAAAGTGTTCCTGCCCTGTGTGATATAAACCTCCTGGTGTCTTGTCTGGAGGTTTCTAGGACTTTGGTGTTGATGCCCGTTTGTGGTTTCCTGGACAGTGGTGGTAGCTCACGGTGTGTCCATAAACACAGAGAATGCATTGATTGAAAGGCTTGGAGGCATGAGAGATAATTATGGATGGTGAAAGCAGGCTTGAAGCGCAGCTCATTGTGTTATTTTGTGTTGGATCTGGAGATGAATGCTGAGTTATGATGAATGCAGCAAGAAGGTGAGGGGGGCTTTTTCATAACACTTGGCGCAGGTAACACCTTAGCGGGAGGCAGAGCATTGTGCAGTCTTCCCAGCAGTTTATCTGGCAAAGTTTTTGGAAAAATATAGTATGATGACTTTGGTTTTGCTGTTAGGACTGTGGTCATCTGAGAAAGCATTTTTCTTTTTTGAGGGGATAAATCACAAACAGTTTTCTTTAAGGTGATAATCAATATAGTAAGCTTTACAAATAAAACCCTGTGCACTGAAAACAACTGAACTTTGATTTCTTTAGATTAAAGAATGACAGATAACTTTCTAATTATAAAAAAAAAAAGATAGTTTTGTGTACTTACCAGTCTTGGAAGGAAGGGTTTGTGTACAGGATAAGGGGAATATCTGGGCTCCAGGAGAGGGACTGGGCTGGTCTTGTGTATTGGTCCCAGCACTGGCAAGAAACTTCCCACAAGTGTTGGGTAGAGACTTTTTTTTTTAAAAAAAAAAAAAAGGTAAGAAATGGGTTTGTATGTCTCATTCCTGTGTTTATAGTGCTGAGGGGGGGTTGGTTTTCATCTGAAGCTTATTTGATTGGTCATTTTGCCTGCAGGGGGGCTGGTTAGCTCTGATCATGTGGAAAAGAATGCTGGTTTGTCGGGAGGGTTTCTTTACCCAACACAAAACCTTAGCAGCCAAGGAGAAATCCTCAAACACTTGGAGAAGGGGTGCCTTTCCACTCACCTCCTTAATCAAGATAATTTTTTAGGTTTGTATAATGTTAAAATTCTTTTATGTGAAAGATGGAAAGGCCAAAATTCACCTGGAAAATCTGAAGAGAAAACGTTCCCATATTGCTGCTGGAAACCATGCGCTGTTCTGATGTTTTCTCCCTAACCAGTGTCAACTACTGTTTGTTTAGGTGGAGAGAGGAGCTCTTGTGTCTTGCTGCTGCTTGTCTAGTGCCACTATGCCCTCCTCTTTTTCCCTAGGTGCTGAGCGTTGGCGTTCGCTCGAAGGTGGGTTGCAGTCTCTGGAGAGTGTTGATGATTGTAGCTGAATGCTGGTCAGGAGCTGTAGATCCGGCCACTTCTCTTCCATCTCCACATTGCTTCTTTATGAAAATCTGGAAATAATCACAGGGTTTTGTGAAAACCGACGACTGAAACAGTACAGATTAGTGTGTTCCACGCGTTAAAGGAAACCACTTTCACTTCAGCTATTTTCTCTGTCTCTTACTAAATAAGAGTTATTGAGGGAGGGTATTTTAGCTGAACAAGTACACAGAGTGGTCAGCCTGCTGCACTACTACACTGAGCTCTGAGGACAGCTTTGTAAAGCAGCAGTATTTCACACTTTTTTTCTTCTCCTCAGTGAGCTGCTGATGTGAGGGCTTTGATCGAACCTCAGATGTAAGAGGATCTGAGAAACAAAGGCAGTGGTTGTTTGCAGTAAAACTACCAAAGGCCTGCTGGGAAAATTATTAATGTAGACTTTCCTGCTTAGGAAACAAAAAAAAAGAGGGAGGATTTTATTTTTTTTTCCTTTAACCTCCCCCCCACACTCCCCCCTCCCTAAATTGCAAAGCATTAATTCTTTGCTTCATTAGTATGGAACGTTTTAATACATGTTCAGGCACAGCACTGAAAATTGTGATAGGTCTGGTGTGACCTTCAGAACCAGGGCAAATACGTAGTGCAGGGGGACTCCCACCACTGCAGCGAGCCTGTAGGACAGCATGACTTGCCCGTCACCCTCTGCTCTGTACTCTGGCAGAGTTGAGCTTCCCCTACAGATTATCTCTTTTATTCACAAGCAGGAGTTTTGGGTTTTGGGTTTTATTCCCCTTTACAAGCGTATTTTCTTACTAACCATGTTTCGTACTGTAGAAATTATAGTGTCAGGTCACACTAATCTGATTTAGTTGAACAGATTGAAAATCTAACACAGATGTACAGCAGATGAAATAGCTACAGTATGTGATTTCCAGGTGTGTGTATGTGTGTGTTAGCCTCTTGCATTAATTCCTTTCAGTTTACTGGTTCACCCATACTCAAGGCAGTGGATAAATGTTAATTTGGGAAGGAGGGGGGCACGGAAATAAGAGTGATATTGGTGTAGAACCTTTTTGAACCTTAGTGTTGAGATGGAGATTTTTATGGAGAGAGAGAAATGTGAAGCTAGAAATCAGCATCAGGACTCCTGATATGTGCAATGACTTGGGTCACAAATGAGTCACCCTGCATGTTGAGTACTGTCCTGAGGAGGTAGTCCTTCTTCAGAACCATCATCTTAAGGCCTTTTTTATTCTTCTGTGAAATGATTACACATTTAGGCAAAGCTACATGAATTCCTTTGAAAACACTAGGTAGCTGCAAGGATTTCTCTTGTATTCTGTCCTTGAGGAAGCACGTGGCATACAGCAGAAAGAGCAAGTCAGAGCACCTCTCCTAGTTTCTCCCTTCTTTAGAGAAAACAGTATTGCTGCAGCCATCCTTGTTTATTCTCTCCAAACGGCAAGCGTGTTGTAGAAAACATGGCCTGACAGCATGGAGAGCAGAAGTTACTTGCCATTCCATTAGTAAGCCATCTTCATAAAAGTGTTGCCACAGGGCTACATCCCAGAATCCCGGTCTTGTTCTTCATGCTTAGTCTCCCACTCAGTGCTGCGCAGCTGTAGGCTTTTTTGGCTTGATACCACTGAGTTCTATCTGAAGTTTTCTGTAAACACCACTGCTGGCTTTGTGACAGGCTTGAACAGAGGTGCCCTTTTACTGCTCCTTCTCTTCAGGAAGTCCAGTCAATTAGTCCAAGGCAGAACCATAGATTGCGTTTTAGTTTTTTTTTGTCCTTAAAACCTTGCCAAATGCCGACTCTGGGACCTGAGTTGTTTCAGCTGAAGTGAGTGTTCTCAAGCATAGGGACAGTTTGCAGAGACAGCGTGCTAGGACTTTGGAAGTTATAAATTTATGTGTAAGCTACAGGTGTATTCCTGTATACAGGTTTGACACAGGCGCCTGTCACTTGGGTACCTTGAGTTTTCTGATTCCTTACCCTGTGACTGGTTTATATGTGCAAACAACAAGCTTCTTGGCTGGTCCATCTAATGTTTAAGATCATTTAATGCCAGATCTGTTTTGACACTTACCTGGCTGTCTTTGAGTATTGCTTGCTATGGTGTCCCACTACCAGAAAGCTTCAGTGTGTCGTGATGTGCTGCATTTCTCAATGCATCGGGACAGCCACCTGATGGGACACGATGAAGTGTTGCTGTGTTGAGAGAGATTTCAGAATCACAGGTGATAGATACATCCTGACCCCGTCATAATCAATTCTTGTTTCTTAGATGGATTAAGCTGTAGAATTTAAAATCAGAGGGGTCAGGATTACACTTGTGCCTGATTGTGGCAAACAGCATGTGGTGTTTTGTCACCTTTGTGGACATGAGTGTTTCAGATCCCACAGCAGCAAGTGGAGATGCCATTTTCTGTGAGTTCAGAATACAGAACCTTCTCAGGAGCAAAACCAGCTGTCATAAGGACTGAGAAAACCCAGGTTGCTGTGGGTATGCCTATAGCATGTAGATACCCTCAGAGGGGCTAGGAACATACAGGCACTGAGTGGCAAAGTAGACTTCACAGTGGTCTTTATCTGACTTTTCTGGTTTTGGAACATCTTGTGGACTGATAGCATACCAGTGTTCAAGAGCAGGTTACAGAATCTTAACTGAGCTCAGTGGAGAGAAATGATGCCTTTTTTTTTTTCCTATCTTGGTGAAGTAAAATATCTCAGGTTAATGTTATTGAATGAGTGTCTGGTAATAGCTCTGAATTTTGTTGAAAGAATATCCTCATCTCTAAAATATTTTCTAGTCTCAGAAGAGCAAATTCAGTAATTTTTTTCCTGTTGGTAACTGTTTTGGTGAGGAAAAACAGGTCTCTTGTGCTGCAGAATATATTTTTTTAAATTTCTTTCTTGTAGCCTTTCAAAAAAAATTTGGGAAAAAATATATGCTTTCCTTATCATCTGGGTCTTGGGCTTTTCTGGTCTCTTAGATTGCAGCTCCCTCCTGGGCCACACTCAGCTGTTTTACTTTCAGCTGCCTTGGCTCTGCCTCCTACTTTTATACCATGCAAAGCCCATCCAAGGAGCAGTGCTGAGAGGCTTCCCTGCGTGTCCTGTTATGCTCTTATCTGACTTTCTTCAGAGGCCTAAAATGAAAAAAAAACCCAAACCCCATAATGTTTGTATTTCCCAGACTTAGATTTTTCTGTTGGCTTGTCTGCCTTTATTTTCCACACAGCATGGGAAAACAGAATATGGTTAATGTTACCTTCATGTGCACAGTTACCCATCCCAGATAAGTAAATTTGCCACCATTGATTGCACCTACCAAATGAAGAGAGTTGAGTGTCTCCAACAACTCTGTTTTACCTGGAGCCAGTGTCACCAGGTGCCTCCCAGAATACACTGGTTTAAAACATTTGTTCTCAAGGCACAGAAGTGGTCTTCCATGAGATGTCCCTTTCAGTGAAGGAAATGCCTGTCTGGGTTATATTGTAGGCTTCATAGCTGAGATTGCCTGTTGGTAGTGATGATGTACTCGATATACTTTAAATTAACCAGTGTGCTTTATCTCTTTTAATAGAAACAATGCAAGAGGAAGGTACTCTGGTTAACCTCCTGAGGGCAGCAGTCACTTAAGCAGCCATTAGGGTGGAAGATCTCTTGCATCTTAAAAATTGGGGTGCCTCCTGCATTTCTTGTCTACTCCATCAGTCAAGGGCTCGGGCACCTTGCAAGTTCTTGTAGAAACATGTTCCTGTGACAGTGGTAAAAAGATTCTGTGTGAGCCTGGTGCTCAAAATTGGAAACATCTTGGATCTAGTACTCTAGGTTGAACTCGAGACTGTCGCAATACTGTTCCTCCATAGAGAGATATGCTGTGGAAAATTTTGAGCTGGAGAAAGGAATTTCTTTTTTTTCTCTGGTGTTTTGAGGTGGTGGAGGAGGGATGTTGGTTTTCCACCAATATATATGCAAAGGCCAAAGATGGTGTGTTTCCTGTCTGCAGCGTGTAGTATCTCTGTGTGGGAAGAATTGAAGGTTTACATAGAGGTCTGATACGCCACAGAATTTCAGGTGCCATGTCCTCATGTTCTTGTTGACTAGAAAAGCTGCATGATGTGAGAAAGGGAAATGCAATCTCCTTCCTAAATGAAACTCTTAAAAAAATATCACAGAGGGTGTTAGGTTCAAAGGGACCTTTAAATGCCACCTAATCTAGCCAGGAGTGCATAGTCACTCTTTCTCTTGGTTTTCCTGCCTAAGCAAGCAAACATACACAGACACTATATACTATGCTATATATAGTATGTATATAATACATTGAATATAATACCTTACTCTAATACTTGTTTTAATAGATAACCACACAGTTGTAGGTTCACACTCCTTAATAGTGTCAGTGAAGAAGCCTCATTGCCATGGTTCCTGTGAGAATTCTGGTGCTCCATAGCTAATCATACTGAAAGAAATATAAAATCCAGGAGTCCCGAACTGGTACTGGCAGTTATTTCTGTGGTGGTGTGGCCTTGTCAGGATGAATCAACAGTGAAAGAAGCTAAAGTTACTGGTGTATAATGCAAAATATTTTTAAATCAAAATATTTATATTGTCCTTTTCTCACAGTGTTGCTCCTCATTAAACACTTAGAGGATTTTATATGTTTTATTTTAAATATGATGTAAATTAGGAACTAAAAGCCTTATTACCTAAACTCAAGGTAGACCAGTCCTTGAGCTTGAGCGTGATGTGCTAACTTGGCTCTCCAGGAGATGGTTTCACAGGATAACAAATGTTGACACTACCTTGTTTTTCTTAATCATACTTTAAACTTTGAGTCTTAAAACATTGCAAGATGCTGTATGTCATATTTGATTAAGCATATAGAGCTATTCTTTTTATTATAGAAGTAGCAAATATATTTGGATTATATGAAATGTGTAAAATGTTTATGGCTTATTATATTTGCATTTTACTTTAGCATTGAGACATTATGATACAGTGGTTTATTCTCTCTGCACATCTTGGCTTCTTTCCTTTTATGCTTCTTATCTCTTAAACTGTTATTTTTCCTTCTCTGTCTTTCCTATCATCATTTCTCATATGCTTTGCTTCTGTTTTTCTCCTCAGTCTTTCCATCCCAAGGTACATAGGGACATGGAGGGATTTCCTAAATCTCTCATGTTTCCTTCCATAAACTTCCATTCCTCTCTTAGGTTCCTAACCACCACTTTCTTCAGGTGATGACTGTGAGGGAACAAGATTTCAACCCTTTGTTTCTAGGTTCGTAAAATTAGGATGTATGTTCACTGGCATGTGTTTCCTTTGCAGTGAGACCAAACTTTGAGGAAGGTGGGACAGCAGCAACGGGGAGGAAGCACGAGTTTATACGCTCTGAGAGTGAGAACTGGCGCATCTTCAGGGAGGAACAGAATGGGGAAGATGATGATGGAGGCTGGCGACTGGCTGGGTCACGGAGGGATGGTGAGAGGTGGCGGCCTCACAGTCCAGGTGAGAGGAGATCTGGAGGAAAATGCAGACATGGTTATAAGGAGAGGGCAGTGGGTGAATTGTGGAGCATGGAGAAAGCAGGGGAATGGGAGGTTGTGTAAGATTTAGGACCAGCGTAGCTAAGGTGGGTACCATTTTGATCATAGAAACAGAAAGGGAGGTTGGAAGGGAGCTCAGGGATAACCTCATCCAGCCTTTCCTGGCAAAAGCTCCATCTAGACAAAGCTCAGTCTAGGCCTGACACCCCACCAGCTGAATGCTGAAAGTGTCCAATGGGGAATCCACCACTTCCCTGAGGAGATTTACTCTAATGGCTGATTGTTCTTTTGAAAGATTTTCTCCAGTGTGTAGTTGGAATGTCCACAGGAGTAACTTGCACCCATTACCACTTGGAAAAGAGAAGGGGTTCCTTGTAAAAACAGAGTTTCCATCGTCTATGTGGCCACTCATAACCATGTTCCAGTACTTAAATGAGGATTCCCCTAAGCCTTTTTTTTTTTTCTCAGGGCTGAACAAACCCAGTTCTCTTGGCCTTTCCTCCTATGACAGGCATCCCAGTCCTTCGGTTTTCCTGGTGGCCTTCCCCTGGACCCTCTCCAACCTGTCCACATCTCTTTTATATAGCAGGGGCTGAAACTGAACACACAATTCCAGATGTGGCCTGAGTGGGTTACCCTAACATATTGAAGGGAGCAATTTTTCTCTGCCTACATCAGATAACATACCTAAGGCCATGAAGCGATGCTGACACAAAACCTTTCAGGCTGTTGGCTTTTTTGTAGTTTTCCAGATATGTTTGTAATGCCAAGAGGCATCATTGGAAAAATCTCAAAATAGGTTGCTCCTCCATCCAGCTAAAAGATGTCTTGTCTCAGGAAGTTTCAGGCATCTGCTCAGCATCACTTCCCCTTTCCTGGCCTGACCAAGTCAGTTGGGTTCACTTGCTTTCCACCATTGCTTTGCTGGAGCTGTAGGAGAAATACACAGCAGATCTTGATATTTGAATGGGATTTCTGAAACTGTTTTGCCTTCTACTTGGAAAAGGCTGGCTAGCCAGTCATACCTGTTGTGGGATCCTGGGCTTGGGTATCTGTTGGCTGCAGAAGGCTTCTGGGGAATCAAGGTGAGATTATGGCTCTCCTGCTGTTAGGTCTTCGTAAGGAAGCACAGTACACTTTCAGGCTGAGGTGGACAACTTTTCTTCAGTTAAAAAGTCACACTTACCCTCACAATGGGCTTGTTGCCCTTTTCAACATCCCAAAGCACTTTTGATTACTGTAATGGTTGTGGGCTACCACTGCATTACCTCTATTCCTACCCCTCTCCACAGCTATTTATTACTCTGCCCTCACATAACTGTTAGCTTGTACTAAAATTCAGCAGTGAGCTTGAGGCTAGATTTATTATCAGATGGTTTCTATTTGGAGCACAGCTAAGGGGCAAATTGTGAAGAATGTGATTTTCTTTTCCCCAGTGTTTGGTCACAATTGTTCGTTAGACACTGCTGCTTTGTTATATAGTTCAGATGACATCAGGCCAGCTATGATTGTACTTCATGGTGATCATGATACTCAAGAGTGGAGTGTACAAGTACAAGCCTGTATGCTTTAGCTTAAAAGGAAGCACAGACCTTGAAGTTCAGAAGTTCATGACTTGAACTTCTTTGGAAGATGTTCTGAGAAAGCTTTTGAAAATTCATTTCACTGCCATCATCAGAAATATTGCTGCTTATTTGATTTTTTGCTATAGCTGACAACTAACTTCACTTACAAGTCAGTGTTAGCAGGTAGAAGAAAAGCCTGTTCTAAGAACTCCGTCAGGCTGCAGAGTAGTAGCTAACTTTGAGACAGACTGAGCTGACAACTATTGTACAGCTCTGACCAAAGCTCAGACTGGTATTTGAATTCTCCTGCTAGTACTAGCCACAGGACCATCAAAACCATTTGAATAACTTTCTTGCTTTAAACAGTGAGTTTAACTCAAATTGACATGGCTTAAACTGCTTCTTTGTGCTTACTCTGCTGTCAGGCAATAGCACTAATCATGGGGCCTGCTAAAAACAGAGAAATGTCTTTGGAGTATTGTTGCCACTTGTTTAGCTGGATCTTCCTTTGACTTGGCTCTGCGTGCTTCCTACTGGGTTGTGTGCTGCTTGGCTTTTACTTTTGGGTGAGAACAGTTGAGAAGAACTATCATTTGTCTGGCTTGAGTTCGTCTTCTGTTGTTAAGCAAAGAATACTGCAATTCCCACAGACCATTGTTTTTCCAGCTTTTGAATTCCTCTTGCTCCTTCAGCTGTGTTTACTGCAGGATGGCTGACCTAAATCTGCTCTTTTTGTGCTTTATAAGTAGGCACAAAGGAGCAGGAGGATGGACTGTTTTGCTGAAGCAGTCTCCATTCCCTGTGTGTAGTTTCCCAGGTTCTGCAGTCTGATTCATTGAGGCTCAAGTGAAATCCCTTGACGTAGTTGAAAGGAGCTGTCATGTGTCCATGCCCTGTTCAAACTGTTTTCCTCTTACATGGCTATACCTTCTATGCAGTGGGGGATCAGTGAGGAAGCAAATAGGTCAGACTTTTCCTTAAAATAGACAAGTCTAATGCCATTTTTTTATTTCCCCTTCTACTACTTAATTCAGAAGGATATAAACATGTCTGGTTTTACAGCATGAAAACTGTCTGAATTTCATTGCCACGCTTTTTCCAGTCAGAGCTGATGGGGTTTTCTACTTCTTCCACTGCTGTCTGTGTACTAGGACTTGAAGCCTGATGAGAAGACACCTTTCCTTGGCTTATACAATGGGAAGGTTGGTTTGTTGGTCGTTGTGGTAAACGTGGTACTGCTGTTATTGTAGATGTGAAACAGGATCTTTAGACTGGGCTGTCTGTAAGAAGAATGTGAGCCTAGATTTAAATTCACTGGCTGCTTCCAAGTTCTCTTGCTTGGTTTCTTTATACATACTTTTTTTTAGCCATCTTAATCAATGAAACTATTTAGCCATCTTATTTAATCAGTGAATCACAGAATGTGTTAGGTTGGAAGGGATCTTTAAAGGCCATCAAGTCAGACCCCCTGCAAGCCTGACCTTGAATCTCTGGGGATGGGCCTCTACCACCTCTCTGGGCTACCTGTGCCAGTGATCTACCAACCTCATATTGAAGAATTTTTTCCTAATATCCAACTTAAACCTCCACTTTTTCCAGTTTNCCTAATATCCAACTTAAACCTCCCCTTTTCCAGTTTAAAACCATCGCTCCTCATCCTATCGCTCCATGCCCTTGAGAACAGTCCTTCCCCAGCTTGCTCATGTAGGGACCCTTCAGGTACTGGGAAGGCCACTATAATAATGATTGCTTACCTAGAAAGTCTTTTTGTTGTTCCAATTCTTGAACCCATGCAGCCATTGCCCTTTGAATTTGCAGAGCAAGTCCATTTTATCAGACACATACACAAACCTTTCGGTCTTAAACCTAAATGTGATGCATAGGTGGTCTGGAGTTTGTGTTTTGTTACCAGGTCATCCCTAAGGAATAGAAATCATCTCTTGTAGCTGAAAATTTCTCTGATGTGGTTTTGTGTCTTTGCAGTTGTGTTAAGATCTTTTTCCTGAAAAGCACTTTGGAGAGGCCTGTAATTTTGTATGAAGATTTTTTTTTGTTGCTGCTGCTTTAGTGAAATGCATTTCAAATTCATTATGGCTCACTCCAGTATCAGCTGCTGTGAATCAAGTAGACTTCTTTTGGGCATTG
This sequence comes from Heliornis fulica, assembly GCA_013399135.1. Lineage (NCBI taxonomy): Eukaryota > Metazoa > Chordata > Aves > Gruiformes > Heliornithidae > Heliornis > Heliornis fulica. The sequence continues at coordinate 317,168 of VXBZ01004507.1, read as the reverse complement.
TGCTGCTTTGAATACCTTATTGCAGCTAAGATATACTTGAGAATCTTGCTCCAAAACTGAACAAAGCAAACATTAGTTACACAGTATATGCCCAAATAGTA
>VXBZ01004507.1:262588-316578 GCA_013399135.1 Heliornis fulica | reverse complement strand
GTAGTTTCCCAGGTTCTGCAGTCTGATTCATTGAGGCTCAAGTGAAATCCCTTGACGTAGTTGAAAGGAGCTGTCATGTGTCCATGCCCTGTTCAAGCTGTTTTCCTCTTACATGGCTATACCTTCTATGCAGTGGGGGATCAGTGAGGAAGCAAATAGGTCAGACTTTTCCTTAAAATAGACAAGTCTAATGCCATTTTTTTATTTCCCCTTCTACTACTTAATTCAGAAGGATATAAACATGTCTGGTTTTACAGCATGAAAACTGTCTGAATTTCATTGCCACGCTTTTTCCAGTCAGAGCTGATGGGGTTTTCTACTTCTTCCACTGCTGTCTGTGTACTAGGACTTGAAGCCTGATGAGAAGACACCTTTCCTTGGCTTATACAATGGGAAGGTTGGTTTGTTGGTCGTTGTGGTAAACGTGGTACTGCTGTTATTGTAGACGTGAAACAGGATCTTTAGACTGGGCTAACTATCTGTAAGAGGAATGTGAGCCTAGATTTAAATTCACTGGCTGCTTCCAAGTTCTCTTGCTTGGTTTCTTTATACATACTTTTTTTTTAGCCATCTTATTTAATCAGTGAATCACAGAATGTGTTAGGTTGGAAGGGACCTTTAAAGGCCATCAAGTCAGACCCCCTGCAAGCCTGACCTTGAATCTCTGGGGATGGGCCTCTACCACCTCTCTGGGCTACCTGTGCCAGTGATCTACCAACCTCATATTGAAGAATTTTTTCCTAATATCCAACTTAAACCTCCACTTTTTCCAGTTTAAAACCATCTCTCCTCATCTATCTCTCTATGCCCTTGAGAACAGTTCTTCCCCAGCTTGCTCATGTAGGGACCCTTCAGGTACTGGGAAGGCCACTATAATAATGATTGCTTACCTAGAAAGTCTTTTTGTTGTTCCAATTCTTGAACCCATACAGCCATTGCCCTTTGAATTTGCAGAGCAAGTCCATTTTATCAGACACATACACAAACCTTTCGGTCTTAAACCTAAATGTGATGCATAGGTGGTCTGGAGTTTGTGTTTTGTTACCAGGTCATCCCTAAGGAATAGAAATCATCTCTTGTAGCTGAAAATTTCTCTGATGTGGTTTTGTGTCTTTGCAGTTGTGTTAAGATCTTTTTCCTGAAAAGCACTTTGGAGAGGCCTGTAATTTTGTATGAAGATTTTTTTTTTGTTGCTGCTGCTTTAGTGAAATGCATTTCAAATTCATTATGGCTCACTCCAGTATCAGCTGCTGTGAATCAAGTAGACTTCTTTTGGGCATTGTGCTGCTTTGAATACCTTATTGCAGCTAAGATATACTTGAGAATCTTGCTCCAAAACTGAACAAAGCAAACATTAGTTACACAGTATATGCCCAAATAGTAATATGTGAAGTTTTCCTTGGTCTCTTGTTTAGTATTGCTTAGCTTAGTATTGTTTTATTATACACTGGAAATTTCTGAACCACAGAACAGGTTTGAAAGCTAGGTTTGATCCTTACTGTTGGCTAAAAAGCTGTAGGTAAAAATTTAAGATCTTAAGATTTTGACTTGCCTTAGAGATTGGCAACCTTGTACTTCATGCCGGAGTTGCTCGCTATATTCTAACTAGGCCTGTATAAACCCCTGTTGTTACTAAGAAACAAGGGCACTGTCTGCTCTGTTTATATCTTCTTTTTGCCTGGCCACCTATGTGTGGACTATAAAAGAAGGTTGCATGGCTGAATCTTCACAAGCAGAGCATGTGACAAAGTCTCTTCATTTAAACTTTGAAGACCCCTGGATTTAACAAAATGCTCATAATTCACCTTCAATAAACCGTGTTTCTCGGTCGCACTGGTAAGAGCCTGTGCTGCTGATGTAGGGATGAGAACTTCAGAAATAATTGAGGTTCTTCCCCATGTGTGGTGTCAAGATGGCCTGTTTGTGGCTGTATAGAAAACTCTTAGTGCTGTTTTTTCTGCTTTTTTACAAGAGGGAGCTAAGGAGGAGATGGTCAGCTGTTTGTGAGCCTCAGGGTAAACAAGCTGGCAGATATGTTTGATACAGCATTGCCAGGTCCAGGCTGTAGCTCTGTGTATCCACATAGTGGGAAACCTGACACAGACATCACTGGCTGTCCTGAGGAGAAGTCAGCCTGTGGTTTTACTCAGAATTGCAGTCTGCTTGTCTCACTTAAACCTTGGCTTGGGACAAGCCCTCCGATTGCAGAGGAAGTCCTGATTTTGACATGGTGATATTTCTTGAGCGGGGGAGGGGGATGACGGCCCATAGACTCATCTGGTGTTACCTGTCTCACTTTGGTGCCATGTTTGAGATTCTGTAGCCCAGCTCCCATAGCCTTATGTGGGTTGTTAATGCTCATAATACAGCTTACAGTGTGGGGATGTGCAGAGGGCAATGTTTGCAAGTGTCATGCTTAAAGGTAAGATACTCCTTTGCTTTCTCGTGCCCTTCTAGATACCTGTTCATAGGTGGATTGTACCATGTTAGGGATCTGAATTTGTCCCTGTTTGTCATCTCTTTACCCACCCCTTTACTCTTCCAAGTTAGCCTCTGCCCACGGGACTGTCTTGTAAAGTTGCTTTCCCCCCACCTTAGACGGCCCTCGTTCTGCAGGCTGGCGAGAACACATGGAGCGGCGGCGGCGGTTTGAGTTTGATTTCCGGGATCGAGATGATGAACGGGGCTATCGACGGGTACGGTGCGGGAGTGGCAGCATGGATGACGACAGGGATAGTCTCCCTGAGTGGTGCTTAGAAGATGCAGAAGAAGAAATGGGAACATTTGACTCCTCTGGAGCGTTTCTCTCTTTAAAGGTGAAAAGCTTTTTTGTGCCCCTGTTGACTTTGAGCAAATGTCATGTTCTGTCAGTTGGATTATGGGTGATGATGTTGACTTTGTAGAAGGTGCAGAAGGAGCCAATCCCTGAGGAACAGGAGATGGACTTCCGACCTGTGGAGGAAGGAGAAGAAAGATCTGACTCTGAAGGGAGCCACAATGAAGAAGCCAAAGATCATGAAAAGACCACCAAGAAAGAGGGGGAGAAAACAGACAGGGTAGTGGCAGGTAAGGGGGACTGCTCGTGCGTGTATTCTGTGCTGCAGCGTCGAGTTTTCGTTAGTTGAGTTACGCAGAACCATGCAATGTTACAGAAGCAGTGGAAGAAGCAGTCCAGACATCCTCACCGGCTGCCAGGTCAGATACCCCACCAAAATCCCAGCCTCCAGACCCGCTGCAGACGAGCCTTTTTGAAAGGAAGGAAGAGTCCACACCAGAAAGAACAGAAAAACCAGAAGAGAAAGAGAATCGAACAGAGAATACACCCCCAGCCAAAATGTCCAACAGAGAAGGTAATAAACAAATCAGTAATTTTCCATTACTTGTTGTGATTAGTCTTGGTCTCTTTTAAGAATCAAGGTCGATTATGGCAATGAAAAGCCAGAATTCCACATCTGGTCTATAAATACAAGATTTGTTGGATATGCCATCTCAGATGCTTGCAGTGCATTTGTGCTTCACGTTGCAGCGCAGTCTAGAGGAACGTGAGGTAGAGGTGGATGTGCCTTTCTGTGGTACATCAGGACAGCCTAGACTAAAGTATGTGGCTAGGGAAGGGGGTATGCTGAGAAGAGTTGAGGTCTTGTCTGTGCTGTTAGGACCAACCTTGTCCTTGAAGCTGGGTTGGGTGCCTGTGCTGAAAACAGTTACCAGTTATGACTGCACAGTCATACCTACAGGAAGATCTGAAAATACTTGTCTTGGATCTAATTTTAAGATGCTGAATGTTTTTCTACAGTAAGCTCTTGAAAGTAATTTCCACTTATGCTTAAGGTAAACTGATTATATTTTTTTTCTTTAGATTTGGCTTCTGTTGCTCAACCTTTGCCACAGATTTCTGCTGATACAGCTTCTCCTGCTCATCTTTCTCCACCTGTTTCCAATTCAAATCCTGCTTTGCGGTCAGTTCAGACACCTGTCACAGCTGCTCCAGGCATGGGCAACATTCCTGCTGACCCGGACGATGAAGAGGGCCTCAAACACCTAGAGCAGGTAAAACTTCTCACATTCCTTTGCTGTGCACAATTGTGAGACTGCAGGAATGTGGATTGCAAAAATATTTAAAGACCAGAAAACAAGAAATGCAGTTGAAACTTTACACTCCACAATTTGGTACTGAGAGCTACTTTTACTCCCTCTATTATTTATTTTGAGAATAATTTGAGCCTGTGTAGTATTTTTCTGAGTAAGGGTACCATACTGATGATACAGAGCTAGAGATCCTAGCACTAGCTCTCCAACCACTGTCAAGTAGCCTTGCTATTTGCCTTGAGAAAACAAACCAGTATGCCCAGTGTGTTACAAATTTTAAAAATACACAAAGAAAGTACATACTGTGTTCGTGAAAGGTGAGTGACTGTTGATATGTAGAGTGTTTGTCACACTGGTGCTCCCATACGTGTTTTATAATTCAACATGACACTTATAGGCAGTTTTGTGGTGATCAGCCTTCTCGGGGGGTTGTTTTAAAGCTTTAATTAAGCAGGTATGCTGTCCTGCCAGGGTGGTAGGCTGAGCTCAGGATCTGTGGTGTATGTACACAGGTCCTCGAGTTGCCTGTAATTCCTGGTACATTCTTGAGCACAGAGTAGTATGAGGTGGCTGTATTGGGTGCATGCCTTTTAAAATCTGTAAGCACATAACTAGCTCTTGTTATCCCTGCTGGTTGGATGTCTCCTGCAGCAAGCAGAGAAAATGGTGGCATACCTGCAGGACAGTGCCCTCGATGATGAAAGACTAGCAGCAAAAATCCAAGAGCACAGAGCAAAGGGCTCCTCTATGCCGTTGTTCCATGAAGCCATGCAGAAGTGGTACTACAAAGATCCACAAGGAGAAATTCAGGGTAGGTCTGTGCCCTTTACACTTCCTCTTTTGTTTCACAAAACTGTAAAGGTCTTCAGAAAATTACCAGAAGCATATACTGATGCTTGTTTTTACAAAAGCAGCTCATTTAGCACTCCAGAATTAGGTTTCCAAGATAGATCTTCTACCCATCACTGCCCCCACCAGCTCAGCACCTCTAATGTCCAGAACTATATCATGGCTGAGGTTTGCCATCACTTCATGCTTCTGTAAGTTGAGGTTGTACTAAAACCTGGTTTCCATCCCAGTAGATACTCAGGTTTCAAGGTAATAGTGGAAACAAAACATAAACATGACCATTCAGTAGCCTGGTGAGGAATCAGTGAGAAACACTGAAATCAGTTTTCTAGTCTCAGCCTGAAAACACAGCATGTTCAGGGAAGGCTAGGATCTGGGATTTGTCCAGAATCTAAAGTAAGTAGGAAGCAAGCTTTCACAAGCCAGTGCTTGTGCATGATCTCAATTTAAGTTGTAGCCAGTGCGTTATTAGTTATTTAATACCACTTCAGGCCTGCAGGTTTTGCTTACATTATTTTTTTTTTTGTAAATGAAAGTTGGAATAGGGATTTTGTATAGATACTTGTGTCTTTGCTTTCAGAAGTTCTCAGGGCAGTGTTTCAGCAGCTGCCTCCCAAAGATGCACTTCAGCAGTAATTTCCTTGCTGTGTTGCACTAAGTAGCAGTTGCTGATGCTGTTCAGTGTGAATGACTTCCTCAGCTATGAGCTCTACATAGGATTTCTAGGGGTGTTACTTGTGACATCTGTGCCAGTCTCTTGTCTGCAGGTATTGTCATGAGGGTTTTCTTCTCACCCCTTTGATGGTTGTGAACCATAAAGCATTGCTCCGTGTGCTTCAAACTGCATGTTAGTTGCTGCTGAGTTTTTATTGCTCAGTGATGATCTAACAGTGTGGTTTTGGATTAAGTACTTCCTTGAATGTGACCTCCCACATAGCTTTTTATTGAGACACCTCTTGTGGTTTCATATTCTCTGGGAGGAACTGCTTTCTAAAGATTAGTTCTTGCAGAGTAGGAAAGAATTTTACTGTATATTCTCACTTTTCTGAAGATATTTTTGCAAAAATAATTGTTTTTACGTCACTCTTACCTTGTTAATCTTTCTTATATATATACTGGTATTGTGTCCATTGGATATGTAAAATTAGCATAGGAGTTCTCATTTGAAATCTTTGTCAGGAGGAAGAGGAGGAGGAGAAGTGAAGCTCTTTGAAAAAGGAAACAAACTGGTTTCCTTATCTTAAACATGTTATTGTCCCCTCGGAGATGGATCTGCTCATCTGCTCGGTTCTAGAAGCAAAACCTGTGTAAAAAATATGAATTCCTCTGATTTGAAGGCAAGAAGCAGGCTAAGACTGTTCTCTGTGCTGCTCTAGTTTAGAGGAGGAGAGGAGTGCCCGTGCTGTTGGCCTTGTCAGCCAGCAGACATTGAGGTGGAAATCGTTCCTCCCCTCAGTGTGAGCTTTGCTGAAAGGAGCACGTGTATTCGCTGGGCCAGCTCCATGCCACTGCGGCTGCTCGTCTGGGAGCTGACTCGTCTCCCTCCAGTGGGTGCTCAAGAGCCATCTCGCTTAAAGACTCTCTGTGGGCATGTTGTGCAGACACTGTAAAGATCTAGTTATGTGCACTGACTCTCTGACCTGGAATGTCCAGGCTGTGCAGTCAAGTGGATGAGATGGACAGGAGTGCCTCATGCTTGGTACAGCATCGCTTTAAGAAGCGTCATGCTCTTTGTTTCCAGTTTGCTTGACTTGGCCTTATTTCCCCTACCCCCCATGTGTATTGGTTCATGTTTTTTCAGGTCCTTTCAGTAATCAGGAGATGGCAGAGTGGTTCCAGGCTGGCTACTTCACAATGTCGCTGTTGGTTAAGAGAGCCTGTGACGAAACTTTCCAGCCACTTGGAGACATCATGAAAATGTGGGGCAGGGTTCCCTTCACTCCAGGTCCAGCACCGCTTCCACATCTGGTAATGATGTGACAGTTACAGTGTTCCAATAGTCCTGTAACAAATGGGAACTGAAATACTTGTGGGCCAGCTGCTCTGTCTTGGGATTGCAGGTGTGCTGAGTACCACAGCTGGACTCTGTGTTTAGTTACCTTTCTAAGAGGAGAAAACAGTTTCCACATGTTAGTTTTGCCATGCCTGAGGCCGAAAGGCTTGGTCCTGTGATGGCTACAAGTGCTGTGTATTTTGCAGTTCCTGTATCACAGGCTTTGTATGTATTGATCTCTGTCTAAATATTTTTTATCTCCTTTGTTAGTTCAGAATGCAACTTTTACATTGCTTGCATTTGCAATACCCTACTGTTGTTATATATGTTACTAAAATAGAATCTCCTCTTCTTAAACATAGGGCGAGCTGGACCAAGAACGACTGACCAGACAGCAGGAGTTGGCCCTGATACAAATGCAGCACCTCCAGTATCAGCATCTTTTAATACAGTAAGACTGGTATCTCAGTGATGTCCCAGTGCCTCTGTTCTGCTCTGCATCTTCCTCCAGCTGGGTTCAGCCTCTGGGCATTGTTTCCTTGGTCAGTGGGGCTGGGAGCACTTCATCCAGCACCGATAGCCACCTTCTGCAGGTGCCAGAGGCTCGATAGCCTACAGGATTAGGGCAGAGTGTAGCTAACTTGGACATACTTTTCCATCTTTTTTGGTGTCATGCATAGCTGCTGTATAGATAGCTGTATGATCAGACTGAATCCCAGCAGCCCTTATAATGAGTTGGGATGTTTTGGATTTGGGAAGGCTGCACATCATTTTTTTTTTTAGTTGGAGAAAGCAGAAGTTATTTTTGGTCTGCTTGCTCAGCTTTTTGAAGATCAGTGGAAGGCAGCTGCTGCAGAAAGCAGTTTGTCTTCTGTTGTTGCCAAAGTTGTTGTTGGTTAGTTCTGGCCAGTTTTTCACAACTTGGTTGGTTTGAGCTTGGAGAAAAGAAAGCAGTCAGATAAGACTACTAATTCAAGGGGTCCTGAAAGCATGAGCCGTGAGGATGATTTGTGCATGCTGGTTTGATAAGGTAAGAGCCTGACCTTGTACTAGGGGATGCCTTGACATACTGAGGAGGAGGTGAGTTTCTGTATGTGGGCAGTCACCAAAGTGAGATTAATTTGAGTAGTCTTTGTGTAATTTATAGAAAGAAGGGAAAGTAGTATTGCACAGCTTACTAGGGAAACATTGCACAGCACTAACCAGTGGATAGAGGTGTGGGTGAAGAGTAGTTTGCTTCTGTTCATGTGAGCAAGTTTGGTTTCTTCTTGGAAAAAATGAAAATACAAGGCCCCATTCTGAAGTTTCCTTTAGCGTTCAGCATGTACACTGTACAGGTCAGCATACATTAGTCCTGGAGAGTGAATCTCTGTCTGGCTTCTGCAACTTTGGCATTCTGTAAAAGAAGGCAGTTGAACAAATACCAGTGATTCTCTGCTTCTCTTTTGAAGACAACAGTATGCACAGGTGCTGGCCCAGCAGCAAAAGGCAGCCCTCTCAACCCAGCAGCAGCAGCAGCTCGCTATTCTCTTGCAACAGTTCCAGGCCCTTAAGATGAGGTGAGTTAGCCCAGACTTGAACTGAACACCATTTTTCCTTCACTCTAACTTGTATACTATAAGTACAATCTTGTCTGTCCTATTCAAAGTTCCTCATGTTTGAGCATTAAATATTTATAGAATGTGAATATGAAAGTTATGGATGTCAAATACTCTATATACATGTAGCCTTTACCTCAGAGTAGCAATGAGAATGTTATGGTTGAAATTGCATATTTTTGACAGATCTGTTGTGCTGGTAACTGTATGGCTCTGCCAGTTGTGCAGTACTAGGTGCTTGTTCCTCTCTGCTTGTCTGTGAGCAGCAAACCAAAGCTAGCAGTAGCCAGCTTAGCCCTGGACTGTGGAAGGAAAGGAGTATGTTACAAATTACTGAATCTCGTGCGTGTTCGGAGCACATCTCTCCCTGGAAGTGGTGTGTTGACTCTTCCTGTTGATATTACAGAATATCTGAGCAGAACATGATGCCACCTGTTACGAGGTCTGTGTCAGTGCCGGACACTGGCTCAATATGGGAACTTCAGTCAGCTTCACAGCCGACAGGTAAGATGCTTAGCACCTATTAGACCTGTTGAGATAAGTTAATGGATTAGCATCTTTGAGATGACGGGCTTCCTTTTTGAGGGGAAATTACTTCTGTGTCAGTATTTTTAACTGGTTCATGCCCTTTTCCTTGCAGTTTAAATTCTATTTGAGCTGTGAAGAATGTGGGAATGATTCCTACGGTTGTGGGAAGTCTTGATTCAAAGGGGTTGAGTGTTACAGCATGAGTGTTCTGCTCTGATGGGAGGAGTTTAAACACTGGTTCTTGTGTAGAAGTCTGTAGGAAACCCAGCCTTGCATCGGTAATGGACAAGCCTTGTTCTACAGGATGATAAGGTGGCCCTCTGCTTACTAACACTACTGTATTACCAATGCTTTAGTTCATAAAACATAGTAACAGCATACAGAAGACTTTCCCGTTTCACTTGGGTTTTGTTGATGTTCTTATTTGCGCTTGTCAATGTTTGTTTTTTTCACTGTCTAGTCTGGGAAGGAAGCAGTGTCTGGGATCTCCCCATTGATACTGCAGCTCAGGGACCAGCTCTAGAACAACTTCAGCAGCTCGAGAAGGCCAAAGCTGCAAAGGTCAGAAACTGTTTTGTACTGTAAGAAGTTGGTATTGCTGTTCTGCAATGTAATGGTATTCCTTGAGCCAGTGGAAGATGCTTAGCTCTTCAATCTTCAGACCACTCTGTATCATTTGGGTAGATTTTTGTGGAAAATGCCATAAAGACAACATGAGTTATAGAAACCAGTTAAAAATCCTTGTGGACTCCTGTTTGGAAACCATTGACCTCTGAAGTAGTCGTTATGTTTTTTACAATTGTGATTAAAAACTCTTCACTAGCCACCTCTGTTTTAAAATGAGATCAAAATGAGCTGTCATGCCAAACCCTGAATCGGAGCTGGTAGTGGTTTTCTTAATCCTTACATTTTTTCACCAGAATTAGTTTGGGGAATTGTAACAGTCCTGTTTGGGGTTTTTTCACACTTTAAAAGAATAATACTTGAGTAACTTTGAACCTGTATGATTCTGTACATTTCTTGAAGCATATTATTTCATGATGACTGCAAAGCAACTCATTACTAGCTTGTAAAGTCAGAGGTTATTTTAAGGAGCTGATGTAGAAAGACTGACTAGAGAACTGGTGTTCAAAACGGAACAGAAACTGTCAGAAATTGTTGGAGACTTTGAGGAATCTGACCCCAGTAGGCAGACAGATGATAGGTAAAACTACAATTAAGGGAGAGCAACTGTCAGAGGCTTCATCTGTTACGTTGTCACTATAATCTCAGCAGAGTTGCCCTAAGATATGGTGTAGGAGTACGTTACCTGCATCTGAGTATAGTTTTATGTGAATTGTAGCTAGAGCAAGAGAGGAGAGAAGTGGAAATGAGGGCCAAACGAGAGGAAGAGGAGAGGAAAAGGCAGGAGGAGCTTCGGAGGCAACAAGAAGAGCTACTTAGGAGGCAGCAGGAAGATGAGAGGAAGCGACGGGAAGAAGAAGAACTGGCCCGCAGGAAGCAAGTGAGTTTCCTCAATGTAGTTCATCTTTAATTTTAATACTTTATAAAACTCACTTTAAGAATCCTGTGGGGTCTAATTAATCTTTGTTAGGTGCATATGAAGACAGTCCTAATATATTTTTTTCATGTGAGTATATGAAATGATTCTTCTTTTGTTCTTGATTTGAAGTTTTAAGAGCCCAGACTGCAGTGGGAGAAATGGGCTTTGATGGTTTGCTTCAAGACAGGTTTCTGTTTGTGGGCAGAAGCTTTATTCCACATGGAATATTCCCTCCCAACTTCTTAGTGTTGATGTTAAGATGTGAGTTAGATGCCCAGTTACTTATGTTTAATCTTTATTGACCATTTATGCAGTGTAGTGTTTTGGTAAGGGTATGTCTTGGAGTAGACTGGAGCTTGAGGAGCTGTTTCAAGTGACTGAAATGTGGAGGGCTGTAGTGTGTTCAAGAGCTGCTTTTTCCCCTTTTAACTTAGGAATTTTTTTTTAATAAATTATTATCTGGGTTATATTGTAGAGACTGTCAGCTGTATTTTCTTGAGTTGGTGTTTGGGGAAGGAAAGGATGTAGTTTGGACAAGCAGATCTGTGAAAATGAGTGATGTGATCTCTGCAGTAGGAGAATGAAGAATTTGTAGTATGTTCTTAAGTGTGAGAACATGAAATGGAGACATTAGTTTCTGAGTTCTGTATGGAAGAAAGATTCTTAAGTGTCACAGGAAGGAAGGACAGTGGAAGTTAGTTTTCACTCTGCATGTGCACGATAAGGGCAAGCACACTGTTGAGCTTAGTGAGGAATTAGTCAATAAATGCCCTGTAAAGTCACATATGAAAGTATTAGTTTTGTCCTTTATAACATTGTCTATGTGCTTCAGTAGACAGCTCTAAATTGTGGTTCCAGGTTTAAGGATCAGACACTCCTGAGGAAGACTCTAGAATCTTTAGTTTTGAGTTAGTTGTAGACTTCAGTTCCTTCAGTGTTTGGGTTTTGCCACTGAAGATCTCTAGTAGCCTGCAGTGTGGTATGCAGTTAGCTTTGGTGGTATCTGTCAGAGTCAAGTCTAGAAATAAATGGCTCCTTGCTTTAATATATTTACTGTGTGTACAGCAAGTCATTATGGTGAAAAGCATTATGGTAAAGCATCCTTTGCTTGAGTAGCACTAAAGAAATAACATACTCAAGAGCTGAACTTCTGAGTTAAGTTGCTTTAAACCTGTTTTAACAATAACTCATTTTTTCAGCTGATCACCTGGTAACTCAATGTGTTTCATCCACAGTGGCATCAAATAAATGGACGTGGGTTGTTTCTTTTCAGACTAACAGTGTTGCTACTGTGTATAACTACTTAGAAATGTCCGTTAAATTCCAAAATCTTTTGTCCACTTTGGATTTGTACAGTGAAGAGTCTGATGCTCCCTTTCAGAGATGTTTTGGGAAATAATTATTTACAAGGAGTGAGCAGAATGGGGTTGGACAAACAGTAACAGCAAGTATCTCTTAGCTCATTGCCAACGATATAATTGCCACAGTGGTTGATTCTGAGCAGAAATGTCTTAAAGGTAACAAAGAGTTTAAGCACTTCTCTGGAAAGAGAAAATAATATTGTATTCTGTATTTAAAACCTACACTGCTGGTCTGATATTTGAATCTGACTTCTGTACTGGAAGGCATTGTAGAATCAGGGATGAACTGATTTGTTAGCATGGATTTATACAGAGGAGATGATGCTTAACAAATTTGATTAACTTCTTTTGAGGAGATGACAGTGAGAGCTGAGAGGGGTGAAGCAGTAGACTTAATCTGCCTGGACTTCAGGAAGGCTTTTGATGTAATACTGCATAAAAGACTAGTATATAAGGTTAGTAAATATGCTGTTGATGGTGAATTCTAAATAAAAAAAAAAACATAACTAATAGAAATTCAATTCTGTAGGATGAAATGTCATACCAAATGTTGAATCCAGTTCTGTTCATAGTTTTCGTCAATTACTTGCACTGTAGAATTGCCAACAGTAATGCCCAGCTTCTCTAGCTCCTGTGTTTCTTTTTTGTTCCTGGTGTGATTTCTTCTGTTTTGTAATGATAGTTTGCTTTTAAGAACAAAATTCAAGGTTTAATAATTAGCTAATAATTGTTTTCTCTGAATTTCATCTTTAATGCTCCCCTTTACAGTATCTGGTTCAAAGACAGATGTGTGAGTCCTGGTAACATAAATGAGGAGAATTACAGGTGTTCCTAGATGGGAAAAGGGTTGTAATTTAAGAATCAAGAGCCTACTCAAATGAGGCTTGCTGCTGAAGGATCTTCTGCAGCATTGTAGATTTTTGAAAGATCTGAAATAAGTTGTCTGTACAGCAGCATATGTGTGCTTGGAAACAATTCTTAGAAAAGCTGCTGATTAATACTGGGAAGCCATGAATGTGGGAGCAGGAAGAGCCAAAGGAAAGGAATCTGTTACCCACACAAGTCAGTGGCAGAAAGCTGGAGAACTTTGAATGTTTTTAGTCACAATGCTCAAATAAAACCACTGAATAGTAAGAAGGTACAGAAATATCTCAGAAGTAAGACAACCTTTTCTTATTGTAGCTGTAAAGGTTAGGGAGAAAATGAAATCAGTCACATCGCTCCCAGCCTGCGGGTTTTTCCCCTCCTGTTGGTACAACACTGTTCTTCTTTAGCTCCCCAGGGGAGAGAAGTGTTAGGGTTTTGGGGTTTTTTGGTTTTTTGGTTTTTTTTAATTGCTGTCATTCAGCAGTGCCTCCTGGTACACCCGAGCAAGGAGGTGTAGCTTTCCTAATGGCAGTTCTAGCCTCATCTCCCAAAGGGAAAGTAGGGCAGAGATGCCAGTGAACTGCTGTCACACAGGAGGCCTTGGTGGCTTTGCTGGTCTCCCTCAGGTACTATGTGTCATGTCAAGGACTAGTGCCGAACGCCCCCAGCCTGGCTGGCAGTTAGGCATGCTGAGATCCTGGTGTGTGGTCTCTGGGCCAACAAAGCAGGCTGGCATGCTTCCAGCCTCCTCAGTAGGCTTCTGAGCCAAAGAAACATCCGGAAGGTTTTTCAGCACTTTCCTTGGGGACATTTGATCATTGTGACTTGACTGCATGAGTCTGATTAATTCAGTTACCAGCCCAAGTAACAAAATGGTCTAGGTGTTCTGTGCTGTGCTCAAAGCTCTGGTGAATATGAAAAATCAAGGACTTGATTAATGAGAAGATAATTCTCAAACTACTGCTTTATGTCCAGCCAGTGGAATAAAAACTTACAGCACTTTCATTCAGCACCAAACCACTTAAGAGATATACATGACCATGCTTACTCATTGGCTTGCAGCCAGCAGCTCTTCAATTCTATAGGATTGCTTATAAGCCAGGTTCTGACTCCTGGGCTATTGTAAACATTCTAAGTTAGCACTACCAGAGACAAACCCGGTCCAGATGCTCAGTGGACCATAGCACAGTTTATCCATGCTGTGTGTATACCAAGGTCTGATAGCAGAGTCAGTAGAAGGGTTTTGGATTTCAAAATTAACTTCCTTTGATTTGCAAGAGTTCAAAATTTATATCCATGCTGTGCAATTAATCTCCCTTCATCCTATGAATAATGTGTTGCTTTAAAAAAAACCAAACCAAAACAAAACAACCCAAACCAAGTTGCAGGAGCATGATTGCACAGTATTGATGACTTCAAGGAGAAAAAGTATTTATTAAAGCTTATTAAAAACTTTTTGTCCAAAAAGTAGGGTCTCTGGGTTGAGCTGGTAGGGTAAATCAGAAAGAAGAGAGAATAGGGAGGATGAAAAGCAGGGTGGTCTCAACAGAAATAAGAAAAGACAGCAAAAAGAATAACTGCTTATGCAAGGGAAAGTCAGAACTGGGGAAATGTTGCACACATGGACTCCTCTCTAACAATATAGGAGAAGGTTTTGACCTGTTCCTCTGAAAAGCAAGTGGCAGAATAAAAAAAGTTTCTGTTGAACTTGCTCGAGGGTGCTGATGTTTATTTTTCAGTTAATAATTTTGTTGTTTAAAAAGCAAAACATAATTTCCTGGAAACTATTGAAGTAATTTAGGGATAGTTCAAAATCAAAGCCCTCGAGACCTTCCATCACCCCACAGTATTTAAATAGCATAGGAACAGCCCAGTCAAAGCCTTTTCAGGGAATCCCACATCTCTTGGACTAAGAGCGTGCTTAAGTGCATTGAGCTGCTTCAGCTTATTTCTGGTGTCTGGAGATGTGATTTGAGTTCTGTAGCACATTTGAGTAGTTAGCATTTAGAAACTCCTAAAAGTAGGAAAAGCATCCAACTTAGAGCTGACACCCAAAACAAAAAGGAGTTATTGATGCTGTCACATTAAAACACATGTTCAAGTACAGTTAATACATATTAGAAAAATGAGTCTCTCCCTTTGTTTTCATTCTCATTACCATTATTTTTAAAATCAAAGATAGGCAATGATTTAACGTGTTTCCTTTTAATGAAAATAATTTGTTAACACATGGGTCTGGTGTTTAATATTGTTTTGGTAGTTCTTAGCTTGGAGCTAAGGAGCTTTTCTTGAGGCCAGTTATCTGGCTAGATATCTGATTTATCTGATGCAGTTCATCAATAAAATGGCATTTATAGATTGATGCTTTGTCCCCAACTCCAGGAGGAAGCCCTGAGGCGACAACGAGAGCAGGAAATTGCACTAAGGCGGCAGCGGGAGGAAGAGGAGAGGCAACAGCAGGAGGAAGCACTTAGAAGATTGGAAGAGAGAAGAAGAGAAGAGGAGGAAAGACGGCAGCGAGAGGAATTAATCCGTAAACAGGTGAAAATGGCAGAAGGGAACTGTTACAGTTCATTATGGAGGCCGCGAGCTTTGAAACTTGCACCCATGCCTGAGAGACTGAGTTTCAGTGGAGGAAGGCAGAGCTTCAGGTGAATTAAAAGACAGTTGTTTACCTCTATCCCTGTTTCAGAGGAAATACTGGCGATCAGATCTGCCCTTTGTTAAGGAGATGTGTTGAATGCGCGTTTCCCTTCCAGTTTAAGCCTTGAGAGTGGCTTTGCCACATGGAGGTTTTACTCCTTTCTTCAAAAGACAGGCAGAGGACAGGTCCAGAACAACAGTGTGTTTTGAATTGCCACTCTGAGCCTTTACTATTGATTTGTTATCTTTAATGTCACCTGAGACGATTGTTTTTTTCCAGTCTTTCTGTACGATGTCAAAACTATGTCTGCTATCCAAATTGCAGCTTTTTTCTTACTGCTTTTCCCTTGGGGTTGGCTTTAGAAGTCCTAGTGAGGTACTTGAACTTCCAGCCCCCTGACTGATACTGTTGCAATCCCTAAATCAAACCAAGCTTGAGACATGATTGGTTTTGCATTAATTTCCAGATCCAGGTAAGAATCACCAGTTACTATTTTTAAATTCTTCTTCAGGGCTATGCTTGGTAAGATATTGTGGTTTCTGTCTCACCATGCAGTCTTCTCCTTTGGTAGCAGATCATTTCCTTTACTACTCTAGTGTTAGGTATCAGCAGTTACATCACATTATTTGTGATGCCTTTTCTTTTGTGTCAACACCTCTTCTCCTTATTCCTGTCAAGTTTTGTTCCAGTGAGAGTCTGTCAGTGTTTGACTCCTTAGTAGTATATCCAGGTAGACACTCAGACTCGAAAGGTGCATAACTCCTAGAAGGAAGGTGGTGTGAAACTAACTAGTCTGAGCTAGGGAGGTATCATTCCCTGTTGGAGCAATGGCAAACATGTAATTTGAAGGGATACAGACTGTATTACTGGGCTCTGAAAAATGTGAAGGTAGATAACCTGAATAGGACGGATTACAGGGAGAAAGACCCATCTCCACTCTGTCAGGATCTCAATACCACAGAGTAGAAGTAATTTTGATCTTCTAAGTCTACTTAGACTTCACTCTTCTTTATGTCCTGGGAAGGAAGAGGAGGCTGCCAAGTGGGCACGTGAAGAGGAGGAAGCTCAGCGGCGACTTGAAGAAAGCCGGCTACGCATGGAAGAAGAGGCAGCCAGACAGCGGCTGGAAGAGGAAGAGCGAAAGCGCAAGGAGCTGGAACTCCAGCGCCAGAAAGAAATAATGAGACAGAGGCAGCAGCAGCAGGAGGCTTTACGGCGGCTGCAACAGCAGCAGCAACAGCAGCAACTTGCACAAATGAAGGTAGGGTGTTTCCACGGTTTAACTTTCTCCTTCAGTGCTGTGTAGTGAGGAAAACCCACCTGGATTCAGGGTTGGCTGCGCTAGCTTGAGCAGAGCAGGGAGGGGTGAACTGGAGGGAGGCAAGGAGGTAAATATTTGACTTTAAGTGATGGGAGGAACGTGGGGAAGGTGAGTTGTAAAGCAAAAGGAAAAGGTTCAGTCAATAGAACTGTACTGGAAAGGAATTCACAGATGACTACAGATGGTTATTCTGCTGCAGGGAGAAAAGGACCTGTGCAGAATCTGAAGCTTGGAGTTCCCTGAAGTTTGAAATCAAAAGTGACTGATACTTTTAAGGCAGTTGTGTGTTACATTATTCTTGATACACTGTGTCTTTGATGCCCATACCCCAGAGGGCAGTTCAGAGAAACACAGAGTTTATACTTTGAGTGGACCTTTTAATACTTGATTGCACCACTTCAGACTTTGCAATGTTTTTTTAAAGCTGGTCTTCCTTTTCTGCTGTGCCTTACATGGATTTTTCATGGTTCTACTTCAGCAGTATTCTATAACATGTTTTGTAATTCCTAACCATGTGTTTTTTTGGCCCAGCTCCCTTCATCTTCAACATGGGGTCAGCAATCAAATTCAGGAGCTTGCCAGTCCCAGACCACACTGTCATTGGCAGAAATCCAAAAGCTAGAAGAGGAACGAGAACGGCAGCTTCGAGAAGAGGTAAAGACACTAACAGAGTGTAACTTGTTCGAGTGGACTCAGCTGAGTGACAGTTTAACTGTCAATTAGAGGGAATAGTGAGGATGAGGAACATTCTCTTGAAATAGTGTGACTTGGGTAAAATACTGTCTTTCAGGCCTCGGTTCAGTAAGTACTTGTTTGAAGGTTTTCATAGCTGCTTCATGTACATGTCTGGAGGAAGGGAACTGTACCTTTTTCTTTTAACCCTAGGATTATATGGTCACAAAGTGACAAAATCATTTCACATCTATGCTGTAATCTGTTTCCAGATCCAATCCAGACCAGGACATTTGGGGATGCAGGGTGGGATAGGGAATGACATGCAGGTAGTGGTAGGAGAGAGAGTATTCCTCCAAGACCCCAAATGCTTAGATAGATGTGATCATGATTAGGCAAATTTATTCTCTTCTAGGCTAATGAGTGATTTGCATGTACTGTTTATTTGGCATCTTCCTTTTCAGAGGAGCTGTAAAGGTTCAAAAAGTGGTAGGTCAGCCAGACTCCTCCAGAGCAGAGGGTAACCAGTCTAAAACCAGTTTCCTAGCTAGACTTCTGCATAGTAGTGATCTTCTGAAAGTACAGACAAGTGCATTTGTCTTGCATGTAACAGCAAAGGCGTCAGCAGCGTGAACTAATGAAGGCCCTCCAGCAACAGCAGCAGCAACAGCAGCAGAAATTGTCAGGCTGGGGTAACGTCACCAAACCAACAGGTACCACCAAGTCTTTGCTGGAGATACAGCAGGAAGAGGCAAGGCAGATGCAGAAACAGCAGCAACAGCAGCACCAGCAGCCGAACAGAGTCAGAAATACTACGGTACGTCAGGTATTTCTGACCACTCTGTAGAGAGAACCAGTAAGCGACAGTTCTCCATGTCTGTTCGTTACTGTTCTGCCAGGTCTGGTGCCAATAACCAGGATCTCTTTGTTATGTTTCAACAGCACTCTAACCTGCACACCAGCATTGGGAATTCAGTGTGGGGCTCCCTAAACACTAATCCCAGCAACCAGTGGGCATCTGATCTAGTCAGTAGCATCTGGAGTAATGCTGATACCAAAAACTCAAACATGGGTTTCTGGGATGATGCAGTGAAAGAAGTGGGACCTCGTAACTCGACCAATAAAAACAAAAGCAATGCCAGCCTCAGGTAGGAACTGGGGAAGGAGCTTTTGCAAAGAAAGGCTACTGTAGTGCTCCAGAAGTGATCACTTAGCAGTTATAACATCATCTTGTGTTTTCCTTTTTTTTTTCCTGTGCCACTTGGGATCTGTTTTGACAACAGAAATAGCAGTTAGGTTGACCATTCATAATTTTTGTCATTTGTTTGGAAAATGAATTGGTTCTTAAACAGTGTTTGCATCTTGTAAACTAGCAACTCTTGTTGCTAGTTTACAAGATGCAAACACTGTTTAAGAACCTTGTAACAGTGTGCTGCAAACTAAACTGCTGGTGGGTCTGGTAATTGGTAATTTACTATATGTTTTCATTGCCTCAGTAAATCTGTAGGTATTACGAGTCGGCAAAACAAGAAGGTGGAAGAAGAGGAGAAGCTGTTGAAACTGTTCCAGGGGGTTAACAAAGCCCAGGATGGATTCACTCAGTGGTGTGAACAGATGCTTCATGCACTCAACACAGCCAACAACTTAGATGGTAAGGTTGGGAGGAATGTAAATGTTCCACTGTGAGAAACCATATCCAGTTTGTGTCCTGACTGGATAGTTCTGAAGGAACATTGGGATATATAAGTAATGTTTTTAATGCAGTCTGCAAAATGGCAGCATTAAATACTGGTCTGAAGAAGTGGCTGCGTTCTCTTCTCTGTGGTTTTCATGAGGCTGTGGCAGATGGATGAGGATCCAGTTCCTCCTAAGTGTGGGCCAAGTTACTGTATGCCCCAGTACAAATGTTTTGTTTTGGTTTTTTTTTGTGGGAAACTGGTTGGGTTTTTAATAATTCTGCTGGAGGACATGTAGAGGAACTCTCAGCTTGAGATCACAAATTGGTTCCTCCTTGTTGCAAAGCACTGCAGGCTTCCTACTGCCTTCTGTGTGAAGCTGTGCAAGACCATGTCTTCCTGCAAATGCATGCTGGAAAGCTGTGGTCCTGTGGGACACTTGAAGCTTACAGGGAAACCACACCCCACACAACTGCAGTGCCACATCTCCCCTTCTCCCTGGGGGAGAGATGGCCCACTCACCTGTTGGTCTCATCTGTGGTGCACGGCCATCGTATGTCTGTGGTGGGCTTCCATGCTTCCAGGGCTACTCTGTGCATGGCTGGTGTCGGCTTCGCTTGGGGTTTGCTTTGCCCATTTACATGTTCAAGTAATAGTTGCTGCAACAAAGCTGGCTTTTAAAAAAGAAAAAGAAAAAAAAAACAAGAAAAAAGATAGTGAAAGACTTGCAAATGGGCAAGCTGTTGAACTTCAGGTGCTGTAGGTCAGGTCAACCACTGTGGAGTGTGATCTGGTGTGCTTCAGCCAAAAATAGGCTGTACTGCTGGTGGCACTGAGGAGAGTATTTTCCTGTTGGACCTCGCCTTAGATTTGAGCTTTAGAGTCGATGGGCTGACGTACTGTTAGGATCACAGGGTTTTTTCCTTCTAACCACATTAGCTTTCTTAGCCTGGCTTTGGCTGCAGAGTTGAAGTGTTGCATCGTAGAGCTTGACCATGGGGAGCTTAGAAGCTACTGGCAGTTGCTACCAGATTGCCAAGTATCTGAAACAGAACAAAGACAAACTTTGGATTTCTGTGTGCACGTTCACACGTCACCTCTCATTCCCTCATGGTCTGCCTTCTTCTTGCAGTTCCCACGTTTGTTTCTTTCCTGAAGGAAGTGGAGTCTCCCTACGAGGTCCATGATTACATCAGAGCCTATCTTGGAGACACTCCTGAGGCCAAGGAGTTTGCCAAGCAGTTTCTTGAGCGCCGTGCCAAACAGAAAGCCAGTCAGCAGCGGCAACAGCAGCAGCAACAGGTAAATCTGACTGCCTGTGGTCCTCAGCGTATGGAGGCTGTGTTTGAGTTTGAAGAGTCTTGCTTTTCTCCTGGACCGGTGGGAGGATGCAGGACTTCACAGGTCACGTGAAAGGCATGGAGTAAAGCAATGTCATACTTGCTGCAGACTGGCGTCCTTCCTAACGAACAGTAGAGGGCAGCCGTAGATACAGAGTGTCTTGGCATACTGATCCAGGGTTTGCTGTAGAAAGGTGGGGTAGATGCATTGGAGGATCCCTCAGTGGTCAGTGCTCCCACACATGCTGATTTAGAAGGTGCTTTGGACTCTCTGGGTGTTTGTGATACAAATAAACTAAACTTATTGCGCTTCAGGATCTTGTGCTTGCTTTGTCTTCCAGGATTCAGTCTGGGGGATGAACCACAGTTCGCTACATTCGGTCTTTCAGACCAATCAGAGCAACAACCAGCAATCCAATTTTGAGGCTGTGCAGAGCGGGAAGAAAAAGAAGAAACAGAAGATGGTTCGTGCAGATCCTAGCTTGTTAGGTTGGTTTTACTCTTGAGAAATTAACAGTCTAATTTGGGAAAAGCCTTGAGCAGTGTACGTAGTCTTATTAACTTCAAGTCAGAATGTTGGATTTGAACTGAAGATAGTTGCTGAAGTGTCTTTAGAATTTCTTTCAGGATTATTCTTTAATAACTTAAATTCTGTATCAATTTCATGGAAAACTGTTGTTGAATGTTTTGGGGGCTTTTTTTGTGTGGGAGGATGGCAGCTGGCCCTTGTGGCATTGACAGAAAGGATTCCTTGATGATCTTTAAGATGCAAGGGCACCGTGTAAGCGCAGGAGCAGTGAGCATTGTGAGAGTGAG
The DNA here is from genome assembly GCA_013399135.1 of Heliornis fulica. Lineage (NCBI taxonomy): Eukaryota > Metazoa > Chordata > Aves > Gruiformes > Heliornithidae > Heliornis > Heliornis fulica. Next base: position 295,281 of record VXBZ01004507.1, on the reverse strand, counting down.
CGTGTTGCTGGAGTGTTTGGTGGGATAAATGTGTCTGTCTCTGTGGTAAAAAGGGAAGCAGGGCACCGCACCGGGGCTGGTATTTGTGGTGCCGCTTGGCTCATAACTGTGTAAAGCAGCCTGGTATTAACTACCTGGAAACCACTGCTGGTATTTTAAGGCAGGAACCAGAGCCCTGCCTTTGTTTTCTGACTTCTTTTTTTGTTCTCAACAAAGTTGATACTCTTCAGTGAGATCAGTGATTTCTGTAGCATGGGGTTTGAAGTATAGTGAATTTTTGGGGGAATCCCCTGGATGCCAATCCATTGAGTCTGATATGGGCTGAATAGTTTAAAAACCCACTTCTCTAATGTGAAGAAGAAGTCGCTGAATTCTTGCAACTGCGAGAGAAGTAACACATGAAGCTGTTAAAAATCGGTACACTCTTATGCCAAATAATTCCCAAACCTTTTAGGTAAGGCAGTGCCACAGGAGGGAGCCAGAGCGATTGTCTTAAGCCTACTGAACACGAGCAGTTTCTGTTTGTAGCCGGTAACGGCTGTGGAAAGCGGTTTGTTTTCCAGCACCGAGCCAGCCTGTGCAACAGTCTCAGGACAGTGAAGTGTCAGATCTGTGCCTTGCACGGGAACACTGTCCTCTTTCTCATACCCACACAGGGTCAGTGCGAGCATAACAACTGCATTTTGGTAGGAAAGCCACATGCAATATATTGAGATTTTTTTCCATTGTAGAAGGTGGTGGGGGTGTTTTAGCTTTTACTTATGCTTTTCTCATGGGTGTTGTGTCCTCAAAAAGGGTTGGGTAGAAATGTAGGTGTCTCTTGAGCCATCTGCACAGCCCTGTGTAACCGTACGTTTCCGTGTGGTGCTCCTGCAATAGCAGAGTGTAAACCAAGCCCAGTCCAAAGCGTGGGAGCACACGGTGTTGTCGCTAGATTTCGCAGGTATGTGCTTTTAGCCCCTGGAGTAAGGGGTAGAGTTGCTCCCAACCCCTGGAGTGCTGAGCGTGATTCCACGCTCGGGTCCTGAACACACCTTGTGTATGTTCCTGCCTCCCGGACCACGTCAGCATGGTGTTGACAAACACTCCCTGAGCACACACTGGTTGACTCGGAACTTGCTCGCTCCTGAGATGTTGCTGGGGCCATGTCACTGCCATGCCTAGATGTGCCTCGTCCCAGCCCAGTGGGTGACATCTCTGAAGCGAAAGCTGAAACCAGTCTTGTGCTGATGTGCTTTGAAAAACCAAGCCATGCTTCCTGGAATACACCACTGGTCTTCGTTGATGCGTGAAGGGAGGAACGCCACAGTTTGGGTAGTTACATCTCTAGCCTTACTGAGCGTCCCTGGGTCTGTGACATCTGTCACACAAGTATCGTGTCACATAGCCTCTGCCGCGCCCAGGTTTTTAACACACCTCTGTTTTGGTTTGCAGGGTTTTCAGTGAATGCTTCGTCAGAGCGGCTCAATATGGGAGAGATAGAGACTTTGGAAGACTACTGAGCATGTGCAAATCAGCTGGCTTTTCCTGCATCTGTTAACCATGGATTCTCCGTTTTGGACACAGTACTCTCCACCGTGTGTTCTTCTTCGCCTCGCAGTGAATCACAGAATCGATCATCTCAGGCTACTTCCTCTAGCCCCAGCAAACCCTTTCTGCCCAGGACTGCACGGGCGTCGTTCCTGCTGTCAGCCTAGAGCCGAGCAGACTGTTGTTCCGAGTCCTGGGAGGGTGGGAGATAGGATTCGTTCACAATGAGGCTGACTTGGGCAGTGAGCTTTCACTGTGCTGTGATTTCTTCTGCTGACATACCCCGGAAAAAAAAAAATAATCAATTGGGATTCTGCAAACCATTGCTTCCCTCTCCTGGTTACTCTTCCCACATCCAACACGTGCAGTCATGGAGAGAGAGAGAGTGTGAGAGAGTTTGTGGTTAACAGATGTTGGTCAACACCAAAATGCCACACAGATACTGACTTCCGCGCTCCATCAGGGCAAGTGGTGCTCTCCCAAGCCAGGAGTTGCAGTCATAAGCTAACCTTAGAACTGGCGACAGCAGGAGAAGGGGCGGTGGTGGGCGCAGTTTAGCTTGGGTTGGTTTGAAGTTGCACACCCCCCCTGCCAGCCCTTCTCAGCACATTGTTTTTTGGAGGGAAAGCTCGAGTCTGTCTTCATTAGGTGGTGATGTTGAAGCTGGTGGTGTTCCCTGTCGGCATACTCCAGCCTTCCTGGACAAGTGGGGACTTCTCTGGGGAAAAAAAAAAAGGGGGGTGGCAGCTCTTCTTTCAGGTTGAATTTATCCCCTAAATGCTACCTTTGGAGGGTTAGGACCAGTTTATTTTGAGCTCTTTTCCTGCAAATTTGTCTCGTTTAAGAGACAGTAGGATCTTTCCCATGTGGATCTTTAGTCTTTGGCGAGGGTGAACACTGGCTCTCAGATACATACCCCAGCAGTCTTAGCTAGTTGTCATGTCAAGCAGTGCTTAGGTTAACGAGCAGAGATGCCCTTTGGTCACGAAGAGAGACTGTGGAGGGCGAAGCTATGTGCAATGACGGCCCTGCTTATCTTCTACACCTTAAACTATTTCACGCACCTTCACTGGGATCCATAATCCTTGAGTATTTATGGAATCGTAACCTTCCTTCCTCACTGAGAGATCCCCACCATCTCCCCTTCTCCACCCACCCACACGCACACACCGCAAGAGAAGGAAAACGAAAACTGCCAAACGCACTTAGTTTCAACCCCCCGTCCCGTCTCCCGTTCCCAGAGTTACAACCTGCCGAGGAAGATAACGCTGCAGCTTTGGTGGAGTTGTGTAAAGGTGTCTGGTTCTGTCATCACTGCCTAAAGAAAACAGTTCGAGTCGCCCAAGAGCAGTTTGGCTTTGGATTTTATTTCGTTTGGTTTATTCATTTTTTGGGGTCACCTTCCCCTCCTCCTCCTCTCTCTTCCCCCTGCCCCCCCCGACATGTACAGTAACTATACAGAGACTGCTGCAGACTTGTATATAGTTTTTGGATCCAATAGCATGGAGAGACTTGGAACTGTTGCAAATCTGGTCTCCCTGTCTCCTTTGCTTTGTAAATTCATAAAAAGGGGGAAGAGGGGTAGTTAAAATGTTTACAAAACTTTAAACTCCCTCTGAACTTTTGCCAGTTGTGGTGTTGGGGGAAAGAGAGAACTTAAATAAAACCTGGTTGTATTATATCTGAGAGAAAAATTTCTGCTTGCTTTTGTCAAAGCTGAGTTTTGAGCTAATTCCTGGTGCTAAAACTGACCCAAAACTCTGCTCACATCAGTTTCCTTCGAGAAGCAACAAGCAAATGCCCAGGATGTGGAACAACAACTGCTGCTTTATTTCTTCCCTGGTGAGGAGTCCCAGCAGGTGGGGTTTTCTCCTGGATAACTCTAGAGTTCAGAGCAACACCAGTGCTGTGAGATCAGAGGACTGTGCCGAGAACGCTTCGGTTCCCCCATTCCCCGCACGGAAACACGCGTGTTCGCGCCCGCGGTGGTGATGCAGAGGAGGTGAGGCCACAGCTGGCTTTCTGTCAGCACAAACCCTTGCCCACAGAGCCTTCTCTTGCCGGTTGGTGTCCACCACACCCACTCTGATTCCCCTCCCAAAGGAGAGGTTTGATTTATCCCCTCGGCTGGGAGGCTTCCCTTTTAGTCAAAACCTTATTTTTATTTTTCCTGCTTGTTTCTGTGTGGAAAATCCCAGTAAAAATTAAGGATAAATGTCCTCCTGCCCTTCAGGTGACCACAGAGGACATGAAGTCGGGAGCTAACTTCCACGGTAGCTTTGCGTTGTGTTTAGCTCTCGTTTCAGAGAGCGCAGCACGTGTTTAGGCTTGGTAATTCGATTTTGTTTCAATATCTTGTTATTTTTCATGTATAAGGTGTCTGGTTCATGAGTACTTTCTGGTTTTTAATGGCACAGTCCAGTTGCTCTGAGGTAATTTTGGATGACCCCATATAGTATGTGACAAACAAGCAAAAGCCTATTAATGTCCAGCTCGGCTGGGGCGCAGGGAAGGAGCAGTTTGTTGATTTGCTAAATGACAGTGCAGAAAGGCAAACAGAGAAAAACGTGCTGTAATCTGCCAAACCCCGAGGACCTCGCTCTGCTCTCGCGGGCTTGTAGGTAATGGCCCTGTGGGGAGGATCTTGCTTTTGGGATTTCCCTGTCCTGGCTGAGGTGTTGAGTATGAAGGTAAGGTGCTGGCATGTCCAGGTGCCGTGCTCGGGCCACTGCCCTGTCACTGTCTCTGACAGATGGCGCCTGTTTCAGTAGCGAAGGTCACTTGGGTCGGTAGGGATGGGGAAGATGGGAGCTACAGCTTTGTGTCTGCAGCTGGGTATGTGTTTGTGCACCTCCAGCTCCTCTGGAACAGGAACCTGGAGCACTGACGGGTCTTTGAGTGTGGAAGGGGCTGTGGCGTTTGATGCTGGAGATGTCTGAGCTTTCCTTCAAGCACTTGTGTTTCCAGACCCGTGAAGACCTGACCTTGGGGGTGTTTGTTGCATCTTGTTCCGAGTGGAAGCCACGAAGTACTTTGTGTCAACTTAAAAATCCTAACACGATTCTTCTGTCCCCTGACGATACGCTGGAGCGTTCCCCTTCGCGCCTCGTCCTTTCTCGAGTGCCTGCCCACGCGATGTCAAACGCCTGCCTCTGCGCCGTGGGCTTCCTCTGCCCGCGGGGAGGGTGGCAGACAGGCGTGGTGTCCCTGCCGTCCCAGTCCGAGGAGGGGCATGCTGGTCCTGCCTGGGAAAATCCCAGTTCCTGGAAGACAGCTCTCCTGGAAGACGTACGGGATTGTAACCGGCGGTGCTGCCAGCGGAGTCCAGGACCACACGCGCCTCCCTGTCCACCGCTGTAAGTATGGCACCCAGAGAACAGGGATGCAACGGAGCCGCTCTGGCTCAGAGCGTTGTAGCCTCAAAAGATTGAGTCCCTTGTTCTTTGCTGTGCCCACCCTGGGAAGATGACCACTGCCACCACCCTGCGTGCCAAGGAGAGAGCAAAGCCCTTGATGGGCTTGGGTTTGGGGTTAGCTGTCCCAATGGGTCCTGTGTGATTCCCTGTGCCGCCCACTGACCGAGGAGGGAGGGCAGCATCCCCGAGTCCTCGGGGAAGGGCTGGCCAGGCCTGGCAGGGTGAGGGATGGCTCCGGCTGCGAGTGGGGCTTCAGGCAGAGCTCTAGCGGTGGGTGGAGCTGCTTTTGGAGGAGGTGTGCTCGGGACCGGGCAGTCTCCACCGGGCTCCGTGCTCTCCGGCCACTTGCTGCTCTGAAGGAAACTTCTTTTTTCTTTTTGTTTTCGTTTTTTCTTTTTCTTTTTTTTTTTTTCTTTTTTACCTTACTGCACAAAGTTTTCATTATACCAGTGACATTTCCAAGCCGTGTCGTACTCTGAAGAGCTTTGAGAATTCCTGCTGGCGCCGTTCCTGAGGGAAGCCATGCCCTTCCACAGAGCCCTTCGCCTGGTCCTCCTAACGCTCTGCAGCATCCTGGTCCCTGCTGTGCTGGCAGGTAAGGAGCTTTGCATTTAAAGCCAAGAAGCAGGGGAAAGAGCTCTTGCTAACCCACCCTTGCTAACCTCCTCTCCTCTACAAACCTCCATAAGTATCGGTTGGGTTATAATTGAGTAACAGGGAATTGCTGCCCGGTGGTGCATAGGGATATGTTCTCCACCTGAGACCAGGTTTCTGTCGGGGAAAATGGAGAAAACCCTCCATGGAGTAGAGCCTCCCTGAGCACTAGTGACAGCCCATCAGTAGGCAGAACAGTTGGCAGTAGAGGGGACAGGTTGCCTGTCCCCTCCTGATGGTAGGAAGAAGTTAGAACTGAGGAATGTTTTTCTCTGGCTAAAGCACATGTGCAGCTTTGTTTTCCCTTGATGCACCCTGCCACAGCAGCACACCTCACCACGGCTGCTGCAGCAGGACTAGCTGAGTGTCTGAAGGAGTTCAGCTCCATCAGAGGCAGCAGACAGCCCTGAGTGGTCTGACCTCCTGCCTGGAGCTGCTGGGAGCTTTCATGCACATAGGGAAGCTGCAGCCTCACCTAGCTGGAACATCCCCAGGTGTGAGAACCGAATCTCTGCAGCTGGTTTTCCCCAGGGATCCTCCCCTTGCAGGAAACCTTGTGGGTACTGGTAAACCTGTAGCTGAGAAACTGGCACTAAGAAGTGGTGTTTCTTCTCAACCCCTGAGCTTTGGTTCTTGCCTAGTGACAGCGTAGGGGACATGAACCACTCTGGTACAGTTTCAGTGTGTAGCTCATTCGTGTCCCCAGGAAACAGTGGCACCTCCAGCCAGGTAAAGACTCAGAGCCATTAGTGGCATTTCACGCTGCGGAAATGGGTTAACTTACAGTGAAACTGATTGGCTTCCCCTCTGATCTAGGATTTATCTTACACCACTTTGCTTCCAATATTTGGTGTATATTTGCTCTGTCCCCTGCCTTGCTGGCTTCCCTGTATCCTTGCTCTTGGCTGAGCGTTACCACTACAGTTTGTCCCTGTCGCCGCCTCCCCGTGTCACCACGTTCCTGTGACACCCCCGAGCTCGCTCGACCCCGTCCCTGGGTGCATTGTGCTCACTCAGCGACGCCGGCTTGAGGAGCTTTGTAAGGATGAACGCAGCGTTCGGATCCCGTGGCCCAGGGGAGGCTCCATCCTTTTTCTTCTGCATTTTTAGAGGCTTGAGGCCTCCAAGATGTTCTTCTCTGCTGCCTCAAAGCCAGGCATCAGGGAACCCCTCTGTACAGATATGCCGTCCCTGGAGCGGGACGTTGCGGGTAGAGAGGTACCTCCCCCCAGCACAGGACCTTTTAGTGCACAGTGGAATTTTTTTCCTGCTTTTCACCCCGTTAGAAAAGGAAATTTCCTGCCTTGTGCAGACAAAGAAGGGAAGGGCACACTGACCGCCCTCCGCTCGCTGCGCACACGCTCTCCTCTCTGTAAACAAGTTGTTTTAACGTTCACGAGAACTGCTGGAGCTCCTGGTGCTTGCACATCACAGGCTGCCCTTTGTGCTCCCTGTGAAGGGCTCTTTTCATCCCTGCTGGTGTCCGGCGCCCGCTGTGGCGCTGTGGCTACCTGGGGCTGGACAGCTCGTTGCTGGCCTCAGAGCTCACCCTCACGCCTCAGCACCTCGTACTTTCCGTAGCAAAGCCCTCCACGATGAGCAGAACTGGAGTCTGCAGTGGGCAGGGCTGCAGGGGATGGCAGCCATGCAGACCCCAGGTCCAGAATGAGCCTTTCCTTCTCTGTTGGATTTAACTTTGTCTTGGGGGTGATTCCAAGCTACCTAGTACCAGAAAACCTCAGGAGCTCAGTAAGTTGTGAAGGACCTTGCTGGCACTTGGGGTTCCCATCTGGTTGTGGCAGTCAGAGCACTTCTGAGGTGCTGGTGGGTCATGTGCCTCAGTCTGGCTTCTTGCCCAGCCACTCTGTCCTCCTGGATGGTGTCATCAGGGCTCCATGATGGGAGAAAACACAAATTTCTCCTCAGAGGTACTGAGCAACTTCCAATATCCCACGTATTGGAAATGGGGAAACCACCTGGTCTGTATTGCTTTGTGTCCATGTTCTCTTGGTGCAGCAGGAAGTGGAGCCCATTCGAGAACCTTCTGCACACCCAAACCTTTTCTTCCTCTTCCTCCAGACCCAGGTGGCTCTTGGGCCTGGAGCACAGCAGGGCTGGGAACAGCTCATTTCTTTTTTTTTTCTCTACCAACAAACCCAGTTTCATTCCATACAACAGATTTGAAGCTCCTGGTGAAGTGGAGGTTCGAAACAGCAGCTGCAAGGCCATGGCTTCCAAGTCCCATTTGTGTTTGGTATCAGAACTCTGATGGGGGCTTAGGAATTTCCTTGTCAAGCTACAAGTGGGATGTGCTAAAAGAGAACATACAGAGAAGACCTTGTCTGAGGACGTCCCATCCCTCCTTGGTGGCGTCATCCTTCCCAGTGCTCGCTGGAGCCCTCGCCCAGAGAGCTTGTGGCATGTCACTTCACTGAGGAGCAGCTGGTGTGTCCTTCCGTCCCTGGCCGGAGCTGCGACTGCCCCGTGCTGGAGAGCAGAGCGTGCAGTGTGGTGTAACCCTGGAGTAAGGTGATGTGGAGTCTCAGCGCGCTGTGAGTCCGTCTCTCCTGGGTGCGGCCGTGGCCCCGTAACCCCCCAGTGACTCAGGTTGTTCCATGGCTGCCGGGGTGTTTTTCCCAGGGGATTTCCTGTCCGTGGAGCCACAGCTGGTCTGAGCTCCAGTGCTGACAGGGGTAATGCTGGGGGACACACAGCTTGTTTGCACAGTAGGGTCAAGATTCCTCTTCCTTCAGAGCACCCAGTGCTGAGGTGTGAAGCTTCGGCAGCAGTGGGGGGACCCACATGTGTCCCCTCCATGTGCCCACCTGCCACCCCCTGTGGAGCTGCTCCGGGACAAAAAGCCCACACGAGTGCGTCAGTTCCCTAGACGTAGGGCTGGTCCCAAGGCTGATGCCAGCGCAGTGTGGTCCTCCCCCAGATGTAAAACATCTGGCCTAGTGATGGATGACCCTTTGAGTGTGTTTCTTGGTAGTTCTTTATTTCTGCTGAGTGAAGAGGAAAGCCACGTGCTGCCTCGCCGTTGACGTTCGGCTCGTGACTGTCCATCGCACGCCCTCACTTCAGACAGGGATGTGTTTGGCTTCTCTGCACAAGTAACAGCAACTGTGCCCTGCCCCAAGGCTGTGGGGGTCTGTGCAACTTGTGTGTAACTTGTGAGTAACTTGTTCTTTCCCCTTGAAATGCTGTGCCAAGTTGGAGCTGTCCCTTGGAGGCCACAGAGGGGAGTGGGAGTGACTCCTGCGGCTGGTCACGTGGGGATGCGTAGGGGGGTGAGCTGCTCCCACACGCAGGATCAGAGGCATGTGAGGACATGGGCTGTTAGTTTAGGAGGGAAAAGCAAGGGTGGGTCCTGGGCTCTCGGCATCTGCTCTGGCAGCATGGAGGAGCAGGAGCCGAAGAGGAGACCCGGCAGCAAGCCCTGGCTCCGGGTGATGTTAAGCCGCAGGTATTTTGCTTTATGTGCACGCACGACCCCGCAGCTGCTCCTGAACTGGCAGCTCCTTTAGGAGGGGTTGTGTTTCCCTTGGCCCAAGGACCGTGTGGGTAAAACCGCCAGAGCTGGGGACAGGAACCCTCGTGCTCAGCTCACTCTGCGAGGGCGAACTGAGAGCGTGTTCTGAGCGGTGCAATAACGAATCCAGGAGCCATCCAGGACTCCATCCTGGCTTTAAAAGTCACTCAGGGCGTGAACAAATTAGACCATTTCCTTTTTACTTGACTATCAGAAATAAGCTCCGTGCCCTGCTTCAAAAGCACTGCAAGACTTTTTTTCAGGGATGAGACGTACCAAGGGCAGGAGAGACTTCCAAGACTTGCAAAGGCAAGAGCCTTTGTGCTCAGGTTGGAGGGAAATCACTCCCTCCTCCTCCTCATCCCTTTGAGAGTGGGGGGCTGGGAAGACCCTGTCCTGGTCCTACAGGCTGCCCGGATGTTGCTCGTGTTTGTTAGAGCGTGTCGGAGCAGACGCCTTTCCTGGGTCAGGTGTGAGGGGTTTGGAGAGAAAAACAGCCCGGGAAGTGCCGCGCTGCCATGCTCCTGATGCGGTGTGGGGAACACCCTGGTGTCGCTGACACAGGACAGTCGTGGCTGCAGCTCTGTCTGGAGTCCCTCCTCTTGCCCAAGCAGCCTGGAACGGGGATTCAGAAGGGCCCAAACCAACTGCTCCCTAACACCCCTGTAACACCAAAGTAAGTAGCGCTGTCTCTGCCCAGTTCATTTCCCTGTTTTAATGACGTGTTCCTGCAAAACTCCATATTTCCTCCTGATCTCTCCTCCAGTAGTTAACCACAGGGCTTGCAGGAGATGGTACTTTCTGGTGGAGCCTTGGGGTGGGATGGGAGTCTCCAGCTCCACTGGTTGGTTTCACGGGACATGGTGGGAAGGGACCTGCGAAGGGCTCAGGTGTTCCTGGGGAGCCCTCATGGAGCACAAACCTCTCGGATGCTTGCACTGGGGACCCAAGATGCCACCTCTCAGATGCCACTCTCTCAGGTGGGGATGCCACCTGAGATGCCAGCGACTGCAGGCGTACCAAGTGTATGGTGCTCACTGCTGCTCCCCTGGGTGGGCCAGCCAGGCAGAGCACGGTGTCACCGCCTGGCTTATCTAGGGGGCTTGTTTGTCTCTGCCATTGCCCCTTGGGCTGCTGTTAAAGCTGGGGGCTGCCTCGCCACAAACCCTGTGGCTCATGCGGCTGTACAAGGACTTTCCAGACTAGTCCAGGACCTGTTGTGTTGCTGAGTCTGCAGGCAGCCTCGGCTAGCTCGGGGCACGGAGGGAGCTGTGCCAGTCCTGTGTCAGTCCTGTGTCAGTCCTGCTCCTGGGTTTGCACAGGTGGCAGAGGTGAGTGTTTTGGTGTCAGTCCTCCTGTTCCTCCAGGTGCAGGAGAACCATGTATGGGGGAGCCTGGTGGCACCAAGCGATGCTCAGGGCGCTCTGCTCCCACAACGCCACGGCTCCCTGGGAGGCAAGGGGGCTTCCAGGTACTTGAGGCTGGGGCTGGTGCTGCCGAGATGTGCTGCTGCCACCTCTTGCTGGGACAGGGAGAGCCTGGGACAAGCGTCCGAGTGCCCCAGTGTGTGGGGGTATCTCTGATCCTTGCCCCAGGGGGTTTGCTCTGGCTGATGCCCTCTTACCCCCACTCCAACATGTGAGTTCAGGTGAGTGCTGGGTGCTGTTCAGTTGTCCCTCCCCTCCTTTTTTTTTCTTTCCCCATCCCAGTGCAACATTCCCAGTGGTTTCGGCAGGGAGCTGTGGAATGTCTCCCGCTCCCGCCAGAGCCCACCTGAACAAGCCGGGCATTGACAGGGAGCGCTCGGCTCAGCCGCACGCAGACAGGGAGGGATCTGCTTTGGTCCCTGACCCCACAGGGGAAGAAATAACAGGAGGTGAAGGGTAACATCAAACAGAGCCCAGGGCCGGCTTTCACCTCCCCTGTGCGGCGTGGAGGTGGGGCAGAGGGAACCCCGTGCTCTGGGGCACCGGGCTGGGGGAGCCGTGTCCTGCGCAGGGCCAGTGCCTCCAGCACCCTGTGCCGTGGAGGCTGGTGGTGCCGGGCAGAGAGGACCCGAGGTGGGAACTCCTGCCCGTTGCAGGAGTGTGACAGCTGCTCCCAGCCCGCTACCAAGGACACCCACGAGCACACTGGCCTCTGGTGTTCGTGCCGAGCCTGTTTGTGTGCAAGCAGAGGTTGCTTGCTCCAGGGAGCCCCCGTTGTCCTGCGTGTGCTGTGTCCACCCCGCTGCCGCAGCAGCCCAGGCCACAGGCATTGCCTTTGGCTGCTCTGGTGTCCTGCGGAGGCCAACCCGGCTCTGCCCCACCGGGTTTCTCAGCACCCACCCAGGGGTGCTCCATGGACCCCTGGAGCCCAGAACCTGCCAAGCTGCGGCTGTCACGGCAGCCAGGCTGGGGCCACCCGTGCCTGTGAGTGACTGTGGGTGTTTGTCCCCTAGCAGAGTACCCGCAGGGCCCGATCCCCACCCTCTGGAACGAGCCGCCAGAGCTGCCCTCCGGAGCTGGCCCCTTCGACGCTGCCACCACCACGACTCGGCTTTCAGAGGCCACCGCCTTCGCCCCCTACACCTCCGAGCTGGAGCCCGAGGACACCACCCACCTGCACCGGCTGGACGCCGGGGACGGTACGTGGTCACGCGGCAGCTCAGGATGTGGATTTGCTCCTTGTGGGCCTGTCAACCTCCCTGTGGGGAGCCACCAGAAGGGGCTGGTCCCCGGCTACCTGCTGGGAGTGGGAAGAGCACCTGTATCACCTGCTCAGGGGAACTTCCCTGCCAGGGAAACTCGGGAAAGCCGAGTGCCAAAGCCCTGTTTTGGGGCAGCTGTCCTTGTCACCGGGAGCTGGCGGCGGTGGCAGTGGCTGGTTCCTGCCCCCTGCCTGAGGACTGGGTGTTGCTGGGGCACAGGACACCTCTGTGGCTGTGTGGGGACATGGGAACAGACCACTGTGGCCAGGACCGGAGTGTGGCCAATGTCTGGGACCGTGCTGGGTGTTATGGGGGTGGTGCCTGTCGCCCTCCATGTCTGTGACCCACCCGCTCTGACCTCACACCACCTCGTTCTGTCCCTGCAGGCTCGCTGGGGCCCGGAGCTATTGGTGCCATTGTCATCGCCTCCCTCCTGGGCACGTCTGTGCTTGTCGCCTTGGTTGTCATCACGCTGAGAAAGTTCTCAGCCTCCTGAACCCAATAAAAGATCTCTCTGGAACACAACCAGTTCGTCTCCGGCCCTCAACTGCTTCTGCTCCCTGTCTGCTCCGGGCCCTTTGGGGACAAGTGCTGTGGAAGTGGCAAGGGGTGCTCCAGCCCCTGTGCTGGGTGGCAGAGCCGCAGCCCACGGTGCTCTTTGAGTGCACCCAGGAGACCTGCTGACCTGGCAGGCTCGGCTGCAGCAGGCGGTGGCACCCCGCAGCCAGGAGGGACCATCGAGGGGCTCTCGGCTGGCGGTGGCAGCTGTGGTCAAGCAGGGTGACAGTCACTACGTTGGGTGTCACCTCACACAGCTGCCCTTGGGACGGGCTGTTGGTGCAAACTTCCCCAATGCTCCCTTGGTGTCTCACCCCACCCAATGTTCATGTTCAGCCCCACTTCCACCCACCTTGCATGGGCCGGTTGCCCCCCACCAGTCAGGCTGGAGGGGGCGGGAGGAAGGGGACACACACATGTTGCTTTGGCGCTGGCTCGCTCAGCTATATTTCATCACACAGAAAAACGAGACGACGAGAAGTTCCCCTCAGTTTGCTGAGGCAGCCCGGTGGGGGCTGGGGGGGCTCCAGCCCGTGCTTGTGGGCCCCAGGCCTGGCCCTGTACAACACTTGAGACCACTGGAACGGAGGCGTGCAGGGCTGGGTCTGAGGAAATGACACTGGATGCCACGCGGTGCCTGAAAACGGCACAGCCTGTGCCGAAGGTTTGGAGTCCTAAAGAGTCGCGGTGGAGCGGGAGGGGCTGGAGCGCAGCCCAGGGCTTGGTGGCGGGTGGGGGGATGGTGCACAGCTGCCCTGAGCCCCTCTGCCCTGGGAACCTTGGGTCAAGTCCCTCCCCTAGTGAAAGAGCTGTTTCGGATGGGCCAGGGAGCATCTCTCTGCTGGGAGAGAGGTCCTGGGTGGGGGTGTGGGGCTGTAGGGTCGGGAAGCGAAGCCGGGGGATCTGGGACTTGATCTCTCGGGTCAGTTTAAGGACTTCCTGGGGCTGGCGCTCTGCTGTGCTCTGCCTTAGAGACTTGGTGGCTGCTTCCAGGTCTGGGCCCTGGCCCAGGGTTTGGTTGCTCTCGGGAAGCTGGTGGGGGTGGCTGGGGGAAGCCTGGCTTTGGGCATCCCCATTCAGTGAGCACTAGGCTGGATGTCACGATCCCTTCCTGGTCCCAGCTCTGGGTGGGTGCTGGCAGGTGCCCTGGGACCCTTGGGGTGCTGTGGCATGCTAACATGGTGGCACTGAGCTGGGCCTGAGGGCAGAGAGCAGGGGGACAACACCTTTGTTCTCGCTTCACTGCTGTGGCTCCCACCAGTTTGGTCCTGCAGCAGCTGGCTCTGGGCCGCCTGTACCAGGGTTGTGGTGACAACACCGACCCCCCAGCCCTCCCTCTGCCCTGTGTGGCCCAAAGACCAGCTCCAGAGCCGCCCTCCCATGGCCCGTGGGTGTTCCTGCACTGCCACCAGCAGGGCCGTGCTCCTCCACTTGGTGCCTGGCAGGTAGCTGCTCTCCAGCGCCTTTCCCAGCCCAAGGCAGGCCCCAGCGCCCAGCCGACTCCTCTGGAGCGATGCCATGGAGTTGATTTCCCTGCTGGGTGCCAGCCGCAGCGATGAGCTCCTCTCGGCTGTGGCCACCTGTGCAACTTTTGGGAGCACAGCAGCTGAACACCAGGCAGCTGCTGTGGGCCTGTCCCCGGGCCGGTGTCGGCGCTGTGCCCTGGGCTTCATGCGGTGCTCAGTGTCGCAGCTGGAAGGAGTGCTGATCCGTCTTGCCGGCGACGGAGGGTTTGCCTATATACAGAGGTGACCTGGACAGCGAGGTCGTGCGCGCGGCTCCATGGCGTGGGTTGCATGCAGGCAGCGGTCGCAGGACAGCGGCTCCCGGGGTAGTGTCACTCGCCTGCAGCGTGGCAGCGTGGGCCTGCTGGTGCTCCTGTGGTATGTGGTGGTGTGTGGGGGTAGAGGGGACCGTGAGTGCCGGATCAGCCGGGAAATCCGTGGGGCCAGACTGCTGCTGCGGCTCTGCCAAGGGATGCCAGCTGGGGAACGGGGGCTAGGCCGTGGCACCGATGCCACCAGGTGGACGGGGACCCGTGGGTCAGGGCTGGCAAGGTCGGGCTGCTGGTGGAGTGGGGCTGGGCGTGGAGCATTTCAGAGCCCTTCGCTGGAAGCGGATAGTGGGTTTGCCCATGGGAACAGGCCCAGCAGCTCCCAGCAGGACCGGGGAGATGGAGCTCTGGGCTTCCTCCCAGCCAATGGGCTGGGTGAGAGGGGGCGAGGCAGCTCCTGCATCTTGCCGGGGTAGGAACTGAAACGGCTTTAGGAGAGCCCTGGACTCGGGAGGTTGTGATGAGCTCTCAGCGCTCCAACCAGGCCGTGTGGATTGCTGGGCTGTGGCTGTGGCCTCCTCCAGGTGGCCCAGCCCAAGCCCACACGTGTGCAGGGAACGGGGGGCAGCTGGCCGGCACCCAGCGGCCTGCAGGCTGCATCCATCCGTCTCGCGCGCTCTGGGGCTCCGCGGAGCACCCGGAAGGGGTTGTTTCAGGCAGTTCGGAGCACTGCTCTCCAGGGAAGGATCAGTGCCGCGGGAAGCGTGGCAGGGAGCCCAGGGACTGTGTTCTGTTTGTTCAGGGGTGCCTGGTCTGGCACGCTGGATCCCGCACCTCCGCCACGTTCTCCCAGCTGGCAGGCGCTGCCCCTCTCCCAGGAACACTCCAGATGCTCGGGGACACCAGTGGTCATTGGCGGTTTCTGCTGCCCAGTTTCCTCCGCTGGCTGTCATCCGACTTGTGCACCCGGAAACACTCCTTCAAGTTCTGGGCTCGGATTTTGGGGTTCAGGATCTCCTCCCCCATAGAACTGGGGAACCAGCCCCTCTCCTGGTCGTGAAGCCGCTCCCCAAATATCCAGCCTGAGCAGAGACAAGAGACAGGAATAAATATGGCAGGACTGGCCCTTGCTCCTGTGCTGGACGGTTGTGCTGGTGTGAGCCTACGGAGCTGGCAGTGCTTTCTGGAAGCCTCTGAGGCCTGTGCTGGAGCAGAAGGAGTTTGGAAGTCTGAGGCCCACTCGCCTGAGCAGCACCATGTTTGGACCACTAGCTCGAGAAACACCAGCAGAAAGCCACCACTGCTGTTACTGAGTGCTACAAGTGTGTCCTGGAGTGCAGGACTGGGTGGCCATGAAGTGCCAGGGTATAAACAGCTCTGGGTTACAGAACCACAGGAGCTGGAAGAGACCTCGAAAGACCATCCAGTCCAACCCCCCTGCCCGAGCAGGATCATCTAGAGTAGATCACACAGGAACGTGTCTAGATTGGTCTTGAATATCTCCAGAGGAGACTCCACAACCTCTCTGGGCAGCCTGTCCCCGTGATCTGTCACCCTCATGGTGAAAAAGTTCCTCCTGATATTCAGATGGAACTTTCTATGTTCCAGTTTGGAACCATTTCCCCTTGTCCTGTCACTGGCCATCACTGAGAAGAGCCTGGATCCATCCTCCTGACACTCGCCCATTACATATTTATAGACATTAATGAGGTCACCCCTCAGTCTCCTCTTCAAGCTGAAGAGACCCAGCTCCCTGGGTGCCAGCGTGGGGGGTCTCTGGCCAGAGGGCCCCTCCTGTTTACTTGGCAGCTGCCTGCCAAGAGCAAAGCCCCCCCACCCCCAGGGATGTCTAGCCCGCCTCACCCCGTCCCCCATACCATCATCTGTCTTGTCCAGGATGTTGAGGACATCAGCCAGTTCTAAGGAGAGCTCATCTGGCTGCTGGGCCACGTACGGGTGGACACACTGGATCTGCGGGCAGTCTGCCAGGGAACGAGGAGAGCGTGAGGGGTGGGCAGGGATGGAGCCCGCTGCAGCGCGGCTTGGGCGGGCGTAGCTCTGTGAATGCTCATTGTGATGGGGTAAGAAACCCCATGGAGGCCAAGGGGTGCCCCAGAGACCAGGGGGAGTGTCTGCGGGGAAGGGAGTGGGGTGCACATCTCCCTGTGCCACCCCGAGCAGCCTGGGAGGAAGACAGCTGGTGCAGCCCAGCCTGTGTAGGGCTGGGACCAGAGACAAGCGGTGGTGGAAACACAGGGGAGCCCAGCGAGAGGGTTTGGTGACAGCAGAGAACCCAGGCCCGGGGTGGCCTGAGGTCAGGGTGGAATAAGGTGCCCTGGGGTAGGGATGAAGAGCACCTGGCTCCTGGGCCGTTACTCTTACCCACGAGTCTGGATGTAAATGAAACAAACTTGGTTCTCCGGTTCGGGGCCAGCGAAATCATCCAGCGCTTCATTTCACTCCTGCACAGGGGAGACAAAGTGCAGCCATGAGCATGAGGCAGCTGTAGGAACCCCAGTTCTCCTGCCCAGACAGCTCTGAGCTCCTTCTCCTCAGGGCACTTTGCTGCCTGTCCCCCCTGGGCTCACAGGTGATGCTGAGCCCCCCCTCTGCACACACCCACTGGGATGTCACACGGGGGAGCGGTGCCCTGGGTGCTGCTACCTCAGTCAATAGGAGCCATTTTTCCTGGGGAAAAGCAGTTAGAGGAGCTGTTTATTCCGGCAGCCGCTGCGTGGGAACGCTTAAAAGGCAGAGCAGATGAATTCGCTTGCAGATGAACTTGGGCACCAGAGACCTGTGTAGGCACCATGCCAGATTCAGCCATGTTCTCATGCAAACCCTGAGCCTGTGGCAGGAGGGTGAGGGCTTTGCAGGTGCAGGACAAGCCCCGGGCCTGGGGGTCCCTCAAGGCATCCCTCTGCCCCGCGTGGAAACGGGGCAGATCATCCCCAGGGGCTTCCTGCCCCGTGGAGCAGCTGTGCTCCCGGACGAGGGAGCTCTGTCTCCTCAGATGGCAGCTCTGAAGCCTGAACTTGACACACATCTAGAACCACCTAAAGAGCATCTTCTGGGAGGAGAGAGGCCTGAAAGGGAGACATGAAGGACGAGTGCTGGCAGGCTGCTCTGCAGGGCTGGGAATACATCGTGCTTCGGGGCTGAAGCGCGATGCCAAGGACCAGTGACAACACCCTCAGCTGCAGGTCGAGCGCCATGCAGACACACAAGATGAGAGCCCCCTGCACCGAGGGGCTGGCACCACACCGGGAGCAAACCCCAGGGTTAGCCCTGCCTGAGGCCTTCTGGATCCTGCTCACACTCCCAGCTCCTCTGAGCCTGGCAGGGGCCCCCACTGCGCTCCAGTCCTGCCCCTGTGACCAGCTGTGTCCAAAGGCACTGCCGGCCAGAGCCCACGCAGGACACTGGCTGCGTGCTGCCACCAAGCTGGTCGCCGTTGCGCTGCGGGCCGAGAGCTGGGCAGCGCTGCCAGAGCCCGTGCAACCGATGCAGCCGTCTCTGCTTGGCACCCACTCGTCTCTTCTAGTCCTTCAGTGCTCCAGTTTGTGCCCTGTGCTGCCCTGATCACCCCTGCGGCTCTGGAACAGCAGCCTCCAGCTGCTGCCTCCCGCCTCGGCGCTGCTGGCCAGCTGCAGGCTGGATCACCTGCTCGGCCTGGCCACCCGGCGGCGGGACAGGCTGCCGAAGCACTGAACTGCAGTTGCCTCCCCGGAGCTGACGCAAACCTTGGCCTGGTTTGATCACTCCCTGCACAGAGAAGTCTCACAGACGTTGACGGCGTGCTTGCCCTGCATAACACGACTGTCATCTCTATTTTCACCCAGCAAAGCTGCAGTCATGGGTCTGGGCAGAAGCTGCAGTTGCTTGTGCAGGGGGCTTGTCTTCCCAGTGCCACTGCTGTGCTGTGCTGGGATTACAGGGAGCAGCCCCGGGGGTGGCAGCAGGACACAGTCCCAGGAGGAGCTGGTGTCTGTTAAGGAATATGGATGTCAACCGGGGGCCTGCAACATGCTGGGGGTGTGCACTGGCTTTGTGGGTGTCTAAGTGGTGGGACACATACACCCGTAGCGGTACAGGTGCCATGCCCAGAGAACATGGGCCTGGAAAGGGCCAGGTCAGGGAGAAAGCCTCGCCTGGAGTTCCAAAGCAATCGGGTCTGTGTTAGAGCTGCTGAATCATTTGCCCAGTCTGAGCTTGTTGGAGCCTGAAGTGAAGAATCAATGAGCCAAAAAAAACTGTATCCAGGGAGACAAGGAGGCCCCGGGCAGCAGAAGGGCTGTGCAAGTTCAGCACCAGCTGTGGAAGAGTCTCTTGTCTGCCTTTGTCTACAAGCAGGAGCCACTTTGCTTCCCAGGCTGTGACCCAGCTGAGCTGCCATAGTGTGCCCAGCAGAGTCCTCCTTGCTTTCACCTCTGAATAAGTCTGAACAATCAGGCTCTGGAGCCGACATCTGACCTCTCTGCTCCAGAAGGCAAAGTGCCCGTCTGTCCCCCACCCCGATGCTACGCATGCACCACACAGGAGAGAAACCCCCCGTCTCACTCATGCCCTTCAGCAGCAGAGACTGAAGGTGGCCTCGGGAAAGCAATGCTGGGCAGAGGGGTTGGTAGGGCCAGCCCAGCTGTGGCAGCCGGACCTCTGCCCGCCTGACCCTGTCACGGCCGGATAACCATCCCCTGTGCAGGCAGGGCGCTGCCCTGGCACGGGCACAGGGAGGGACAGGCTGCTGTACTCACTGGGACGATGCCTTCAGCATGTAGCTGGCCTCTCGGTCATCCGCGTTCTCCAGCAGCCTCAAGATGAAGACGTTGGCCAAGCTCTGCCCCTGGTCTTCTAACTCCTCTACCCGAAGAAGCCCCCGGGGAGCAGAGTCAAACACTTGGTACTTGTCCCTGGGAGAGGTAAGAGGATTAGGAAAAAACTGGAGTTACCCCAGGAGACTTCGGCTTTGGCCACCCAGAAGTGCAGAGCGGACACAGACCAGGACCCTCTGCTTGGCAGGAGGATAAAGGATTCCCTGCTACGAGAAGGAATGAGTGGGTGGCGATGAAAACCCACCGCAAAGCGAGAGACCCTCTGCTTGCTCTGCCTTCGGCATCCCACAGGGCCGAGAACAAGTTGCTCGTTGGGAGCCTGAGCTCCCCGCGTACAAAGCGCAGCCAGAGCTGCCTCAGAGGGGCCTGTGAGGCTCAATTCATTCTGCTCTGAGATGCCTCTGTGTTTTCTGGATACAAGTTGCCGCAGAAGCAAAATATTTCCAGGCACACAGACACTGCGGCGACATGTTTATTAGAGGCGTTGGGCTAGTGAGATGCTCCCTACCGGTGAGTCTAGTTAGCGCCACAAAGAACCTGCTGTTCTCCGGGCCCCGTCTGCGTGCCCTGCTGTATTTCACCAGTGTCTAGTGGCACAAGACGTGGTCCTGAGTGTGATGACATTCTCCTCCTCCCGTGGCAAGTTACACCATGGCAAATATAACCACAAGCCTCAGGCCTAAATTTACACCCCTCCCTGCTGCTCAGATTTTGTAGCCTGCTTTCTTAGACGTGTAACTGACTAAGGCTGAGCTGGTCTTCAGGCAGCGATGAGTCAAAAAGTAAATAAATCCCTTCTCGGCAGGATGACAGGCGCCCTGGGCCAGCCCACCAGTCGATGCAGCTCACTGCTACTCTGCAGAGGATGGTGGATACATGCTCGTTTACCCTGTTGGGAGACCTGGGCTGGAATCTGCTCACGTCCTGTTTGCCATGAATTTTCAGCTGGAGAGAGCTGTTCCACCCAGGAAGAATCAACCGCATGCAAAGGCAGTCACCTTGCCTTTAGGTCAGGCCAGAATGACCTCCCTGTGGCTGGGGGACAGGATGGGGGCATCACAGCTCTGATAAACCTGTGGGCAAACAGGAGGAAGGAAATGCCCCACACACTACCTGAATTTTGCACTCACCCAGGAATTTGCCGGCAAATTACCAGCAGATCATTGAAAAGGAACAGGTAGATTTCTCTGAAGAGCTTCTTGGTGCGAAGCGTTCGTGATGTCTTCGGACCATTCATTTGCTGCAGCTCCCCCTGCTTCAGCAGCCAGCGGGAGTGAGAGATGATGGGCACAGACTTGAAACAAGAAGACAGCAAAGATCAGGAGAACAGCAAAAACCCACAGGTTTATGTAGTCAAGATGCTGGGAGCAACAGGAGATGGAAAAGGAGGGGTGGAGAGCTCCCATCACCACCATTGCATCGCTGAGGATGGAGCAGAGCTGCAGAGAGGGCTGCATGCTCTGCCATCCACACCACAGCCTGGCCCAGAGGGTAAAAGAACTCAGACAGGGATGTAGCCGGGGCCTGGGGATGAACAAACACTTGAGAACGGTGATGTTGGATGAAGCGCTGGATTTAGATGCTGGACTATGCCTGACCTGTCTCTGGGAGATCCCACGTCTCGTTGCCTAGACTGAGTGTTTCTGTCCAGGGAGACTTTCACAGGCAGGTGTGTGGCTTGTTGGCTACAGAAACCCAGGGCAAACAGGTTCTCCCTGGTTGGGTTTGCCCCAGCCAGGAGGAGATACTGTGCAGCTACAATAGCAATTCTGCCAGAGTTCTGCCCCACGTTGCGCTAAAAGCCATCAGCCCAACATGGCACATTGTCTATTAGATGAACGCTACGATTCCAGAGAAACGACTGAAACCCCGTAAAATATCTGGGGGTGTATATTGGGCATATATGAAATGGTCAGACAGCCCTGAACATTGATCAGTCCTTCTCCAAGAAGAGTCCAGATAGATCGTGGGCAGGTAATTAGAGGCAGTGCCTAAATGCAGGGTTGAATTAAAACATGGGACAGACTTTGTTTTGGTATTTTACCGCTTTAAAGCATCGCCCTTTGTAGCTTTCACCTTCCTTGAACAGCATTTGGGTGTAAAATAACAGCTGAAAGCTGACCTGCCTTTTGAAGAGAAGTGACAGAGAAGAGCCAGAGCTGAGTGCTGGAGCGAGAGCCACACACTGCGCACAGGTGGCTCAATGCCACCACGTCACATGTGTGTGCAGGCACAACAGCCCGGCCCCAGTGCTGCCCCTGGCCTCTGCAGCATGTGTGCACAGTGCCTGCAGCAGCAGCAGCCCTTTCAAAGGCTTCAGAGGGGACCAGTGAGGACCAGTCCACCACCAAACACTCACTAAAAGGAGTGTGACTCAGTTACTGCTGCCAGGTCTGCGCACACAACACCTGGACACTGCTGGTTCACAGGCTGCAAAGGGCGACCAGCCTGTGCGTGTACCTTGATCTTGAATTCCAGTTTCTTCTGGATGCTGATCATCTGCTCTGTCCGGCTCATCTTCCTGACACCTTCATTGCATGCTTTCACCACCTGGGAAAAGAGTAGAAAGGTTTGTCTCTGCAGGCCTTGGGCAGGTAAGGGATGAAGGACAGCGTGGAGAGGCCTGACCGTGGCAAGGCAAGGGCCCTGCTGTACCAGGAGCTGACCCAGCCAAGCTCTGCCATCAGCAGGTATCCATGTGATAGACAGAAGGGGAAAAATCCTACCAAACTCCCCCAAAAAACTCCAAACGCCCCAAAGGTGTTATAGCTGCCAGATGACTATCAGGGCACGTGTTACATTGCTGCCTTGAGTTACTGAACCAGACAGCAGAGGGGAAGCAAGTCTGGCTTGTTTTCCAGACCCTGACATGCACCCCATCTTCCTTGTCCCTAACGCTTGAAATGAGGGACACAAGATGCAAATGCTGTGGTTCTGCCAAGCAGCACCAGATGCCAAGGCGATGAAATATCCCAGGAAAAGACACATTCATCATACAGAGCCCAGCTGTGCTCTGAGGACAAACTTCTAACTGAAAAACCACAGCTGACATGCAGGCACTACCCTATTAGAGACCTTAACCTAGATGCCACTGCCTGTTTCGTAAGGAGCAACTCTCTTGAGAACTGGCTAGGTGGAAGAATTACATTGGAGAACAAGCTCCACTTTGTGCTCTGTTTCTGCTACTCCAAATCCACCAGAATATCAGCAACAGAAACCACAATCAGCCCTTACCCCTCAAACAGGACACGTCCTGAGACCCCTGTCGCAGTGCCTGTACCTAGCTGGATGTTGGGCACCTAAAATTAAACACTTACTGAGTTATGGAATGGATCATGTGGGTCACCAACAGCTGGCTACAAAAAGCATTTTGCCCTCAGCAGTTGTAGTCTCTGCATACTGCAGGAACAGACGTCCTCAGGATTTTGACCAACAGAAAACCAACTGGCTACCGGACCAGGTAGAGCAGGAGAGATTCTACAAGTGCAAACTAATGCAGAAGATCCTTGGCCACTGAGGTGTGTGTTGTTACTCCTAGTCATCTCCAAAGCATACACTTCCTAGACTAGTTCAGGGGACATCCAAGAGACCGTTTTGGCCTTGTATTTCCCTCAGAAGCTGCAACTGTACCCTCAGGCTGACATTGTAGCAGAGTTTTCAACTTCAAATGCTTATATTGAACCCTGGGATTCAGGGAATGTTCCAAGCTTCTGGGGAAGGGTTCAAAACAGTCTGCCTCAGACCATTTGGGTATGCAGCCCAGAGGTGGGATCGTCTGACCTGGTCAGGAACAGCCCAGATGGAAAACATCCCAGATGCCTCCTGGGCTTTTGTGCCGGCAGTAACTAGCACAACTGAACACCACGCCTACCTCCCAGCTTCAAGGAAGAGGGCTAAAAGCAGGCCTGAGTGCTTCATTAAGAAACTGTAATTCTAGGTCAGAGGAAGAAGCATGCTGTATTGGAGGAAACCTGACACAGTTGTACTCTGCTGCCTGTTGCAGCTAATTACATCTCTCAGTGGGACCCATCACCTTCAGGTATCTGCAAAAACAATTTGTATTCTTGAAGACCCCCGAGGGAAAACATTCTCTCTGCCCTTTCCTGCAGCGGAAACATACACATCTCTTGTTAGCAACGGGGTCCTTGTCACCGAGATCTAAGTGCTGCCAGATCAGTTCATCTTTGAGAGCAAGGGAACTGAAAAAACCCTAATTACTCTTCAAACACAGTGATGGGATTCAAAGGGACAGCTCCAGGAGCAAATGTAGTTTGTAGTTTTTTGGGTTTTGGTTTTTTTTTTTTTTTTTTGCAGGGGGAAATGAGCACGATGGTTTAATCTTAATGACCTTTGGTTAGCTCATCCAAACTTACTGTTTCCAGCTCTTTATGTGCATCCAGGGCAGTGCTTTCCCTGTCAGACTTCTCTTCCACTTTCTTCAAAATGTTCTGCAGAGGAGGAAAGGCTGTGTTAACTCTGATGCCAGACTGATGGCACTGCAAGGTCTCAGCTAGGCTCAGATTTATTTCTGGCCATCAGCCTAATGACAAGATAGGTGACCGTACAGAGACTCTTTCTCATCCCTTACTTCCTCTTTCTCATCAAAACCTGTTCCCATCTGACCTTATATCTAAAAGAAATACAGCAAGCAGGCTCCTGTTTTATAAAATTAAATAAAAATAGCTAGAGCTCACACTAACAGAGAGTGTTATTTGTAATCCCAATGGGCTAAGGCCATTTGGCACTCAGCTGTTCCCTCATCCCCAGAAGCATGTCCTCCAGCAGTGTTTAGACAAGCTGGAAAAGCATTGGATGAAGATGGGTGATGGTCTGGTCCAAATCCCCACGATGCTGGGTATTGTACATGGAGGATTTCCACATCCCACAGCTGTTTGGCACTGTGCATCTGTGTCACCAGGCAGGTGGGATAAGGACTGTTGCTACCCCTTCTAGCAGCTCAACAAAGTTCCTCCTCAGCTCTTTTGCTCAGTAAAAACTAACTGGTAACTTTAATGCTAATTTGGGGGTGGTCTCTGAGCGGCTGAAATCAGTTTTCCATAGCTGTTGAGAATGCCTAACCCTGTGGGAAGGCTTTATCCAGCTCTAGGGTTGATCATGGCTGTATCTAAGCCTCATTCACAAAGGAGACTTCCAGGAGTGATCCAGAAAAACTCTGGGAGAGAGACAAGAGCAAAATTCTACCTGCACCAGTAGTTTGAGCCGAGTGATCCTTTGAAATGGCAGAATTAGGAAGGAAGAAAAGGACAAGCCCTTGCACTTGGGATCCAGCTCCAGCTGTGAGATCACTTCACGGAAAGCTGGCTTGTCCTGGCTGGAGGGAGAGAGAGACAGGAGGTGAGGGCTTTGAGGGCTTTGAGGGCTTCCGTGCCCGAGACTACGATATGCGGCTCGTGACCCAAAACCAGCTTGTCCCAGAGACAGCATCTGCCTGGACCTCTCCCAATAAGAGAGAAGAGGGGACTTGAACACTTCCAGGTGTATTTTAAATTAAATCTAAAACTATTTATAGTATTGGGGGAGGGAAAAAAATAGACTTTCAATGTACAAGCCATGGTAGTGTTCACATGTGTTAGCACATCCAGCTCAGCAGCATACGCTGTGTGCGTAGGTGTGTGTGAATGGGGTGTGTGTCCAAGTAGATGACTCAGAGGCATAATTATATATTTTTACACAGTTGGAACTCTGTGACAAGGTGAAATTCACACAGTCGTAAGAACAAGGCAAGCTACAAAATGTCTCAAGCTTGGCTACTCCTGCCTGCTTAGCTGGAGGATGGAGATCATTATCTGGCCAGAGAAGGTCATGGGCATTGCACAGAGTCCCCTCGCAAGCCCCAGCTCCTGGGGACAATGCTTCCTGGCATCTGTGGGTCCCTGAGGATGGCTTACATGCTGCTGGAGCCCTAGCTAGCAGCACAGCATGGAAGTGGAGGGGTGGCTAAGTGTGCAAAACCCATCTTTGCTGTGTGTGACTTGCCACGTCCAAGAGAAGACACTACAGTGTTTCCCCTTGCTGCAGCAGGTACTTGTCTGATTCCAGTGTTTCCCCTTGCTGCAGCAGGTATGTGTGTGATTCCAGTGTTTCCCCTTGCTGCAGCAGGTATGTGTGTGATTCCAGTGTTTCCCCTTGCTGCAACAGGTATGTGTGTGATTCCAGAGTTTCCCCTTGCTGCAGCAGGTACTTGTCTGATTCCAGTGTTTCCCCTTGCTGCAACAGGTATGTGTGTGATTCCAGAGTTTCCCCTTGCTGCAGCAGGTACGTGTGTGACTCGCCAGAGCGACAGCAGAAGGGACCCGCGTGCATCCGAGGAACAGCCAAGAGGCAGAACCATCACACGCCTCAGCCCGCGTGTTCTGCCGCGTGCCACGTAACTCTGGTGCTAGCTGGGAGGCTGTGGAGGAAGGGGGTCTGTTCTCTTCAATTTGCTTTATGCTCCCTGCAGGCAGAAAAAATGCTGCCTTCTAAATGCATATCTAGGAATACCTCTATCTCCAACTGGTCCTTTTCAAGCTCAAGCCATGCAGCCTCTTGCTGCTTTGCTTCTGAGCATTCAGCTACTGGCTCCTGGGAAACTGTTCATATTCTGCAGCTATGGTGCTCACCTCTGACTGAAGGAAACCCTGCAGCACACTCCTTTTGGGAGAGAACAGTTGGCCAAGCTCAACAGAGGCCCCTTAAAGTGATTTGGGGGATGGTTTTTTTGGGGTTGGGTTTTGTTTTTTTTTTTTCTGGAGAGAAGAGAAAAGAAAGGATTAGTGCTTGTTACACTTCCCTGAACCAGCTGCTGCTGTGGGGAGGAAATACAGAGCAGCATGTGCAATGAGCTGTCCTGAAAGAATCCAGGATGTTGTAACTAAAGAAAAATTAATTCTCCAGCTCAAAGATAAGCTTGTAGGGCTCTCTTTGTTTTGAGCTGCTATAAGAGAATTCCTGCTGGAGCAAAGGGAACTGAAGTTTGCTACACTTAAAAGAAATACTGTAAAAATATCTTGGATTATGTTCTCAGGCCTAGGTAACTTCCGTGTGTGTAACACCAGAGTGTGAAGAAAACAATTTGGGTTTTTTTTTTTCCCTTTAAAGAAATTTTTTTTTGTTCTGGGAAAAAAAAAAGAAAAGAAAAGAATTCCGAGGAGCTCGGGAAAAGCAGTGGCTGTTCTTGTTGTCAGAGAGCTATATTAGTCTTGGCCTCTCAGTGTCTTCCCTCTACTTGCAGTTTAAAAACACATGTCACAAGTGTGTCCCCCCGTGTGTGCCATAAACGTGGTTGGGAGCTGCTGGCTGTGCATTTATTTGGTATGTTACCTGCTACTACATCACCTCACCCTTACTATAAAACCTTTAAGTTTTGTCATCTTTTTATAGGTGAAGTGAAAAGTGAGTGAAGTGGGAAAGCCTGGGAAAACCAGCTCTTCCCCATAAACACCAAGTTACAACTAAATTTGTGGCTTATGGAGTTTTGCAGTACAATTAAGCATCAAATATTGGGACTCACAGAAGCTGCTTGTAAGCTCTCTCCTGGTAGGTCTGGTTGGAGACATAGGTGATGTACACAGAGAAGTGATTAACTGTATGCTGGTAGACAATATCGCACACATCTGAGATCACAATGTTCTCCTCCACCCGTTGCTCAAGGTCCAACAGGAACCTAGATGAGAAACCCAGCACTCATATTAATTCTGGCATGTCTGTCCCAGGTAGCTCCCAGAAGAAGCCCTTGGGCTTCAAAGCAATGAATGTGTCCACAGGCTCTTTGATAGGCAGTGGGTAACAGACCGCCCCTACTCAGTTCCTCCATCACTCTACAAATGAGATTGGACATTCAGATGCACACACATCCAGCAGCAGATGTCTTACCGTTCGCTAACAGCCATGACATCCAGGACATTGGAGAAGAGGATGTGTGCCTCAGACTGATGTAAGATCTTCTTCAGACGTTCGTTCTCCATGAAGTGAGACACCAGCAGATTCAGACTCTTGTAGTAGGAGGCTTCGGAAGTAACCAGCTCAAACATAGCCTGGGGGAGAAGCCCAAAGAAGGGAATCAGCAGGTACCTTCTGATTCTACTGAGAGGCACACATAACGTTAATGAGAACTTGGAGGTCATGGACCTTGCACCCACCCTCCAGGCCCAAAGCACAGGCAGAGGTAAGTGTGCAAGGGCATTTGTAATGCGTTAACACAGGACACTGACTTGAAAGCGGAAGATTTCCTCTTTCAGCCCTCAGCTCTGGCTCCTTGTGTCTCTCCTGAGTTTTTTGACCACATTTCCTTCCACTGAATCTCTCCAGAAGAATTATCTCTGTTTCTCATTATATAGCAGCAGTTTGATTTTTGTGCACATTAGAGCACTTCCCGGGGTCCCTCCTTCCTTCCTAGTGTCATTCAGTCTTGACCTTACTGAACCCCCTGCTGATCACAACATGGTTGTCTTGTTGCTCTGCTCGTTGTGGCTTACTGTGCTACCTCAGAGGGTCTCCTAGCACCATCTACACTCCTGTTTTTAAAAAGCAGCAGTGTAGGGGCTGGGGTGTACAGCACCCAGCACGCTGCAGTCCCACTGTGCCACATGTGCTCCTTGGGGGAGAGCTGATACCAATATGCAGTGCTCCAATACGTGTCTTCCCTGCTCCAAAGGAAGCACAGCTGTTCCTGTCCATGTGAGGCTCCCCCAGTTGATCCTGGCCATGCACTTTTCTGACTCAGTTCACCAAGGGCTGGGGTAAGACACAGTAGACCCTACCTACTACATTAAGTCATAAATAATCTCCAAATTTCAGTCCTTGCTGCTTGTGTTAGAAAACTCTGGAGCAAGACCTGGCTTCCTTAGACCAGGGATGCAGTCTGGTGAAGCAGAGAGACAAGCTGATGTTTAGTTCCACGCCACATCCTCATCTTACAAACTTGTGATGTAGAACTTTCTGCCCACAAGCAGGTGCTGCAGGGACAGTCCACTATTAGCACGCAGAGCTCAGCCCCTCACAGGCAAGTGGCTGTT
Organism: Heliornis fulica; assembly: GCA_013399135.1. Classification (NCBI taxonomy): domain Eukaryota; kingdom Metazoa; phylum Chordata; class Aves; order Gruiformes; family Heliornithidae; genus Heliornis; species Heliornis fulica. The sequence goes on along the minus strand of VXBZ01004507.1, from coordinate 267,279 downwards.
GCCTTTGTTCAGGGGTAGATAGAAACGGTGATTGTTTATACAACTGCTGAACCTGCTCGTTTAAGATTGGTGATTGATTGTCACAAGGGCTTCCACGTGGTGAGAAATCATTACATCTGTCAGACATCTCTTGATGAAGGCATGTCTTGGGCTCCTTTTCCTGGGACTGGCCCAGGCTGCCACAACTGAAAGGGGAACCTTTTGGCAGCCCAACCAAAGTCTCGCGTCATGTGGAAAAATACCTCTAAACGAGCTGAGAGACTGTCTTGTGGTTGTTGGTCGTGTTGTTTTTTCCTGTTTCTTTTTAAAGAAATTATTTTCAACTCTTTGCTGATCAGTTTTTGGCCTTTTCCCTAGAAGTACCACTATGTATCCTAGAAGAACCTGAGTTACAGAGACCACAGTTGTGGGGTTGGGTAGCCTAGGAAATAGTCACAGCGGGCAGTTAAGCTGGTCCTTTCCTGCACCGGAGAAGGAGGCTGGGACTGCACGGTGCCCAGAAGGGAGGCAGAGCAAAGTAGAAACAAGCGTATTTTGTCAGTGTATGTGGAACAGCTGATGTTTAAGGAACATGAGGATGTTTTGTTTCTTTTTCCAAGGCCAGATTCCCAGTGAGAAAGGTGGAGGGAGTATCTGCTTTGCTTCTCCCAGCAGTTTCATCAAAGCACCTGGGAGACACCCTGTCTCTCTGCATGACTGGAGAGGTACTAAATGCACCTCTTACAGCTTTAACTTCACCGTTTTATTTGCAAGGAGGAGTGGAAATAGGTAAAAATACCCAGAGAGTAGGGATGTGCTGGGACAGCCTGTCTCTTCCAGATATTCTGGGGAATAATACCACCAGTCATTTCGCACTGCAGCTTCCCAGACACTTCAAGCTAGGATTTCTCCTGCCAGGTTTGATTGCAGGACAGCCATGAGAGCCAAGATCAAGCCCTGCCACTCTACCACCACCTTTAAACCCTCAAATAACTTGCTTCATCTAGAGGGTTGCTCCCCGATCTGCAGAAGCCCCTTTGCCTATGTTTGGAGAAATGAATTTGTGTGTGTTTGCTGTTTCCCACAGTGGGGGGTTTCTAGACCTGTGTGGGCACATGTGGAGTGCAAACCTCGAAAGAGATAATGAAACACATAAGAAATAATGAAATCCATAGTGAAACTCCCAGCACACAGAGTTATGTTTAAAGGAGATGCTAAGAAAGTAAAGAACATCTCCACTGGTCAGGACAAGCTTCTGGAAGTGTTCACAGCATGTGCAAGGCACAAGTTTGTTTATTTATTTTGGAGATCCAGTAGGTCCTCTACAGACCTAAAGTACCTACTCCAAACTACTTGAATGGTAAGTGTAAGCTGAAAGCCTCCTAAACTGGCATCAAACATCCAACCATGTGATGACGTGATCTCTGTGGAATAACTGAACTCTGCTAGCTCTAAGCAGTTCCTAAAAAAAAAATTAAAAAAAATCCAAACCAAAGAGCATGAGCTTCTGGTCTCAGAATTGCAAAAATAACTAGAAAGAAATGTGAACTAAATCTCAGCTGATGTACTATATTGCTGAGCGTACAAATACTCTGAATCTATCTCTTGGAAGCATGACCAGTACTGTCCTCTGGGACATTAACGGCGTGAAATCTTGTAGTCATGTAAAAGCTAGGTTTTGGTTTTTAGAGGGTTTTCTTTCTTTTTTTGCTTATGTTCTGTCAGAGACTGAGAAAGGAAAAGAGTAAAGTAAAGCCTGAGGAAGAAGGAAATATGTAAGACAAAAAAAAGAAAAATTAAGAGTCACCAAAGAGTAAGTAATCCTACAGGCTAAATTCCTATTGCAACAATATGGTATTTTATTGCGTGGATTGGAAATATTTGTTCTAAATGACCCTGCTCTTCTTGTAAACTACCAGATAACAAGGGGAGTGCTGGTCTAGCTTCAGCAGGATGTTGTTCTAATCTGATGCTGTGGCAATGGCCACGAGCAGCTCTCAGACCTGATTGTCTTCATAGGCCCAGTGTGACATCCAACCCACCCTAAGTGTGGTAAGTCCAGCACAAGAGCTCTCTGGAGGTTTGCTCAAAGGAGGAAAGGAAGTTAAATATTTTCTGGATGTTTTTAATGAAAATGGAACAAGAGAGAAAGGCTGCCTACCTGTCAAATGCATTCTCCACACGGAGATCATGTCACCAGTGTGCACGCCAAGATTCAGGTCCCTCTTTTGCTAGAGCAAAGACTATTTTCAGTCTTTGCTCTAGCAAAAATTTAGACTTTCCCCAGTCTAAATTCACACCATGACACATGGTGCAGTTCAGTCTGTGTCTGCCCCTTTTTCTAACACCAAAGTGACCTGAATCTAAATAATCCCTGGCAAAAACTTTACCAAAGCTCATACATCTCAGCAAAAATGGTTCAGTTCAAAGACTGAGAATACTTTGCTAAGCTATTTTTACTAGTTATTTGTTTGGGGAAAATTCCACTTGGTTCAGAATCTCCTAAAGCATGGAAGTTGAATACAATGTAGGAAAATTAATATAGTTAGGGGGCAGAAAAGTACAAAACAAATAAGCTATAAAAAGGGCACACTGAAAGGTAGAGAACTGAACTTTTTCCTGCTTACAGGTGTGTTGCCTGTCATTTCCTCCACACTGACTCCATGTCAGAACCCAAACAGCATTTATTCTGGCTTACTCTCTCAGCATCACTACAGTTTCTCGAGAGTTAAAAGAAAAAGCCCTTGGTGATACATGTTTTGCTCTGTTTGATGCTCAACAGATGTCTGGATAATTAAAACTACCCTATCAATGACTTACACATTTCTGATAATTATTCCAGTAGCACATAATTTACATATTTCCCTGACCTCTCTGGTCTGTAACACGTCTTTTTCTTTTGTTCTTCCTTTTTCTGCATTTGCACCTATATTTTTAGTGACACATCCAGCTGTTGTTCTACATCTCGCTACTTGCTTCAGATGAAAAAGGTTGGTGTTGCCCAGGCCATCACTGTCTGAATCCTGTTTGAGTTCCTAGAGCTAATGGACCATGCTGCAACATGTTACTCTTATTATTTTTTTTCTGAAATTGCTGGGGGGTGGTTGTGAAGTTTGTGGGGGTTTTTTGTTTGTTTTTTCCATTCTGAAAGTCCATTTTCTGGCTCCTTTTTTAAGTGGGGACAAAGACAAATTGCCTTTCATGTCACTTTCCAAACATCCATTGCTCTTCCAGTCAAGTTTCTTGTTTTGAGGCTTGAAAAACACCCATATCTCATTTTTTATCTTGCATTGATAACCTACTCAGACATTTTCCATCACCACCAATAACACAATCTGATTCCTCATGTTCTTGTCTCTCATTTTTCAGGTTATTGCAGACAAGCAGCTTTCTGACTCTGTAGGCCTGTTACGGTTGTGCTCCCTTCCTTAGCTGTGAACAGGGGCGATTGCTTCAACTTTCTTCCCGTTTGCATACTCGTAACGCTCCCTGTGGTCCAAAGAATACTCTTGATCTACCTTTCCTGGCTGAAAAGCTGCAACCTCTTCTAGCCCCTGAATTTACCACAGCTCAAAGGTAAAATAGGTCAGAAAAATCCAATTTTTGCCCTTAGGACATTTACTCCAGAATTTCTGCTGCCCTGTACTTCAGAGAAATTCCTCCAATTCTCCTTCACGAAGCTGAATTATTTACATTCACTTAATCAAGCAGGAGCAAGCAGTGCTTGCATCATCTCTAATTGCCTTGGTGATTTCTCCAGCCCTCCTTGTGTGCTGTCTTTGACACCCCTCACAAAGAAAAATCTCCAGTTTATCTATTCAATGTTCAGCCAATTTCACAGCTTTATGGGTTTGAGCAATTTTATAATCTCTTACTGTGCTAATCCCAGAACAAACAGGAAGACAATTTCAGCTGTGATAAACTAACATCAAGGGGAAGCACAATACTTCTTTAAGGCAGCACTGTCCCATCTCCATCTGCTTTATTTCTCTTGTTCTTTAAGCAGAGAGAAGAAAACTCAACACCCCAATTCACGCTGGGGTATGGGTACAGAGAGAATTCTTTTCCTTAAAAGAGCTCCAGTTAATGAACGTAGCTCAACAGAAGTGGCAGGTTTGGAAATCTATAATGCAAACTTCTCAGTGAATGTGAAAATCTCTTCCTTTTGAGGCAGAAAAAAAAAGAAAAGCTTGTAATTTTTCAGATGCCAGATTGTGTTTGTAATGCTGGCAGTTAGAAGTACCGTGTTTTGCCAGGTAAACAGAACAAATCTGATAGGGAAATAACCAGTGCAGAAGAACACGGAAAAGCAATGAATTGTTTTAGTCTCCTTCATCCATAACCCTGATGCACTGACAGCATGTGCTCACCAGAACAGACTACTGGGTATAAACACCGGTCCCTGCCACTGAAGGGGGTAAGCAGCACAGCCCTGTAGCTCACAGGATGAGTGTTTCCAGTGTCATGGGGAAGTTACAGCCTCGGTGGCACTGGGATTCATAAGTATTGATTGTGCATGTCCAAGTAAATGTGGGGAGAACTGCTCACACCCTGAGATACTCTTCAGCACTTCGGGTACAACCACAGGAGCAGGAGCTGAACAGATACATCACAACAGTCCCAACAGAGGCAATCCTGGCATGAGATGGCTCGTCTCCACCGCTGGCTCCAAATGCAGCGCTGTGCACTGGCAAAGACTGCTCACAACCCCC
>VXBZ01004507.1:195614-256150 GCA_013399135.1 Heliornis fulica | reverse complement strand
CCCCTACCTCCATCCCACCTGCTCTCCTGCAGAGAGGCTCCTTCCTCAGATGCAGGGAAGCCCCTTCTCCATCCCCTCCCTCCTCAGCAAGACACCCTCCCCCAGCAAGCACCCACACACCCCATCCCACCACATGCACCAGCCGGGGCCCCAGCCCTTCTCCTCCATGCACAGCCACCCCACAGCAGGAAAGGGGTGTCCAGCCCTGGCACTGACCTCTCTTTCCTCAGACCAGGGCCATAGCGCTGCCCCACATCCCCTGCACCTCTCTGCCTATGTGCAGCTGGCACCGGCTTTGAGGGAGAAAAGGGGGTGGGAGAAGGGGGCTCTCCTGAACTGCTTCCAGATCTGGTGCATATGATGCGTTTCTTCTCTGGGAATGAAACCCTGAGATGGAGGAATGTCACTGGGAAATTCAGCCTAATTCCTCCTACCAGTAACTGCACCCCTGATTGCCCCACAGGATTGACCGCTATCCTCTTCTCTTCCTCCGCAGGGCTCTGCACCCTCTCGGTCATTTCCTCAGTCTCCCCTTCCTTAACGTCGCTACTTCCATAACGATATATTGCCTCATTTAGGCAGTAAGTGTCTCAGTACTATACTATATCTGTTCAGGTAATTGTTTTTCCGCCCCAGGGATAAATCCTCTTGAGCTCCAGAGTACAGTTACACCCTTGATCAATTCAAGTGCTTGCGGACAGGTTGGGTGTAGCTCTTTCCTACGTGTTAGTAACCCTCCCCCCCCCCCCCCACCCCCCCCCATCATCTGCACCACATTGTAATTGAGGAGTTAACAGTCAGAGAACACTCAGCTATTCCTCCCGTTTGCTTTCTCCCTGTTGCATAAATAACAGTGGGTTTTTTTTTCTGTATGTGATAACGTAATTTATGCAACAACATAAAATCTGTCTGTTGATCTGTATGTGTAAAATGGTTTCCCTTTTATCATTTTTATATTGTATTTGCTAAATGATATATCAGGATTGCTTCCAATAAACACATGACTATACGTTCAGAAAAACTCCTTCAGCTTATGTGAACTAGATCTTGATCTGGCACACTGGAGAGCTCGGTCCTTAAGAAACAGAAAGCTAGAGAAAAATGGCTGGAAATGTCACTGAGGACTTAAGAGAAGACTGTTAGTTCAGTCCAGGTCCAGTCCCAGCCTGGGAGGTCTGAAGGACCGGGCAACTGATGGGAAAAATCAGGCTGAAGGTGAGGGCTGGAGCCTGTTTTGCACTTAGTAGGAAGAGGAGAGCCTGACAGCTGGGTCTGTATGGGGGGAGACTGACACAGGGCAGATGGTCAATATGAGATGAAAGTGGTGTTGGGAGTCAGGTAGTCAGGTGAGTGAGGGGCAGACAAAACCTTGTAGAGGGGATAAAGCAACAGAGATGATTTGAAGCTTTGCCTGGTGACTGACACTTTGGTGGCTTGCTGCCAGGGCAAGAATATTGTCAAGGGTTTTAGTAAGTGGGTGGGATGCTAAAAAGCTTCTTAGAAAAGGGGAGGGAGGACATTAACTGTGCTGAGCCGCTTCTATCTTGAATTCTGGAAAAGCAGGGAAGCTGTTTACTGTTTTCTAAAGGGAAGGGCCAGGAGGAGGGGGGATGGTGGGGAAGTTCTCCCTTGTATACAAAGGGAAATCAGTGCATGAGGTCTTACTGACACTGCTAGAGTGAATACATACAAAAACATAACTTTTGGGTGTATCTACTAGAAAAAAAAATCTATCTGAAACCTGTATTAAGATTTTAACAGATTCTAACCCTTCACATTGCTTTACTCCCAAGAGTTAAATTTATTGAAAATTGTAATTTCTTTTCAGAAAATATGTCTGGGTCATGGTATGAAAAATATTTAAAAATAGAAAGCATCTTCTCAATATCCCATAACTGTCTGATAATTCCATCCTGCCCATCTTACTTTTTTTCTTAATTTTTTTTTTAAATAATTGTACTTTTGGTCTGAGATAAAAACCTGAAAAAGGTGACTAAAAGTAACAATGATAATGAAAATATTGGAAACTGTGAAGGGGTGAGAACACCAGCTGAGAATGAAATGCCTCCTGCGGTCATGGGAGGCCACAGCTTGTATTTTTGTGTCTCAGATCTGTTCCACTGTGCAGCAATGACTAATAGTCCACTTTTCCTTCCTTTAGAGCTTTTTTTTTCTTTTTTAATTGTAATTTGGTCTTTCAAAAATGTTGCTCTTTCTTCCTTTCTAGGCTTATTCTTATACTTCATGTTGACATGCACAGAATGTCCATAAACAGAACAAGTGCTTGAGAAATACTTTTTCTCCCAAGTGAGGTGACAGAGTGTTCCCAGCACTCTGGGATTGCAATAAAAAATGATATTTAGCAAGAAGGAGATATTTTTGTCCTGAAAAAATTTGTTGGGGTTTTCCAAAGCTTGTTTTTCTGCCTGGGGACAAAACAGAGAGCCTTCCAAATTTGTCATGAAGGAGGCCAAACGAGCAACTCTCTCACAGTGGCCTGGTGGCTGGGATGTTGATGCTGGGTGTGGGGTATCCAGGTTGGAGTCACTTCTGTGTCATTCCTTCACATCCCACATGTTACTGCCTGTTCCAGGGTGGATCAGTCTCTCCTCCCAGAGCAGCTCCATTTTTTCTGGTCACTGGGAAAGGTGCTTGCACCTGGTGAACACCTTATTCACCAGATACCACTTTAGGTCAGTCAGTACTGCACTGTTTCTTCCAGCACAGCTGTCTTCCTCCCTGCTTTCTCACTTGGTATGACTTTGTGTGCAGTTATGCTGATCTAGCTGCTCAATTCCACTTTTCACTTGACTCCCCGAGGCAGATTTCTACCTCATACTCATTCTTGGTGAGCAGGTTTAGGCAGCTAAACTGCTGGAAGATGAGTCTTTTCTTTTCTTTTCTTTTCTTTTCTTTTCTTTTCTTTTCTTTTCTTTTCTTTTCTTTTCTTTTCTTTTCTTTTCTTTTCTTTTCTCTTTTCTTTTCTTTTCTTTTCTTTTCTTTTCTTTTCTTTTCTTTTCTTTTCTTTTCTTTTCTTTTCTTTTCTTTTCTTTTCTTTTCTTTTCTTTTCTTTTCTTTTCTTTTCTTTTCTTTTCTTTTCTTTTCTACAAGCTTTGTGTGTGCCTGAATTATCTCTCTACAGGGTGAGCTCAAAGCAAGCGCCAGCACAGTGGAGGTGGCAGACACGCGATGGATTGCAGGACCATGGCAGTGCCACCTTGGTTTATTTTACATTGCTGCAGAGCTGCAGGCTCAGGCAAGAGTTCCTGCTCCACCTAATCTTAACCATCTGGGTAGGAGTTTAGAGGAGGTTTTCTTTTCTCTCCCTGAATTTGAGCCAGAGCCCAAAAAGCTTTCCCCTACATTGTCAAAGTCAGTAGAATCTGATGCTCACAAATCAGTTTCCTGATCAAAATTTCTGTATTTCATCCTAAAATACCCTGTCTAGTCGTAGAGGAAAGAAAGAATCTGACTACTAGAACAACGCATGTTAAAGCAACTAGTTAAAAATTGCAGCACTACGCAAAGTGGTGCTGTGTGCCTCATGCTCTTGTTGGTGGCAGAGTTGTGTGACACCATGGCACAGTGAAGCCCAGTTTTCTCTCAGGAATTCTATGGTTCCCCAAGTACACAGGCACTGGAATGATCCTCATGCCCACCATTAGCTCACCATGCTCTGGTGACATGGAGTGTGACCATGGTTCAGCTCCCCATGGGGAAAGGAGAGTGGGTTTGAGCTTGTGTACGTTCTGCAAACGGGTTCATGTGCTTGCAGATGGGTCACAGCTTCACTGTGCTGCTCTTGGGAAAGAGTTTTTAATGTTGGATGACCAGGTGCATGCTTGCAATAAAATGTGATAATTGGTGTGAGTTTATAATTAGTTTATAGAGTTATCCCATTTAAGTTATGTTTGGGAGATGAATTTCCAATCTTGGCTTGTATTTTCAGGCGGTGATGATCTTGAAAAATGATTAATCATTTGAATTAAGATTTCTTATGTGCCTCTAAACTCAAAAGCAATCCTTAGAATAAAGCTGTGCAAGGAGCTTGTTTTCAAATGACGCTGAAATGCATTTTTAAATGTTCTCTTATAGCAGCTTTAGAAATTAGACCTCCTCTTCCAGCAACTAAAAAGAGAAGAGGCAGTCCAGCAGATCTTATTCGAGAAAAATTCCCCGAACCCTTCCAGTCAGTGGGAGTTTCACACCAAGAAAGGCCATGAGATGAGGTAAGAAGCACTGTTTTAATCTGAGCTAACCAAATTTGTGGAGAAGTGTGAAGTTAGTAATAGATTTGAATAACGCTATACCTAGTCAAGGATATTTTCATGCTTCAGGTTCATTCAGGTTCTCTCTGTTCACGTGTGGTTTTTAGCAGTGTTTTTGACAATGGGTGTGTCTGTATTTTTTTATTCCTGTTTTTTTGACTTTTTAGTGGGAGATACGTAGAACTCCTCATCTCAAATATTTTTAGATCTTAAAGGCCAAGAGCACATCTGTTCTCCTGAATCTCCTTAAGCTTTCATCAAAATACCTTAATTATCTGTTGGGGCTGGCAACCTTACTGGTAACTAAAAGTGTTCAGAACTTCCTCTATGAGACTTCTGACTTTTGGAGCTTCTACCCTTTGATGCTTATAATCATCCTGGTTACATTTTTGCTTATTGATCATCTGTCATGGACAAGTTATTTTTTTTATGTTAAAACCAATTGATTTGTTAGGCTTAGGAAAATATGATTGGATCTCTATTAAAGGAAAACAAAAAAACTGTTGTTGTATCCTTTGAGTAACTTTGGTTTCTGATGAAATAAGATACAAAATTTGGGGTCTGCCTGAGTTTCTTCTGATTCACACTTATGGAAATCCACAGAAATCATAGGCCCTTTTCCACTCTCTACAATGATACTGACTTTAGACTTAGATTTGAGCACCTAAAATCCCTGAGCTGCTGCCCACGGACAGAATATGTGCCCTGTTCAGGGCTGAGAGAACAATTTCTGACATTGCAGCTGTAAAACTGCTGCCAGCCTGGTTCTAGATGCTATGAATAAAGGCCACTTCAAGCTTTTTTTTTTCAAAATCCTTGTGCTGGGTCCAGGCAGCAAGATGAGAAAATTGCTTGACTGAAAAACAGAGGGAGCAAGACCCCAGCATGGAGAGGGAAGGATTTACTTCTGGCCTGGGAGACTGCTATGAAAAGAGAAACTCATTCACAGCTGGGTGCTTCAGGAAATGGTGAGTTGGAAAAGGTTGTAGAATGTAGCACTGGAGCTAGGAAGAGGAGTGGGAGACTATGAATGTATGAGGAGCCAAGGGGTGAAGAGCCTGGTGAATGGCAGGACATTGAGGTGTGAGCTGCCAGAGGGAATAGAAAGGAAAGATGTGTCTGGGAAAACGTAGGCTGAAAAAATTGTGTGGAGAATTACAAGTGGAAGCAAGTCCACTTCTGGGCCCCTCAGTTCCAGAAGGACATAGAACTCCTTGAAAGAGCCCAGCACAGGGCCACCAAGATGATGGAGTGGAACACCTTCCTTGTGAGGACAGGCTGAGGGAGCTGGGGCCCTTTAGCTTGGAGGAGACTGAGGGGTGACCTCATTAATGTCTACAAATGTGTAAGGGGTGAGTGTCAGGAGGATAGATCCAGGCTCTTCTCAGTGATGGCCAGTGACAGGACAAGGGACAACAGGTCCAAGCTGGAGCAGAGGAGGTTCCATATGAATGTAAGGAAAAACCTTTTCCTGTGAGGGTGAGGGAGCCCTGGAGCAGGCTGCCCAGAGAGGCTGTGGAGTCTCCTTCTCTGGAGACACTCCAGACCAATCTGGACACGTTCCTATGTGATTTAATCAAGGTGACCCTGCTCAGGCAGGGGGTTGGGCTGGATGATCTTCCGAGGTCCCTTCTAACTCCTGATGTTCTGGGATTCTGTGATTCTGATAGAAAAGGAGTGAAACAGAGAGATTGGTTGAAGACTTGAGGGTCAGGGTATGTCCAGATGAAGCAGATCAGATTGGGAGAGTAGGGAGGGCAAAGCCTAGGCCTTGCCTGGTTATGAAACCATGACTGGGCTGAAAAACCCGACAAGCAGAGACTGGGTGGAATAGGTGGGCAGGCTGGGATTGAGATCTCCAGTGGCTGCATACTGGAAACATGCAATTAATTGGAATTACATATGGTATTGCTTACTATTCTGATCATGTGAAGTACGAGATTTTTACAGTAATAACATTCAAATAACCTACAGTGGCTATTTTTACTGAAAATTTATTAGTTTCGAAAATTCCTGTCCCTGCAAATACTGTTGCTCCTAGACTTTTTAAGATTCAGATTGTACAGAAAGAGGGATAGGAAACATTATCTATATATCTACCTACCTCCCTACAAGAGCAAAAAATCATTGTAGTGTGACAAAACATAAATGTTTGGTCAAGATGCGTTTGCACCAGCTATTCCTGACTTCACCACGTGCAAATCGAAGCGCTATTGGCAGCATAGAGAAGACGTGACTATAAAAAATGTATTTCATAAGTAGAAAGAAACCGCTCAAGCATCGCATAGGACCTCTTGCAATACAGGTCCCAGGCTCCCTAGAGGCTTTCCCTGCTTTTGTGGTGAAATCAGGCTATAAAAGCAGTGCCCTCTGCTGCCCAGGACTAACAGTGCCTAACAGATGCTAACCCCAATTCACACGAGCTTCCTTCAGCGGGCTATGCCACTTGTCATGCTTCTTTCTAACGCAAGCGTGAGTGAATTCAGACACGTTAGATTCCCACTTGCTGCTGAAGGTCACTGTTTGTATTCGCTGTTGTAGTACTTCTGTTCTTTGAGCTTGGACCAAAAGTAATCAAGTGATTTTTAGATGATCTTCCTTTCTCTGAGTTGGAGGTTTCGTAACCAGCCTAAAGAAATAGATTGCTCTGCTCTGGTAGAGCAATGACCTTGCAGTGAGCTATGCAACATGGAATTTCACACTGAGTTTCTCTTTCACTGTATCTAGTGGCCCATAATAAAGACATATCATTTTTGGAATCTGACTCAGTGGGAAATGGTAGGTAAATAATACAGTCATGCTGCTAAAATATCTGTATTGTATTAGAAATGAAGAGAAGTCAACATCCTATTAGCTGGTAATACAGGGTAAAACTGATTAGTGAAGCTCCTTTCTAGCGTTTGAAATGACTAATTTTCTGGTCTCTGTGGGAGCTGCTTTCAGCTGAGGCTGACAGCTGTGGATGGACACCCTGGGTGGATGTTTTCCTGTGATGGCTTTCTGTGATCTCAGTAGGCACAACTGCTGCTGCTCTGAAGCTGGAAGGACTGATCACAGTGGGAAAGAGCAGCTTCTGTTGAGTCCAGTTCCTTCCAGGTCTTTGGCTCTGCTTACTCTGAAAACCAGAAGTTGTGCTAGAAGCTCAGCACTGAACTGTTCTGGGCAAGTCAGCCGAGCTGTTGGGAAGTGGCTCATCATGTGAGGGGTCTGGATCTTTGTACAGTGCAGAAGACTGGGAGGGAGTCACGTGATCATGTGGAGAACTCTAGAGTGCTTACGGGAAGCTGGGGAGTTGCATAGGAGAAAGGTCATGGGAAAAAATCAGTTGAGAATAGTTAGGCATTAAAGTGCTCTTAAGTATCTTATAGAGGGTGTATGGCAGATTTTGGAACACCAGGAATGGTGTTTGAGGTCCTCTTGTTTTCAGACATCAATGTTCTGAGATCAATACTCAGAGTTTTGAATAACACATAGATTCAAGTCACCTGTAGGTTTGAAGGAGCCTATGGTGCTTTTCCTTATTCAGAGTTAAAGAATGTATCCCATCTGAGCACAATTCAGATAATTACTCCTTTTCCTGAGCTGTTTATTACATTCCCCAGTTGTTCTTACTTCTCGTCCTAAATTGAGAAGTGACATCCCTACCTGTGAAGAACTCATTTGTGTCAGACCTGATGGTTATCTTCACGAAAGGAGAAGGGATTGTGCTTGTCCATCCCTGGTATTTATACAGCTGCTGTAGGGTGCTGCTGACTCTGAAGAGATGCAGCACTGATGTCCCACCTGCCTTCAGGACTGTAGTGATTCATGCCTGAGAACCCCATGGACCTTCCCAATGCTGGTCAGATGTGCCTGTAACGTCCTTCCTGCAGAACTGCTAGCTTCTGCTTTCAGAAGGACTCTGAGCTGACAGGTACCTGTTTGATTCTTTTGGGGAGAGATTAAATGCATTTCTTGTACACCAGGGATAATATATTAAGATGCCTTATCTACACAGTTGCCTGTTTTCACAATAGAAGGAGAACAGTGATTATTGAAGCTCCTTCAGGCTTTCACAATGCAGATTTCTAGTGGCTCTCATAAATTGCAGCTGATAGTTTGGAGAGGGGAGAGGAGGACATGGACTCAGTTTGAGCTGGAACTCTGGTCTCATCCTCTGCCCAGTTACTCTTCTCAAGAGTTGCAAGAGATGATGGCACTCAGCAGCACTGCCTGCTTTTAGCAGACACATAACTTAGAACCTGTACTGACCTGTCAAGCACTGTGCACAGCAGCATCTTTGATAAAACTGACTCCCAGCACAGGCTCATTGTTTCCAGCTCCAGGGAGAATCAGAATTTGCACATTTCAGAGCTGCCTAAGTGGCAGTGTCAGGATGTCAGAGCCTGACAGTGATGATTATGCAGCAAGGATAGGAAGACAGATGGGTTTGACATCGCAGCAGACTGTAACTGTCTAGTTTCATATGCTTAGTTTAATGCCAAAGGGCAATCAATTTTTGCCAGGGCAATTAATTCATCCAAACTTGATGTTTTGGCTGATTTTGTTGTTTATACTGGAATCCTTTTCGTGCCTGGAAAGGCAGCATGCATTATACCACCACAGCCGGGCTCAGCAATCAGGACCACACAGCGCACCATGCACCTTTGGAGGGCAAGTTTTTAGCACTTTCAGCTTGATCTTCCACTGTACAAATACAGGCTCTCTCCTGGTTATACGTGTGAGAGAGGAGTAGCTGGAGAGGGAGGGTGGGAGAAAGCCTCACTCATATATTTGGAAATGTCAGGCTAGGTATCTGCTCCCCTCTCTGCCAGGCTGCAGTGGAAGAGAGCAGGGTGTTGAGGATAAAGTTACGGGGTGTGTAAATTTATGGGTTGTGGGATCAGGGCCTTTTGCTGCATGTAGTTTGTTGAGGGGTTTAAGGCAAAAAGGGCTACCTCACTGAAAGCCTCAGTTGCCTGTCAGTTCTTCAGAGTAAACAGCAAACACAAAGTCATAATACTTTAGAAAGCATATTTGTAGCTACTTCTTCAGCTACCAAATCCTGTTTTCCTTCCATGTGGGGTTGTGTAACGGGCTTCAGGAGAGCCCCCTGTGAAGGCCAAAACCAGGATCACCCTTATACTAGGATGTTCCCTAGGGAAATGCCTGCAGGCTCATACTCTCTCAACAAGCTATTTAAAACAATCTACTCACTCTGCTTATGCCACAGAGTGATCCTACATGATGTTCCCCTTTTCTCAGTCATCTCCACTGTCTTCTTTCCTCTTCTCCTTTGCTGTCTTCTCCAAACTCATGCTAATAACACCCTTTATAGCACAGCACTAGTACTGTATGGTATGTACCCCTGAGACTGCTAAACAGCGTTACAAGGCACAGATTAGAGCTATAGCTTTGTCCAGCTGTCCTTCCCAAAACACACATTCTTACTCTGGCACTGCTCTGACTGTACTCTTCAGCGGAGGCACGCGTGTGCGCTTCCTTACCTTTGGAGCCATAGTTCGTCTAAAGTTGTCTTATCAGAGTTTACTGGAGGTGGTGATCCCTTATGAGATAAAACGTTCAGAGGCTCTTTGATGGGCTCATTGTTTTTGAGTGAACCTGTGATGTAAGAGGAAGCCAAGAGGGTGTTAAAAGAGTCATTTTCTTAAGGGTCATCTTGACTGTAAGCAGTGGGTTTTTTATACCAAAGGCAACAGGAAGACCACAGCCACAAAGATGGCTACATTTTAGCTTGCTTTTTCAAACAAGATTGAAGTGTCACCAGCTTGCATAGTGCAAGATTGTCCAGCCTTTGTCATGGCTGCAAAGGCAATCGAGAAGGGCTGACTGCTATCAGCCCTTACGCTTGGGGGTAGCACGCTCACTGTGGACAACTGGGCCCCAACGTCAGTGATTTTCAGTGCAGTTCTCTAAGCCTTAGCTGTGTGTGCCTGTGCATGCCAATATTTGGGTTCCCAAGTGAGGGCTTCATTACTGCTCTGTTTTCAGGCACACAGTAGATGTTCAGTTTACTGGATAAATTGAGGCTAGATTTGGGTGAGACAGGAGCTTTACTTTTAATTGCTTCTTCAATTTCCCTCAGATGAACCCCTGATCCTTTCACAGGGAGCCAGAGTTGTATTAAGTCCATGGCTTACTGCTGCAGTACTTGGCAGAAGAGGATGCATCTCACTTTTCAAATGAAACCTCCAGTTATTTGAGACGTGTTGATAAATGGCCTTGTTTTTTGTTTTTGTTTTTTTTTTATTAGAAATATTTTGGTATAAGTCATAATTCTGTTCGCATTTCAAGCTGGTGACGGACAGGCAGGTCAGTGCTCTGACTGAAGATGGTTTCTGACACACCCTTTTAATCAATGCTATGGATTTTCTGAGAGAAGGGGTGAAATCCAGACTTTTAAAACTCCCTAAGATAGTGCCAAGGGCTTATGAAATGCTAGTTTGAGTTATTCTCTTTGCCTTTTGTACAGTTTAAACTTTTTATCCTTCTGTCAGAGGAGATTGCTTAAAAAAACAAACTCTCTTTTTCCAGTTAAAGGAAAGCATCTATTATGTTTTACAGCTCCTAGGCTATAAGCCAAAGCTAGGCTGGTGCAAAGGGTGCCTATGTAAAAGCCTTTCTCTCTGCTGGATTTGCATTCTCTTGCATTATTTTCCTTGGTCTCATTTCTTGGGTCTTTATTTTTCCCATTTTGTATCCTACTCTGTATTTTCCCCTGTATCTTTCCCTCATTTCCTTTCTTCTTTCAATCCTCTCACCCCTGCACCTCCCCAACCCACCCCACCCCCACCCCCCAGTCATTCCCTAAGCAAAATGAGAACTGGTTAACATTTGAGCTTGAGTCAGACTCTTGGATAGCTGCTGTTCAAATGGGTTTGAAGTCAAGATAAAAGAGCTCACCCATCCCTCGCTTCCATGCACGTCAGCAAATCCTGTCAGAAGTTCCTGCTACGAGTGAGGCTGGTGTAGAAGCACCGGCTGTCCAGGTTCGGGGAGAGGGGGTGGAATCAGTGGAGTAGGAGAGGATAGAAGAGCTGCTAACACAATCCTAGCTGAATTTAAAAGCTGTAGCTCTGAGCTGGACTTGCTACGGTTATACTGGAGAAAGAGCTATTGGTCCTAGCCCAGGTCCTGCTGTACAGACTGGAGAAAAGAAACGTCGTTCCCAGTGTGTTCTGCTGAACAGTTGCAGATTTGGAAGAAAAAAAAAACCTGTTTGGGGAGTGTGGGAGAGAAGCGCAGGTCAGCTCCTGTGGACGCTCTTATGAGCTGCTAAGAGGGAAGCCCTTCTTTCAGCTTGTCCTTCCTCAATGACACTGGCTAGACAGGAGGGATGACCTCCTGTGCTGTTGTCCTGGTGCCGTGACAATGCAGATGTACGAAGAAGGCGCTTCCTTCTGTGCCGGTGCTGCTGCAGTGGCACCAGCAAGACGGCCTCCTCAGCAGCCGTCTGGGTGCTGTGACGCTCGGGTGGCTGGAGAGAGGGCGAGTCTCCTCTGTGCTCGCTCTGCAGCAGCGCTCGGGGAAGGTGGTGAGTGGACCCGTTCTGCTCTGGTCCTGCTGCTGCGCTGGCAGGGTGGAGAGCAGCTCTGCTCTGGCATAGGCGATGCTCAGTTTGTCCACAAACCTCATTGACAACAGTAGCAGAATATTAAACAGGAGCTCTTTGCTCTGCTGCTGTCTGTTTGGAAACTTGGAGAAGGGAGGAAACTTTCCTTCTGTCTTTGCCACAGGGTTGAATGGGCCTTTATGCGGCTGAAACAGCGTGGCTCCCTTGGCGGGGCAGGCAGGAGACACCTATTTTTCCGGGGATGTTTCCCAGACCTCCTTTATTTTGGAGTGGAGGATGTCTGCTCTTTGTTTTCTTAGAGAACTTGGTCTGCTTTCAGGGGCTGAAGTGTGTACTTCACTACTGCATAACAAAGCAATAGCTTTCCATGGCTTGCATAGCACTCGAACATCAGCAGTAGTGTTGTATCATTTTGACTCATGCCAAAGTTCAGAGTCCAGTGCATTTGTTTCTGTTAGACTATAAACTGAAGATAGGATAGGTATCTTCACTGTGATCCCTTTTATTAACAAGGAGTTATAAAATTCAAAATCTCTGAACACCTGAGAGACGAAGCAAAGGGCATTTTCTGCGTTCATAGTCCCAGGTCTCATTTAGTGTTTGGATGAAAACCACTTCCAGTTTTTCTCTTGCAGCCCCGTTTCCAGGGCTTCTGAGTGTGTTGCAATAGCTCCTTTTCTGGCTGCCTCTTCAGCTTCTCATATCCTTTTCTTGTCTCTTTCACAGACAGCTGCTCAAACGAGGTGCCAGCTCAGTGAAAGCCTGGCCTTGCCATCATGCTCTGTACTGTTCATGCTCAGAGAAAGTCAACTCGTTCTACTGAAGCCATGGCTGAGTGCATGTATATTCTGAGCGGTGTTCTTGTTATTTCAGACTCCTGCTTCAAAGGGAGCTCAGGTGTTTCTTATAGCTGCATTCAGTGTCAGGCAGCAGCAACTGCATTTTCAGAGAAGTCTTACTCCACTCTTACAATGGCTCATTGCAGTTTCCGCAGGCTTGGCCCCTAAACATACTGCTCTGATTTTGCTGTCTCCTCCACACGCCCCTTGGCTTGCCATACAGTTATTCAAATAGATCTCACTACTTTTGAATTTGTTCTTTCTATATGCTCAAGAAGTTCCTACTTTGTTGACAGCTTCCTACCTTCCCCAGTTTAAATTATTTTACTTCTAGAGAGCAGAGGGGTGGTAGAGTCTCGCATTGCTTTAGGTTCTCTGCCATGGAGCACGTTTAAACTTCCAACCTCTTTGCATTTCCAAGCTGAGCAAAGAAGGATGGCACTCCCCTGCCAGCTGTGCTATAATACAGGGGTGTTCTGTAATATCCTGACTGCTGAGCCACTTTCTACCTTCCCTCTCCTTTTTCCAGTTTCATCAGCTCCTATTGTTCCTAATCTCACTGGAAAGGGAAGCATAATGCTGTCTGGGTCAGTACTCACCTGTGGCACGCCCCATGTGTGTTGCCTCTCTTGAAGACTTTCTTTTCTCTCTTCTTGGCAGCCTCATGGACCGGTAGTATCTGGAATTTCTTTGAATGGCAATATAGTGTGTGTGTGAGTCCTGCTCGTGTGTCACTGGATTAGCACCTTCTGACTCTTCTTCCCCTTCAGAGACTGAACTTGACTTCCTCAGTACCTGCTGAGAAAGGCCCTGCTGGAGCCCGCTGGTGGCTTCTCTCCCGTGCCCATCCATAGCTTTCAAATCTTGTCTCTATAGCAACCAAAACGATGGATCAGCAGCAGAGCAGCAGGAGACAGGTAGCCTCCACAACTCCATCAGCTTTATCAGAATTAAAACTGGAGATCAACAAACAACCAACCAACAAAACAGGAAAGGAGAGAACAAAGTTCTGGTTAGTTCAGAGGGTGCAGTCTGTTTAGGATAATGGGGATTTTCCAGGAATTTTTGTCTGAGATTGTTCTGAGATCATGACTTAACTAGCCTTATTCTGATGTCCTGCACATTGCTTTGACATGCTCATGGTTGTCCTGCCACAACATGTGTCAGTGCCACAGATGATACAGGAAAAAAGACCGTATTTTTTCAGTTGATGACCACACCCTTTTCTCACTTGCAAGCAGTAGATTACTGGTCGATTTAGAGTGAATACCAGTAATGGCCATGCCCTTGGTGTTGAGAGTGAAAATGTTATGGAATATAGAGTAAAAGCTGAGAGAAAGCTCTGTTAATCTGTCTATTACCTGTGTACTTCTCCCGGTAATAGAAGAATTAATGCCTTTTACAGGGCTCAGTGCCTTCTAACACTTATTAATAACAGTCACTCCTGCAGTGCGGATAAGTGAAGAAAAATCCATAAATGTCACAAAGTGAAGGTAAAAGAGACAAGACTGTGGCAATGGAGAGCACAGAGACTCGATTTTGTTTTCCAGAGTTGCTCTCGAGTGCAATGTACCCCCTCAGTGACAAGGGGACTTCCACACAGGGGTCCTGCTGCTCTCTGTGTTGGTACATGAACATGTGTCAGTACTCCCAAGCATTTGAAGGAGGCAGATCATCGCAACAGCAGAGCAGCAGTTGATCCTTCAACCTTTTCAAGACTGGGTAAAATGTGAACTGATTAATACTTAAGCACCCGCTCCTGGCTTTGCCTTGTTTAATTCTCGCAGCTGTCAAAGCCTTTCTAAGAACGTACCGTGATTTTGTGACTGACGGGGCTATCATGAAGAGTAGAAAGAGATGCTGTATAGGAAACGTGAATTTAAATTGACAGTGTGCTGAGAGGAAGGCATAAAATAGAGCTATGGATTAGTCATTAGATGCTGTTTGGAGAAGTTACATGTCACACTGGTTTGGTACATTGCAGTGTATCCAATATACAAGATACTCTAGAAGGTAAGTGTCTTGGTTTTTGTTCTGGGTCTTCTGCGATCTCTAGAAACACATGTCTGTAACAAACTTTTTCCTTGCTTGCCCTCAAGTCAGTCCAACTGGCCCAGAGACATCAGAGACAGTTGGGACATCATCTGTGAATCCTCTGCTTTTCAGAGTTTTTGAGGGCCCTGTGTTTTATCCTTATAAAGGGAGAGTCATTACCTGAAATCCTGTGCTGGGCGCGAGTCGTTCTGCTTCCTGACTCTACAGATGAGAGAGGCTGCTTTCTCCTTTCATAAGCTGGGCCACAGCATGCAGCTCCTAGCTGCTAAATTTGGATCCACTTCAGTTCTGCCAAGACTTTTGGACTGTTTGAAACTGGTGGTTGCTCTGGGCCTGTTTCCAGTGTTACTGGGACTGTATGAAGGACCCATTTGTTGGTTGTGGTGTTAAGTTTGGTTTGTAAATTACTCTGAGGTATAGAGATTCACTAAACCTGTTTCAGTTTCTGTGGCTCAGTGGAACAGTGAAATAAAACCAGCTGCTGTTGGAGACAGCTTGAAAAGAAAGAAGAAACAATCTTTCCTGTACCTTTCTTACTGTGCCAAGACTAAAGTCCCAAACACTTGACCCTTGCAACTGTGATGGAAGCATTTCCATTAACTGTAACAAAATTATTGGTATAATCCTTTCTAACCTAAACTCTAAAAATAGCTTTTTTAAAAAAAATTCTCTTCTATAAACTGTTTCATGCCTTGCTGCTGTAGGAGATGAACCTGTACCAATCTCCTCTGTATCAAAGTTCCTACGTGTTTCAAGTGGCCTTTGTCCATGTTACTAAGACAGGGGCAGGGACCTGTCTCTCTTGTGGCCTTTGCAATGCTGACATATTTGCAATGCTTAGCAAATCAATCCTAGTATTTTCTTCAGAAATGAGATCCAGCTTTCACAGGAGCTGGCCACTAGTCAGGAGTAATTTCAAGGCCATGTAAATCTCTAGAGGAATCACTAAAACAGATGCGTGTGCATGTCGGGGCGGGGAGCATGTACTTGCCTGGGAAAGACTTTTCGTCATTCACATACCTAGTGAATATGGAAGCACGTGAGTGTTGTTGGGCTTTTACAAAGATACTTGGTAGAGAAGGAGCCTTCTGCATGGCTAAGAGAAGCTCACTCAGCCAGGTTGTGCAACGATGCAGTTTTTGGTCAGTCAGAGGGATGAAGGATGTCCGTCCTGAACTTGCTGTTAGGCTGTCCCTAACAAACTAGATGTCTGACCAGAACTGACTGCAGCAGTGGATGAGAGAAAGGAGAGGCAGGGGCGAGGGAGCACTTGTTCATTGTCATGCTTATAAACAATATATAGGTTTTTTACTTTCTTCAGTGAAGATTTCAAAAGTAGAATGTATTTATGAAGGCAATGCTTCTGATTCCCAAATTGATGCTTTATGGAATTATTGAGAAACCATTTACTGATATGTTAATCAAATAGCCCTGGCTTCTGCAGTTGCTTTAGGGATGAGTTTACAGGATACATTCAAAATTAGCATTACAGCAGCCAATCTATTTGGTGCCAGAGAATGAATGATTCAAGTAGGTGTGGACAATAACTATCCCTGTCTGAGTGCAGTGAATATTTGGAGAAGGTATGTCACCAGTCACAGGTGAGTGTCAGGTCTTGCATCAGGAGTGACCCATCCTGAGTATATTCCCATACTACCATGAGATCACATATCTTGCTGCAGTGTCACCACCTACCTGAGTGTGCTTTGCAGGCAAACATACTTCCCCGTAGTTCAAGAAGACCAAAGTAGCAGTCTGTAGGGAAAAAGAGAAAGATGACAACAGCAAAAAGAGCAAGTGATGCATGTACAGCAATACTAGAGATATGTGTTTTGACTCACGCTTTATTCAGCCTTCAGGAATTTGACTGTATAGAGATTTCACTTCCTCTGCTAGTTTTGGCTGGGATAGAGTTAATTTTCTTCACAGGAGCTAGTAGTGGCTGTGTTTTGGCTTTGTGCAGAAAACTGTGTTGGTAACACAGGGATGTTTTTGTGACTGCTGAGCAGTGCTCACACAGAGCCAAGGGCTTTTCTGCTGCTCACCCCACCCCACCAGTGAGTAGGCTGGCGGTGCACAAGGAGTTGGGAGGGGAAACAGTCAGACAGCTGAGTCCAACTGACCAAGAGGTTATTTTGCACTGTATGGTGCCATGCTCAGCATATAAAGCTGGAGGAAGAAGAAGATGTTTTCTCACCTCTACTCTTTGGATTCTCCCCCCATCCCACCTGGGGGGAGGGAGTGGCAGCAAGCAAGCAGCTGTGTGGTGTTTAGCTGCCGGCTGGGGTTAAATTACAGCACTTCCCAAGGCAAAAAAGTGGTATTTATCAGCAAATGCCATGAATTTTTACAAGAGCAGTTCAACTTGGGGGCATTAGGTAAAAGGGTAATAAAAATTGGAAAATGGACTGGGGTTCCTACAGCAGTGTGGACTTTCAGATGTGGATGTGTGTGGGAAACAGGGAGTTTGCTGCTTCTGGGAGGATGGGACTTGGATGTATTTGAAAGGTATTGTCTGGCTGTGGATGCCTATGACTAGCTGCTGGTCCCTAGTGTACAAATAGAATGGGCTGGTAGGAATTCAGAGAGTGGTGGTTGTGAAAAGAGCAGCTCTTTTAATCAGAGCTAATCAAAGCTAAGAATGTTTTCAGTAGCAGAAACTGTGCTCGGAAAGCTGAGATCACAGCTGTGTAGACCTGCAGGTATTTCAGATGGATTTAGTCCGGGCAGAGTTTGATCCAGGAGTCTGGAGCAGGAGGTATATTCTAGCGCTGATGATCGTTGCTCCCTTTTTGCTCAGCCCATGACATGCCAGGCAGGCGCAGCTGCATGAGCTGCGGCAGAGGCAGATTGTGTGCTCTGTCGCTGGTGGCAGCCCGGGTGGGCAGTGGTAGCAGAGGGAGCTGCTGGGGATGGCAGTCCCAGGAAATCAGGCTGGCTGCCTCAGCTGTTGCTGAAGCAGGAGGGTGCAAGCGGTGCCTTAGCTACTGGGAAGAACCACCTCCCTTCACCACCAAACCTGCTGCTCCACATGCTCTCACTCCTCTCAGTGGTGGTCTTCCAGGGCTCCATGGATCATGGAGCTGGATCATAGCTGCTTTGCTGCCCCTCGTTATTTTCTGCCATGGGTAATGGGCTATTTTGATATTCCTGGTGCTGGCCCTGAGCTGATGGCCTTTGTCTCTGGGAGAATTTCTTCCACACGCTCCCTTCTGCTGCCATGAGGCAGTGGTTTGTGTGGGACTTAGGTGGCTTCCTGCACTCAGCCCTCCCTGACATCCACAGCAAACAGTAGGATGAGACTAGTGGCTCTGCTTGTTGTGGGATGCTGTACTTCACTAACTTCCTAATTCTGCTTTAAAATGGGAAAATCATTATCTAAATGAAAAGTGCTAAGTACTTTTAAGTGTTGTAAGTAAATAAATAATGAATGCTTAATAATTTTGAAATGAAAAATGCTCAGTTTGCCAGTGTTCTACAATGTTGTTGCCTAGTCTGGAAGGATAATGAAGATTGCTTAATTAACACTTGAGACAGGCTGAAATCTTCAGCTGTGTGACTCAGGGATGTCTCAAAGCAAGGAATAACAGGTATGAGTACAACCCGACTGTATGGCTGTTCACATAGGGGCACACAGCTACAGCAGATGAATTGCCCTTGTCTGATTGTGTAACATAACCCTGCCACCACTGGGAGAAGATAACAGTATTGACATGCCCCACAACATGTGCAAGGATTGTGTCCCACCAGAAGGCAGCCAGGTGCTTTCAGCACAGAGGCCGATGAACCCGTACACTGAGTTATCTAGTGATCTGTTAGTTTTGCCATCACCTCAAATCCATCCATGTCTGGATGCCTCTTTAAATAATACATCTCAACAGAAGGTTCTGGGGCTCAGTGAAGACATTTCTGCCTTGGCTGTAGGGACTATGTGCTTTAGAAAGTCAGAAGGTCATACAATCTTTTCTTCCTTTTCATGTGTTGGAGTTGTTTCAAGTATAAGCTCTATTAATGACTCATCTGGAGGGTTTTGCACACTGAATGTAGGGATGCACCAATCATATATATTTGATGAACCAGATGGAGCTCTTTTAAGACAATATTGTGACTCTGAGCCCTCATAGTTAACATGGCTCCTTTAATATTTCTTCTTTAAATACAATCTGGATGTACATGCAAACACCAATTTTGCTGTATCTTATCAGTTTCTTTCTAAAATACTTTATTTTAAAAGCCTTGTACAAAGTGAAAACAAACCCATGCCTCCCACTGCCATCACTACAAGTTCCCCATTGCAGCTCTGGTCACGTATTAGGCATTGATTTTTTTTTCCTTCCTCTGCTTTAAGTGGAGTGGAATGTCATCTCTAAACTATTTCCTTCTGCATCATAATGAGGCAAAAAACAGCTCTGTAGGGATGTGGCACAGTCCAAAATCCATCAGTAGACCTTACTCATCCGCTGCCGCTCTTGCTCACGTGGGTGCCAATCCCTTAAGGAGTGCCGTGTGCGGGTGGGTCCTGGTGAAGGCTCTGGGGCTCCACGCAGGCTCAGGCCTGTGTTTGCACTGGGAGATATTTCTGTCTGAGTCAGGGGAATAGTAACACATGGAGACTCAGCCTTAGGCTCTGGCAGGTTTAGCTCTCAGCAGACATAGCTATGAATTAATTTAGCCTCATCAGTGCTTTAAGCTAATGCAGGCTTTAAGCTGGTGTGAGGCACTCACGTGTACTTTTGAGACACCTGTTACAGTGGTACAAAATTCCACTGGAAGGATGGAAAGGCAGTTGGGCATGGTAACAGCTTACCCTAAAGTCCTCAAGGCCCTGGGCTGCCTGACTGTGCGTATATTTATTTTTTCATTGTTACTGGCTGGAATAACTCTCATTGGAACTGTTAACAGTCCTGACCCTTTTAGGTGGTGGCAAGAGACAGCTAAGAACATGTCCCTGTCCAAAGCAAAAGTCCATGTCATTTCACAAAGGAATTTGAACTATTTAGTTGCAAGGCCAAGGTATTATTTGATCAAAACACAGGGGTGGAGAAACCAGGAGGACCATGAGAACAGACCAACCAGAAAGTGAGAGACAGACCAAAAAGGTTCACTGCAGAAGCCAGAGAAAAGTAGGCAGTCTGTTTGGGACTGGCTGGAAGAATATCAAATTGATTGACCCCACTTGTTTCCAGAAAACAAACATTTTGTATTTATTTTGTAAATGAGGTTGAACTCAATCACCAGTCCAAATCAACCTACAGCCACTCTGATTTTGAGACAGTCTCTCAGGTGAGAAAGGGAATAAAAGATTTTATTGCCATGATTTAGTGATGGTATCTTATTCATAGCAAGCAAAACCAAGAGAGAAATATGCAGTTCATTACATGCTTGTGACAATAAAACCTTTATGTCTTGCACATATGCTACAGGAAACCTGTTTTAGAAGCACTTCAGAAACTAAAAATAAATAAGTTGGATTCATTTTAATATAGCTTCCAAAGCCATGTGCTTTAGAGACCATGAGACCAAGCTGACAGGGCTAGGAGAGAGAAACCAGTACATTTAAAACAGCTAAAAATTACTCAAATGGCCTTGCTAGGTACAAAAATGTTTCCAGAATTTAGTCTGGTGTTATGGGACCTTCCATGGGTAGAGGTAAGCATACATGTGTAAACATAGCCACAAAACAAATGTATCCTGTAAAAGGTTCCTTACATATAGCAGACATGGATACATGCCCTCACACAGTTCTTTCTGCATGAAACACAGCATATTTATACCAGCTATTCTGTGTAGACAACTAATATGTATCAATATATACTTAATGAATAACACTGAATAACTGCATATTTTTCTGCTGCCAGGATCATTTATCTTTTTGAATGCTTACTGATTATTTATGAGTCAAAGGTCATGATTAAAAATACGTGCTTTCTTGTACACCACTAAAAATTTCCATTTCATATATGTCCCTCAGTCTGCCCTTACCCCACTGCATTCCATGATTCATCCCCTGGGTCTCCTGCAGTAGATGTAACTATGGGCTAAAGCTAAGATGTTAAAGAATTGCCCCCCTGGAGGTATTCTACATATATGTACACGTACACACATATGGACATATGTACATGCACATGTGGGCATATGTATATGCATATGTAAACACACATGCACCATCCTGCTGTGTAGGGAGAGCCAACCTAATTTTTAAAGCATAGAGAAAGGCAGAAGTGGAAATCTACTTACCCTTCTAGGTTTCATTATAAGCTCTTAAAACTAATTAAACAAAATCCTGACCTTATTTTTATTCCTTTTCTTAATTTAGTGCACACGCAATGGTGAAGCTACATCCTTGATTGAAGATTTGGAGAGAATCTTGGTAAGTCAAAAGCATAAAATTCATCCTGTTCCTCTGATGTCACTGACATATGTCTATACCCTAACAAGAACTCTGGCCACCCTTTCCTTTTTCTTGCTAATTATGAAATATTGTTCCCTGGCGCCATCCCATCCCTTATTTCTGCTTAGAATATATAGTGAAATTGTTGCTAAGTAGCTGAGGTCTAAAACTCACGAGATTTTTCAGGCTTATCTGTGGAAGGTAAGTGAATAATTAAAAACTAAATCACTGCCTCTTTTAGACTGGGGGGAATACATGACTGTCAACTCAGGGCTGGGTGTAAATCACAGGACATAGCCTCAAAGCACAAGATAACCAATGTACTATGCAAGCACGTGGTAATACTCAGAAGAGGAGGTTAGCAGATGTCTTGGTTGAAGCTTTTCAACATGGGCTCCTTAGTAAGCAGACAGACCCAGCGTCTCTGGGGCAGGCAACACCTGTGCCGCTCTTGGGGAAAACTATAATGATTTCCACTTCTATTTCTAGATTTGTTGGCTGTGTACGAGACACTTTTTATGGAAGAAATGAGCATGGGTGGTTATTTGAACTGCAGAGAGGTAAGAACTCAAAGGGGGTTTTATTTGGAGCTTCCTTACAGAAGCAGTGAAAGAAGAGGGTGGATTTTGTTGATCAAGCAATAATAGAGCTCTCAGTTTTTCCTCCCTCAGTGGTTATTGGGTGGAGGGTTCAAGGAGTGTTTGGTGAATCTGCTTGCAAATCTGTAGCTTCGAGGGAGCCAGAAGTCAGTAAGACAGCAGAATCCTGTTAGACTGGTTTCTACTGGTTTGAAATACCAGGCATGTTTTATGTGCTGCTGTGCCAGGCTTGCCTTGTCAGCTGCATCAAGCTAATTCCAAACCTGACATAAGCTGATACTATTCTTATAGCCTGTTACACTGATTGCACGTGTCTTTAGTAACTCAGGAAAAATACTTGATAGACAACTCTGGAAACTGCAGCAAACAGCATCAGCCATGCAAAATTCTCCTCCAGAATTGTAACCCGTTTTAACCCCGGGGGAGGACCCTGGCAGGAAGGGAGGGGACGCCTGTTCCTGGTGCACAGCTAACTCTTCTGTCCTAAGTCTGAGGAGCTAGCTCAGGGTTTAGGCAGTCACATCCAGAAGCCGCCCCTGATTACCAACCGAAGCTGTAGAAAAGCAAGTGCACGTGCAGTGCTCTCTGACTGCATGTGCACCCACAGGAAAGCTCAAGCTTTTTCTCAAAAAGTGACAAGGTCTCCTCAACCATTACTCTGGAGCTCACTTTACCCATGTGCTTAAAAATACTGGTAAACCTTTCCCTTTCAGACCTCTCCTTTATTTTTAAGCACAGTGAGAACAAGGCTGGGATGAGGGTAGGGAATCTCATGGTTGTGGCAGGTCCTGAAAGTGCAGATTTCATTTCTCAGCCCTGCTGCAGTTCCCTGGGCAATCTTGAGCACATTAGTGATTTCCCTGGGTCTTGGTTCCCATTTCTAACTGGGAGTGGTATACTATCAGTCATGACTGCTCCTGTATTTCTCCATAGTCTTTTTTTCTTTTCAGTTATTTGAGCAGGAGCTAGTAAGCACAACAGTATGACATGTGACAGTTTGACAGATTTAAAAGACCTCTGGACAATACTGTAATTAAAGAAAAAAATGAACCAGTTTGGGTATTTTTTTTTTTTGGTTATTTTTCATTTGATGTTTCCTGCATTTCTGTCCTCAAGTGAAAAGCAGGCATTTTGTTTACATTTCTAGTTCCTTAGTGTCCCCGTTTTGCTCATCCTGAGTTTTATTTGAGCTGGTTGCACTTTCTCTTAAGAAGGGGTCATTGTTTCAGAGATTGCTCCCTTTTGGAACAGCAGTGCCCAAGTTTTGCGGATTGAGCAACCTGCTAGGTCTGTTTTTTCATAGACATCTGTTTCAAAGATGATTTTGGCTGGCAAAGAGAAGGCGGGGAGGCAATGAGGTTTCCAGATTGTCTTAGGTTTTACTGGGTCTTGTCAGTTTGTCTTATTTTAGATCATTCTAATGGGGCTGCTTCTGAGATGCTGCTTGGAAAGATGAAATATGGTCTCCAGGCACTATTATGGTAAAAATGGTATGATTGCCTATAGAAATCACAGAACAAGCTACTTTCAAAAGGAGAACTTGAGTGAAAACCCCAGGCATTGGCCACATACACAGGGAAGGACAGATAATTGCAATTATATAGTTAAAGTGTTTCCCATTGTCTTGCAAATGTCCTCTCCAAATTATGGAAGTGTAGGACAATGGGGGTTTTGTCTCTGGGTGATTCTTCTCTGGCAATTACTGTGGCATTTCACACATACTCCTAAATTTACAGTTGGTTTTAGTGTGGATTGGATTTATCAGTCCCAATTGGAGAAAAATCAGACCTGAATAAAATTTCTCTGCATCTCTTAAAATGAATGTCAGCCAATTAATCCTTTTGGCAAGTTCAGTGAAATATTTTTAAGTAATTTTGTTATTTTAGTGCAATTTCCTACTTTCAACTAGATCTGGAAGCGGCTGCTTCACTGTAATGGTTGAATCCATTAATAGTTAAATATCTTAAGAACCTGCTTGTTCTTATGAGATTTGAGTCCCTGTTTATTTTATACATTTAAAAATATACCTAATTGCTGGGACAGAGTTCATGGCTATACTGGATACACAGCAATTGGTCTCCAGAGAGTGAAAGGAAAGATCAGCTAAGGGGAAGGAGGGAAACAGGCTGTTTTTCATATTTCCTCTCTTTATATATTTTTTAAAAAGCAAGATCACACATAAACATTTGCCAGGAAAAAATCACATCGTGTCCTGCCCCTGGAAAAAGACACCCAGTTTTGTTGGTTGGTTTGGTTTGGGGATGTTTACCATTTAGTTGGCCACATTAATGCCTGGTCTGTGCAGGCTGGGCCTCCTCTCTGACTAGGCTTCCTCCCTGTGGTGGTTTTTCTGCCTGTCAAGCTGTGCCAGTGGAGTCTTTCCTCTCTGTCAGACAGTATTTCAACAGTGTCACAGCTGTGCTCTGTCTGGGTTGCACAGGACTCCTTCAGTGTCGCTTCGCTGGGAGAGCAAAGTAAGTTCTTTCTCAGGCACTGGATTTGTGCCTTTGTTTGTGACCTGAGGTTTCTTCCTCAGATCTTCCAGCATCCCCTCCCCAGAATGAGATTTTACTCACCTGGCAGTCTGGGGCTGAACCAGTCTCTCATTTGCCATTGGGATGAGGTATGTCCAACAAGTCAGGATTAAACTCCCCCAGGTTGTTAGAGATTTGCAATCCAGTTGTGAATCCAGAGGTGGCGGGTATGTCCTACAGAAGATCCCTGTCCTTCAGCCCTTGTACCTTCTGTCAGTTCTGCTTAAGAGTGAAGTTTCCCTCACACTTTGTTTGTTCAGTTTCCAGAGTCACAGCAAACACAGTTTAAAGGAACAGCTTTCCCTTTACCCAGATAAGTGAGTACAAATATGCCCTGAACGTCCTTTGCACTGCTTGTGCCAAAGGCTTAATGACAGGGCATTGTTAAACCTACCATATAAATCTTTAACAGCTGGGTGAAACTTCGGTCCAAATCTGCAAACTCAAATAAGTGGAAACAGTAAATGGTATTTGCTTACACTTTTAAGGCCCACTGGCTGAGAAATTGCTCTTGCTTTACATTATTTACAGCCATTTGAGATGAAAAGACATAAATGTTTATGATTATTTTTAGGTTGCCATTTTTAAAATTTCATTTGTGTTCACATACCTGGGCACTGGAGTGGATATAGCAAAGCCAACCTGGCTGTATGTTAGGGTTGGTTTGGATCTGTTCATCCAAATACCTGATCATTTTCTCCCCGAAATACTGTGATTTCTTATTCAGGTTGTGCTTACATGTGCTGTTCTCTCCACTGGGTTTACTTGCTATTATTTGAATGTCCCTCTTCTGTGGGCAGCTTAGGGCCTGATGCTTCAAAGGAAGACAAGTAATTCCTGTAGATACCTATGCTAGGAGTGCTAGGAGAGATTTTCCTCATCCTTTGATAACTCCCTTCATACTTTTAAGGCTACAGTTTGAATGACTTTTACAGAAAGCATCATATCACCTGCTGAATTTGATGCCGGTCTTTTTTTTTCTTTTTGGAGTTCACTGATGTTGCCAAGTGCCTTGTTCATCTCAAAGTATTTTAATTGGTCACAACATTACCCTACTGCTTTTTAAAAGGCAGATGTATGCCCAGCCTACTCCATGGAGGGCCAAATGTTTGTTGAGTAAAGCTTTGGTTAATCTGAGGTCAGTCATTATAGCTTCATGGTCACCAGTGTCAGTGTCCCTTTACATCAGCTGAAGGCCTGGCCTGGGCATAACGGGCGGTGAACAATTAA
This sequence comes from Heliornis fulica, assembly GCA_013399135.1. NCBI lineage: Eukaryota > Metazoa > Chordata > Aves > Gruiformes > Heliornithidae > Heliornis > Heliornis fulica. Next base: position 230,661 of record VXBZ01004507.1, on the reverse strand, counting down.
TCCTGTAATCATTAATCAAGGTCACCATCAGGCCTGTGCACTCCTGGTCTGGGAGCTAGCAGGACACAGACACGAGGGGAGCGCTGCAGTTTGGGCTCCTCTCTGTCGCAAGGGTTGCTCCAGGGTGAACGGGCCCAGCCTTGTGCTTCAGACTTGCTTATCTGTGCGTCCCAGCAGAGTGCATGAGGCAAGGGACTCCGCTTTTATTGCATTTCCCAGTCATTAGATTCCTCCCCCGAGTCCTTCCCAGTGTTGCTATTTTGAGGGCTAACAAATCCCCCTTTTTTGGTATGTAAATCTCACCACCTCTTTTCCTTTGCTTCTCATAGATTGTGTTATTCCTTTCATTACAAAATTATGGGTTTTTCTGTTCCAAATGGGCAAAGTTACGTGGAAAAATGGTGTCATGTGCATCATAAGCAGGCTGTTGGGTGTTGGCCCTCATAGAGTAAGGAAGCTTCCCTGTGACAAACCCACAACTCGCCATCGAGTGTCAGAAGGCTTACAGGTCCACTGTGGGGTGATGGTGTTTTCCCTTGGGTTCAGGGAGTGGTTTTTGGATTTTGCCCAATTCTTCCCATGAGGAGAGGAAATAAGTTTTGAAAGGCTATTGTTTACTGGGAAAGAAACGCCGGCAGCACGATTCTTTGCTTACTCCTCCTGATGGAAATCAAAAGTAACTTAATTGGGGTCAATGGGGTGTGAAGTCCTACAAACCTGAAGAGTACCTGCTCCACATTGGTGTTGCTCTCAGGGTTGACAAAGACAGTGAAGTGCTGGTTTCAAATGTGCCCAAAGGCTCATTTCCTTAACTAGAATTGGAATCACAAGAAAACTGTGGATGTTCCCTTGTCCAGTGAACCTGTTTTCCCAAAGAACTCTACCATTAGCACTTGCGTGTTTCATTCATTACATTTATTACTTTGGATTTCTCTACTTGGTTTTGTTGGGTTCCACCACCACACCCTCCCCTCCCCGACAGAGTAGACTTCTTGTCAGACCCAAGGGAATTAAGTTCTGCACAAATGATACCATATTCCCTAATCTCTGGAGAACAGCCCATAATGTTCTAACTGAAAATTTGCAAAACCACATAACTGCTCTCTTGCATGGCCTGACTCCTCAGAAAACCTCTGGATTTTAACTACAGCTGCACTGACGACAGCTGCTACGCTGTGCAGCATAGCAAAAAAATACAGAATTTTACCCAAGCCAGGCTTGCCTTTCTTATGGTGCAAGGAACCAATAGGATTCAGGTTTGAATGTTTTGTAAGGGATTCAGGTTTGAATGTTTTGTAAGGGATTAATTTACACTGATAATTTTTAATGGATTAGGTATCACTCATTAAATGTAACCTCTCTTGTTTTCCTACTGGTTTCTTTTCATACATGCTCACAAGCATTAGCTTCTGAATTCTTTTTATTAGTCTTCCTTTGCAGCTCTTGCTGTATCTTTCCTAAGAGGTGGCACCCGAAATTGAACATGGTCCTCCAAATGCAAATGCTCCATTGTTCAGTATTCTGTGGTTATATTATCTTCTGCATTATTTTTATATCCTCTTATTAATGCACCCACACACCCCATTTGCATTTTTTAACCTTTTTAAAAACGTTTTCATTACAACAATCAGCTGTAAGGGCAATGAAGTAAGCGTAGAACAATAGAAGCGAAGAGCTTGATTCTCCTCAGACCTATACCCATTTTAAACTTCACTGGTGACACTGATTTTGATTTACACTAAAAGGAAAGAGGGAAGATCAAACCTAACATGTCTACACTGAGGCATCCATTTCTGAAAGTTAGCAAGGAATGGTTTTGTTAAATAGTTGCAGTGCACAACATGTTGTCTGGGAAAAAACACTTCTTTTTTAAAAAAAGATAAATCAGGAAGGAGACTTTCAGGGGACTGCGGTATGGTGATGGGAGGTGGCCAGAGGCACTGTCTCTGCTGCCTGCATGCTGCCGGTGCAGCACGGGCTACCCTTGACACCACAGCGAGCCACGTTTGGGAAGAGACGGACAACCAGTTTTAAGGAGCAGCTGGTCAAGGTCATTTCTATTAAACAGATGAGTGTTTGTGTGTCGTCTGGCTGCAGCAGTGAAGTATGTGAGTCAGGACACCACCTGAGTGACGCTGCTGTTAGCCAGGGAGTAGAGAAAAGGTGAAGAAATTCACAAAGCAATCATTCATGTCTGGCTTTCTGGCAGACTGCACCGTGGCAGTCTCTTTAATGTCTCCCTTCCTTAATTGCTTCTGTTTTACTTGACTCTGGATTTTCTCCAGGAGTTGCTGTTAAAAGTTATTATCTGGTGGGTATTGTTGCCATTGTCTCTGGAGGGACTCTTCCTCACATTGACCACTGTTTGATTCCAGGTAAAGCAGCAATGTACGAATACTCCCAGGCCTCCCTGTGTGCCTCAGTTAAGGCAATATTTTACTTGCCCATGTGGGCAGGGTTAGTAAACACCGGGTGTGGTTTTGCGATACAGCTAATTTGATAAAATGGCTAGCTGCCAGCTGAAGATGGGAGTCTGCTCCTCCTGTCGACAGCTTCATGCTCCTACTCCCTCTCCTGCTGCAGATCCTCCTGCTTGTTTGAGTCCTGCTGATCAGTCCAGGAGTATGACCTAGCAGAAAACTGTTCTTTGGTTTTTCAATGGATTAGTTTTCTGCCAGACTGACATCCTCTGATAGCTTGCCAAGGTAAGATGAGCATCAGCGCTGGCACGAGAAAGGATACAGAGATGCTCAATAGAGAGGAAAGATAGCAATACAGAAGCATTACATTAATCCAGTTGGTTGGTTTAAACCCACACCTTTGTAACTTCCCATCTGGCTTGCACAGATCAACTACAACTGCCATCAGATGAGGAGACTTTTCTTCTTCCTTCTTCATTATTAGCAAGATCTGTTTGCAGGATTGTTCCATTATTTTTACAGATCACTTCAAAGTTGAGAAGCATTAATGGTAGCAATGGAAACACAGTAGAGAAGAGTGGAGATCAAGAGAAACAGCAAGAAATGGGATAGGAAAGGTCATCTCTGCAAGCAGCAGCAGCAGCACATTAGATCAGTAGTACAAGATAGTCATAATCTTTCCTGTGTCTAAGCCAGCAAGGGCACAGTTGGGAGAAGGGGAGGTGCCATCCTCTTCTTCCCTGGGCTTGTGCTCTCCACTCTGTTCCTCTGACCCGCTTTCCCCATTAGCTCACTAACTGCAGCTGCTGGGGTGGTTTGGCACTGATGACCCCTCCACAGAGGCTGCTGGGATCTGCACCAGCATGCACCAACATGTTATTCCTGTACCACTGCCTGAGGACTCCGTGGTTAACCTGTTTCTTCATCCAGAAACAGCACGCTGATGGATTGGAGGTGTGTGGACCTGGCAGAGAACACACCAGATTATCACAGCATCAAGGTTGTATGGTGCTGTGGTTATAACCTTTTTCTGGGTTCTTTGGGCAAACTTTCCCAGAGCTCAGGAGCACTCTGAGCAGAAGCGCTGGGAGGCTGCATGCTGGGACCTGAAGAACTTTTCCCTCCTCAGCACAACGGGACAAGAGGACCAAGAAATACAACAGCATGCTGAACCATATAACCACTAGAAACAACAGCTGTTCTGCAGTGCTGTCAATCCATGCAGGTAGAAATAGGCTATTTAATTACTATGTTAATTTAAAAGTCTTTCCCTAGTGCTTGTCCAGCTCACGTGGAACCTCCCCTTATATGCAAAACAGGCTTGCTATTTAATGTCAGCTTGTGTATACATGCCAGCTGCTGACTTTTCTTGGAGATCTGAGACAACTGACGTTGCTGCCAATATAAATAATTTTTCAGGCTGGAATCTAGTTGGTAAGTGTGGTGAGCCTCCCTTTTATCTAATAGGAGCTCTTTCCAGTTTGTTGTTTGGCTTTGGTTTTCCCTCCTGCCTTTGATGTGACATCCAGGAGACAGAATGAAAGGTATTTCTTTTTCTTATTTTTTCTTTTAACTTTTTTAACTTTTTTTTTTTTGTTATGATGGATGTTGCTGGGAACTAAAAAAGTAACTACAACATTCTGTAGTCTCAAGTAGGAGTGTAGTTCATGTGTTCCTCAACCAAACACATGCTAAGAAAATATACTACTGCTTCATGTAATTCCTCTCTAGTGCTAAGAAAACCTGCATTTTAAGGCAGAAGAGTTACTGTCAGATTGAGCCACATCATTTTAAAAGCAGAACTTGATTGATACCCTGCTCTGGCAAGGGGGTTGGACTAGATAATTTTTCAAGGTCCCTTCCAACCCCTGATGTTCTGTGTGTGATTCTGTGATTGTTTAGGAAACATGTAGTGGGGAAAATGCTCTTGTAAGTGTGGTATGAAGAAAACCACAAGAAAACCTTTTTGTCTCTAGTGTGGTTAAAAAGCTTAATCCAATTAGCTGCTGGATGAAAGTAATTCCAGTTCTGTGCTTTTTCAGTTTTGAATTCTGAATGTTTTAGTTTGTTTCAAATTTATTGTTTGACAGGTGTCTCTGATAACTTTCCTTTCTAACTTTACACTGAGGGTAACTTATTGGGCTGAATAAATGTGGGCTGTCTACCCTGTTAAGAAAACCTGTAGCCTAGATTTAGTGTAGGATCTGGTCTGGATATGTAAGAAGGCTGGAGATGGAGTGCTGTGATGCTGGGCTTGGGCAGAAACAGGCACAGTCACACTGTTTAGCTAGGAGGAAAGGCTTGCACAGAAAAACATGCTGGGCAGCAAGTATTCCAGAAGCAAACCAGATCACTTATTCCTTACCCCTATACAGCTGGAACATGGATAGCCCTGGCCCCTTCTGCAATATCCCAACATATATGTCATCTTTAAGTGAAACAGGAGTGTCCAGCAGCACCTATCCCTTACTGCAATTCGGGGTCCTTCCAGACATCAGACCCATCATCAGTTTGTTTGTAGACAACTGTTATTTCTTTTGACTCTTCAGGTGTGCTGGCAGCAGTCTCTGCTTTGGAAATCATTACAGCTGTATAACTTGCAAACTATGAGTAATGGTTTCCTCTGATGTAATTCCCCCTTCCTCTTATATGTTTTCACGGTGCCCATCTTTCTCCCTGTATGCCCAGTTCTATCTGGAGGTGAGGTACTGCACTTCAGTGGAGCAGCTTCCCTGCCACCTTGGAGAGGAGCTACCGGTAAACATCAGGCTCCCCAAACAGGACACTCACAAGGATAAACCTCAGAAATAAATTCAAAACTCCAGTAAGTGCCAACATGCAGAAGGGAATAATGGCTAGATGGCTACATGATAAATTTCCCCACCTCCTGACCGGCATCTCTGTCATCTGGGAAGACGTTACCAGCTACTACTTTTTCTCCTAGGAAAAAATCACTGTATCAACTCCACTTCCCCTTTCTCACCTATTTACTTCATAAAACTGCAGATAACATTTCTCTCCAAGGTGACTAAACTGACACAGATCTGAGAACTTGTTGATGGTTTGTGTATGACTCTTTTTTTTGCCTTTGAAAATGGGTGGAGGTCAAGAGAAAAAAACCCAAATTATTTCAGTTGTCAGGAGAAGTAACTAAAGCAGCACTATTTTAAAAAAATACATGTTAAGAACTTTAAGCTTATTTAAATATTCTGCATGAAACTCAAACTGTTGTGACTCAATCTCTGCTTGAGGCTCCATGAGGGAGAAGGAAGAAGACACTGAATACTGACTTTAAGTGTGTTTAAAAGAGGATGGAAGAGTTTCTCTGCATATGGATATGTAGTGTGTATGTGTATATATATGCATACAGACAGAATACCCTTGCTGTGTGTAGGGAGTATCTATACAAATGTATCTGTGTATACACACTCACACAAATCCCTGCTTAGCTTCTGAAGAGATGGAAGAGTCACTTGGTTCTAGTATTTTCCTCAATTATAGTTGCGGGCGCTGTGTCCAGGAACCTCAGGCTTGTTTCTATGGCAGCTATTCCCTTTAAACATCCCACCTTCCCTCAATCCCCATGTGGCAATAAGAGAAGAAGTGTTGTGACACCCACACTGTGCATCTCATGGAGGGGCTAAGAGCAAGGCTAGAGATGTCTGAAGGTGACAGGCTCGTAAGGGACGGACTCAGCTGCAGCATGGTCACCCTTGGTCTCTTGGTGTTTCACTGGGGGCTTTGTGGGGCAGTCCAGATCTCTCTGTTTTCTTTCATTGTTTCCTTTTTGTTGTTTTTTTTTTATTTTTTTTTTTAATTGGCCTCCTTCTTGCCCTGCCCTGAAGCAGGATTGCAATATCAGAATGGCATCATGAGCAGGAATGCTAGGGAACCTGTGCTGCACTAGACAGGCTGACTAATCTCCCTCTAAATAATCTCCCTTTAAATAGTCTGGAAGCACTCTAGTGAGCTTCTGTTTCAGGAGACATGAGAACACAGCCACGACTGGTCTATATAAATAGCCAGATCTGTGCTGGTAAGTAGTGAGCAGCACAGCTACTTGTTCTTCATTTTGTTGCATGGATAGCTGCGATCAAATTCCAATAACGTTTCTACATAGCAGCAGTGCTGCTGCCTTTTCTCAGACTGCTGTACTGGCAGTGCCAGTGAGGAGGGAGCAGCTGCCCTTTGGAGACAGACTTGTTTCCAGTGGCTTTGCATGCAAGTGGCTCTGGGGCTGTGGTTTGCTGGGGTCCATACTGCTAGCTTTCGCTGAAGCAGTGCACTTCAGAGCCTTTTGAGGAGTGACGTGAGTTTAAAAAACTCACTGATATTTATAGCATCTGGAAAGTAAAAGCAAGAGTTACTGGAACACTTGCTGCCTAGCTATGGATCTGGATAGACCATGATGTGACACCGCCATAGTCTGTGCTTGAGGACAGCACAGATAAGTTAAACTCATCCTCCTAACTCGATGATCAGCACTGTAAAAATTAAGAAAAGGTTAACCAGGCCCGTGTTAGTTAAGCTGGCTAATATAATCCTTTTTTTTCTCTTTTAATTGGAAGAGTGGAAACTATTCTCCAAGTAGATACACGTGCTCTGCAGCTGCATAACCAATCTTCAGTCCTGAATTATCAAGACAGCCTTCAAAAGCCTCTGATACATGGCCAATAGCCACTCTAGTGCTTTCCAAGATTTAGGTAAATAGGAGAATCCACAACGACGAGCGCAGCAAGTCTTGCCTCAGCTGAGGTAGGAGGCATTTGAATTTCTTACTCATAGTGTATTGTCATCTTCTCCCTGCCATCCTACCCACTCAATGCGTCAGAGATCTAAGGCTTGGGTTTTTTGGTTTTTTTTTAAATTTTCTTTTTCCCCTCCCCTCTCTTGCTGAGCAGAGGATATTCAGACCTTCAGCTTTTGGTGTATCATGTCAGAAATCCTTTTTTCTTTCTTTTTTTCTCCTTTTTAAAATTTTCTTTTTCTTTTTTTTTTTCTTTTTCTTTTTCTTTTTCTTTTTCTTTTTCTTTTTCTTTTTCTTTTTCTTTTTCTTTTTCTTTTTCTTTTTCTTTTTCTTTTTCTTTTTCTTTTTCTTTTTCTTTTTCTTTTTCTTCCCCTCCCCTCTGCTCAGATGTAATACCCTTGAGCCAGTGGGCTTTTTTTTTACCAGGATGAACAACCTCACAGAAGCTTGGAGCAAGAGTTCAGAGGACTGAGTGGGTCTGAGGAGGGGAAGAGGGACAATGTGGGGGCATAGCACAGAGCAGTTACATAGAAGCAGCTTCCATAAATGCCCCCTCATGTTTGCCTTCCTAATACTGCTTTTAAGTCATTGTACTGGTCACAAGATTTCTGCCTGACCAGAAATCCCACACAATGTGGTGGAACATCTTTCAGATTAAAGACTTTCTTTAATCTTACAAGGGGTGGGATGTTCTGTTCTCTTTTCACGCTCAGTGCTTACCATCCTCAAATAAGGGCACACTTTTCTCCACTTTGGCAAAGGAGAAGTTCTGTGCTGGGTTTTGAAAATTCCATCAACAAAGACAGTAATGGTCTTCTGATGAAAAATACTATCATGTTTTATTATCAACAGTCTTCTGAATTACAAAGCAAACCCACAAATATCCCAGCCTGTGAATTTAATAAAAAAACACCCAAAACAACCAAAAACGGAACCACAGACAGCTTTTTGGTTAACTGCATTTAGCGTGCTTTCCTTGCGTCACGCCGGTAAGATCAACCAGACTGTTCCTGTGGTAGGTCCGGTCTGTGTTGCCAGCAAGTATGCAACATGTGGTTTCTCTTTGGAAAAGCACAAGAAAAAGACAAAGCTGAAGGTAGCAGAAATTATGTTTCAAGGGAGGACAGGTTCCACTGAGGGAGGAAGGGCAAAACGCAGTGGAATCTGCAGGGCTCAAGTGTGTCTCAAAATGCATTGTGTTCTGTCCTCTTCCCCCTGGCAGAATGGATTCCTTTCCTCTCTTGAAGCAAGAGACGTTGTTCCGGAACGGTACCTGGAGCTATCGCATTCCAGCCCTGCTCTACCTGCCGCGCTTCAGCATCATCCTGGCGTTCGCTGAGGAGCGGGAGGATGTGGTGGATGAACATGCCAAGCTAATAGCGATGCGCAGAGGCGTATATGACCCAGCCACGCACCGAGTTCAGGTACCGGTTTTGGGAGCTTGGGTCCCAGTACCGCTCCCCTGTCCCCAGATGAGTTTCATGTGTTTGCCCTCTTGCTGTGGGGAGAGGGCAGCTTCTCTTCTCCCCAAATCTGCTTATAAGTAATGTATGTGTGATTATAGCTAGTGGGGTTCAACCCCAGCTGTTGAGAGGACCAAAGCAGGGCAGGTGCAGCAGATTTTCCAGGGACGGATTTGGTGCATCACAGCAGAGCTGGGGAAGCAGGGAGAGATGGGGCAAAAGTCCTGTTGCAACAGCAAAGATGTGGAGGAGATGCAGAAATGGGGAGTGGCACAGGGACAAGGAGGAATGAATTAGTAATTGGTGACTCTTTCATTTTAATTCATCTTCTTAGGACTAATTTCTGGTTTAAAAACCAACTGAGAACAGCTAGTCTCCCCACGCAGAAGTGTGTCGCCTAGTTTGTCTGTGCCAGTGAATTGGCTACCTTATTAATCCCCCAGTTATTATTAACAGTTATCTTGCTGGGTGACTGGGGGTGGTGGATACTCTATTTATAATCATTTTTTTTACATTTGCAAATGCATTAATGTCTTGGGGGGGGGGGGGAAAGTCATCATATTCTCTATTCCAATCCTTCATTGGTGACTAGTCATCTTAGATTATAGACTCTTGAGTCTGCCTATAGACTCTGGAGTCTGCCTAGCAGAAGCAGACTCTTGAGCACACCTGCAGTGTCATACCATTCAGGTAACATCCTGTGTAAGCACCTGTAATTCAGTTAAATAGGGCTCAGTTTGCCATAAACTTAGTCATTTGTACTCATATGCCAGAGTTTCTTAAAATGGAAATATTCAATATTAAAAAAAAAGTGAATACTAGTTGAATAGAAAAGATAAGGCACGACCAAAAAGGGTAAACAGCAAGTCAGGGTAGAAAACCTAATTAGTATAATCTTACTGGAAAACACTGCTTCTTTTACCAAACCAATAACCCTATGTGGGAGTAAATTTCTGGTGGCATTGCTGGGGTTTGTTGTTGTGTTATGTGCTATTCATTTAAAGAAGGGCAGGGCTTGGGGGCTAGTTATACCTGCTCTGTGACCTATTTTCTGTGTTGGACAACTTGTGGTCCAAATTTCCACACCAATGTGTGTAAAACCATACAGTCACCTCCAGCAGAGGAGTATCAGCTGGGATGTCTATTCACATGCAGATCAAAATGGAGAAATAGAAGTCTGAATGGAAGGGAATTGTCAGCATCCAAGATACTTGAAAAGGGCTTGGTTATCTAGCTGCCTTAAGAGGAAGCACTGACATGGCATTGTGCCTGTGCCAGTTCACTTTTACCACTGGGCAGGTCTGTGTGCCATGTACATACTAGTGAGAATTTCCAAAAATTCAAATACTGTAGTTTTTAAAACAGTGTCATCAGACACCAGCTGCATTGAGATTCAAAGCTATTGGCTCCTCAGTGAGTAGGAATTAAAAAGGCCGTAACTCACCTGTGTGGTGAAGGGCATGTGCACTGCATCATCCAAATAATTTTCATCCACATTTGGTGATGCAGGTCTATTGCATGCCCATTTTTCCCTCTAGCCACTAACTTGCCTCTCTTCTGTTCTTCTCGGGCTCTTCTGTACCTTTTACCAGGCATCCTTACACTGTAGTGTGTATCTATTTGTAATGGTGTGTTTCATTCTTGTCTCCCTTCACACGGGCCCTGGCAGTGGAATAGCATGGAGACCATTCTTAGTGCGCAGCTGAAAGACCATCGATCTATGAACCCCTGTCCTGTTTATGACGAAGTCTCTGAGAAACTGATTCTGTTCTTCATAGCTGTCCCAGGCAAGATCTCTGAGCAGCATCAGCTCAGGACAAAGATCAATCTGGTACGTCTCTGCTACGTCACTAGCACAGACCAAGGACGTACCTGGAGCTCTGTCCAGGATATCACTGACGGTACCATCAGCACCGAGTACAAGAACTGGGCCACCTTTGCAGTGGGGCCAGGTCATGGATTACAGTTGCTCAATGAGGCCCGGAGCCTTGTGATTCCTGCCTATGCCTATCGTATCTTGGACCCTAAGAAGCATCCCACACCTCATGCCTTCTGTTTCATCAGCTCTGACCATGGGAAGACGTGGGAGATGGGGAATTTTGTCGGGGAGGAGAGCGCAGTGGAGTGCCAGGTAGCGGAGGTGCACACCTGTGGCAGGAAGGTCCTCTACTGCAATGCAAGGAGCAGCAAGGGAGCCAGAATTCAGGCTGTCAGCTACAACCACGGCGTGGATTTTGAGGGAGGCCAGAGGGTTGAAATGCTGGTCGAACCTCCCTTTGGATGTCATGGAAGTGTTACTGCCTTCCCACCTCCCTCTAATGCCAGGTGCCAAGACAGTTGGTTGCTCTACACTCATCCTACAGACCCAAAGGGTCGAAGAGATTTGGGAGTTTACCTTAACAAAAGCCCTTTAAATCCTGCACACTGGACAAAACCAAGCATCCTCTTCAAGGGCCTGTGTGCTTATTCTGATCTGCAGTACATGGGGGTTGGTCCAGATGGCTCACCCTTGTTCTCCTGCCTCTTTGAATATGGGACTCACCAACAATGTGAAGAGATAATCTTTGTAATGTTCACTTTGAAGCAAGCCTTTCCATCAGAGCACTGAGTCTCGAGCCTTTCCATCAACATCCCTCTGAAAACTGCTTTTGCTGATGCTTCTTTTCTCTGTCACTTCTTGTCTTTCAGCAAAAGGGTTTTTGTATTCCTCCTGCACCCTTGGTTTGGCACTGGCTTGTGGTGTAGATTACAAAGTCTATTAAATGTACGAAAACTGAACATGTTTGGTTTTGTTTTCTGTTGCCTGTTCTCCCCTCTCACCTCTCCCTTCAGCTGCCACCTTAAACATCACGTGCTCAAAACAATCATGGCCTTTGCATGGGCCTGGTGCCTTGAGGTCTCTGATAGGCTGGATAGGGCCGTGCATGCTGACGGTGAGGGGACTGCATGCAGAGGGTGGTAATTTTATGCTGAGCTGTATTTAGTAGGTTGTGGAGAAAGTGCTAGAGCAGACACTGGGCCTACATCTGCAGTTATCTTCTTCAGAAATCTGCTTTGGCTCTGGTTAGGTTCACTCCTTCTTGCAGTCCAGCTTTCAGGGCTTGGTGTCTTCCCATTTCAGCAAGGCCATGGGATGCTGTGCCCTTGGGATACTCACTGCATGCTTTTGCAGTGAATTTGGGGATGCCTTGCTGAGTTCTTGGGCCCTCCAGGGACTTGTGTCTGACTTAGCCTTCTCCTTTCTTCCCGTGCTGTCCTTGCTGACTTGCTTACTCTGCACCAAGAAGCTGCGGTTTCTCATGTGTGAGAAAACCACAGCCTCGTGTGCTTCCCTCTCCCTGGGAGGGCTCCTGCGGGACCTGAGGATTCCCCCCACGTCTGGGGACAGGGCAAGTGGCACAAATGGCACTTTGCCTGTGCTGAAACTGCAGGATCAGGACAGGTCTGCAGAGGGAGCTCCCAATTTACAGTCAGGAGGGGAAATACCCGCTGGTCTTCTGACAGAAGCATCTCCACGCAGCAACTGCTCTTATCGCTGACAACCCAAGGTCTTGCAAGCATGGCTGCTGTTACTGCAGAGTAGTGTTGGAGTGTGAGGCAGTGTGTCAAACGATAACATTACCCCCACCTCCAGCCAATTTCAAAGGCACAGGTGTCACAGGCAGGGGACCCAACTGAGCCCAGGCCAGCACGTGGAGCGCTCAGGCTGGGAAGGTTTTCCAACATAGAGATTTTTCAATTTTATTATTTTTTTTCCACAGCAGGTTTCTGAAGGAAACAACCCCATTTTTGGTGAAAAAAAAGACTACTTTGAGGTTACAGTGTGATTTGAAAGGAGGCATTATGCAGTGAGTAGACAAAGGGGAGTGACCAGAGATTAATGTGTCCCAAAGGAGGCACGTCAGAGCAGAGGGAGCGAGGAGAGCTTTGCCCATGCCTCTGGACAACATTCTGCTTTATGAACCTGTCTCTGCCTGTTTGCTGTGTGCTGTATTTGGAGTGTGTGCACATGTGGAATGGCTCCAAGGGTAATACATTTGTTTGTGAAGAAAAATACTTGCTTTCCAGAGTGATCTCTGAACACATCCCCTTTGGGGAGCCTAGCAGGTCCTGTAGGATCCTTTGTCCCTGCACAGGTCTGTGAGTCTCTACTTGGTCAGGGTCCCCATCCACCCTTGCCTTCTACTGCTGATAGCTTTCAGGGCCAGTGGGAGAAGGGGCCCTGATTTTTCTCATGCTTTAGGTTTGTTTCAGGGCACCTGGAGGCTGCAAGTACTAAGGGAGTGAAGAGATCTCATGGCCTTCACAAATACACCTGTAATTTGCTGAGCTTTTCCTAAGCAGCAGGTCAGTAACGTGCTGGGTTGGAGTAATGCAGAGTGGCTCAGCTAACTGGTAGTTTGTGGGTATTACTCATGGGCTCTTTAGATGTAGGCCAGAGCCTAAATGCACCTTTTTGGCTAACAGCCTGTTACTGGTGCTTAATGAGGGAATGTTATAGTTAGGTTTTAGCAAAGCTCACTGCTGTCCTGAAGACTTAACTGCCCTTGTCAGGTATTCTATGAAATATTTTTGTTTCATTACATCCAAACACATCTCTCAGATCTTTTCATCTGAGACAGCCCGGCAGTGCCTCCTTGCTGATCCACTGCACAGGGTGAATATATGTGGGGGTCTTGGGTGACCAGGGTGTGTCTTGAATGATGCTACAGACGTTATTTATCCATTGGTCCTGTATAGGCTGGTGACTTCACAGCTAGCTGGCACAACAGGACCTGGGTGTTTGTAGTTTAAAACCAGTTTAGATGAAGTGTTTGTTGCAATGTCTGAGAGACAGCTTGGAATAATACCCTGATGTGGGGAAAAAAAATACGTTTGTTTTGTCCATAGACTTCCAGGGCTTCAATTTTTAATTTTCTAATGCCAAAACATGTCCCAGTTCTTTGTCCATGGCCTCATTCTCTCAAGTAAGTTTAGATTAAATACTGTTGCAGTTATCTAAAACCTGCTGTTCAGTCTGTGTTGGATTTTCCTTGCAGATGTACCCATTAATCTTTTTTTTTTTTTATGAGGGGTAGCTCTTACAGAGTGCTCTGTCCCAGCTGTGGGATGAAAGTGTAGACTATTTGAAATGCATCCTATTCCTACTCCCTGAAACCCGCCTTACTGCCAGGACCATCACACGTGTTTGGTTCCAATCCTCTTGGTTTTGTCTCCAAGTCAAGGAGTTGTGTGTGGCTGGACAGGAGAATCACACATTTGAAGGAAATAGCAACAGCTTGCTAAAAGCTGAAGTTGTTGGTGGGATAGATAGGAGTTCAGTGTTAAAAATACAGCCAAGCAGTCTCAGGTGTCTAACCAGGGCTTGTATGTCTCTGTTACCTTGATCAGGAGAAGCCCTCCAAACACAGTTTTGTTCCCACAGAGCTCATCTTGTGTAGTAGCTCTGTCCACTTTGCACTAATATGAGTCCACTGCATGGAGAGCATTGTGAGATTAAGCAGTGGTTTGACTTTTAGAGTGGTTCTGCTTCTTGCTGCTGCACTCCAGAGAAGCTGCTGCAAGTATCAGAATTCCTAAGGAGCTGGTACAGATGAGGGTGGCAGCACATTATGGCCAGGCAGGACTGTCAGAGGAGCTGCATGGTCCCTTTCCCATATGTAGACACTCTTCTCAGCTAGGAGAACAGGGTTTGTAGCCACTCTGGCTTACACCAGCTTACATCTACTGTCTGTGCTGACCCACTTTGTGGCATTCAGCATTTGACTCCATTTAGGCACCTGAATCCATGGGAGGCTGACTCCTAAAAGCCCTCTGTGGATCTGGGTGAAGCTGAAGGGCAGGTCCAGCAGAACTAATTTGGGCAGATTGGGTAGAGGGTACTTGCTCAGCCTGGACAGGAGCCCTGCGTGTTGTAGTCTGCCCATTTAGCAGGGTCCTGTGCTGGCCGCACTGTTTGGGATTGCTGGTGCCCACAGCTGGATGTCAATGGCAGGGATTAAGCAGGACACCACAGTGTAGATGTCTGGATAACTAAAGGCACCAGGAAGGCTTGCAGAGACAAACACAGAGTTGTACTGGTTCACTCTCCCTCTTCATACCCCAGATCTAGTGTCTCCCAATTCAGCCATAGGCTGCTCTCTTCTTCCCTGCTGCTCACACTGTGTACAGGGACAGTGCTCCATGTGTGATCCAGGTACCGTGGCTCCAGCACTTCTCCTGGCTCTGGCAGGGGAGGGCTGCATAGGGCTGGCAGTGTTTGTTCCTTTCTGGAGAACCCTCCCTGTGTACCCAGAGTCCCACGCAGAGTCCCAGCTCAGCTGCCGCTCTCAGGTGCAGCTCAGAGGTGTGTGCAGAGGTGCTGCCTTCAAAGGGAGAGTGATCAGCAATACAGGATGGGCAACCAAATTTACAATGCAGGCATTTGCTTGCTGCAGATGTGCCCCTCATTGCTCTGGAGATGCAGCACTGAGCATGCTATGCAGCACAAAGGGGCAGATGTACAGACAAAGAAAAGAGAAGTGAAAATTCCAGTTCTGCCTTCTCTGACACAGGTTGCCTGATGTGGCTTTGCTCCATCCCACCTTTGGGGACTTAAGAGTAGGAAAGATCTGCAAATCCATCTCACAGCTGCTGACAGGGAGTGCTAGTTACAAATCCCTGAGAGAATCAGTCTCTAAGCCTGCTTCTGTACTTGGAAACATGAGCAGGTGCTTTTATTTAATTTTTTTTTCCCAGTTTTTTATCATTCCCTCCTCAAACCTAACTAGATGTGAAGCAGGCACTCAGTGCTAAGTGTCCTAATGTGTTTCTGGTTAGTCTGAGATTTATTTATTCCCCATGGACACCTGTGGCAGGTAGGACAAACAGGAAAAAGATGGAAACTCACTATAAATGAGATGACAGGCCACCGAAGCCTAGGGAACTGAATTGTTGGGGGAGCTGAAGCAATCCCCAGCTGGGACCTTTTGATATGGAGGTGAACGGGGAGGGAAAAGCAGGGAACATGGGCTTGGTAGTCACTTCAGCTGCAATATGGAGAGGGAGAGCGGGGGCTGCAGGGACATGTCACGCTCACTCTCTGAGCTGTTTGAGTTGAGGAAGTTGTCCGCGGCTGAGTTTCCTTTCCCTCTCTGTACTATTGAAACAGGAAGCTGGTGAGCTGAGGCTGCCTGATCGTTACACAGACACACAGGCAGCTCTGGCAGCTCCTGTATTGGCATTCAGGTTTTCTCCAGCTCCTGCAATGGATCAGTGCTGGTACCACGGCAACATCACTCGCTCCAGAGCCGAAGACCTTCTCTCCAAAGTAGGCAAGGATGGCAGCTTCCTTGTGCGGGCCAGTGAGTCCATTGCTTCGGCATATGCACTCTGCGTGCTGTAAGTACAGCTTTCAACCTCGCGCTTCACGCAGGCCCTTTTGTCCCCGCTTGTGCAGGTTATTGACCCCCTGCACCCTCTCCAGCACAGAGGCAAACAGCTGCTGTACTCAGTGGGAAGGTGCAGCCCACGTCACAGCATGGCTGATTTCACCTGACTGGGCCACGGGGTAGGGAAGGGTTGGGAGCAGGGCCAGGCTGAGCAAACCCGTGTTCTTTTACTTCTGTACTGCTCACGCCTACTCCTGGTTCAACAGGGAAGAATAATCAAAGATACTGCGACAGTGCTCTGAGAGAAAATATCCTCTTGACCTCTTCGAGCCTGTTAACAGTTTAGGTCAGGTATTTACATTTAAGGACTCGCTTACTGAGCTCGGTAGCCTCCCAGGCACTCTTCTTGTTCTGGTTCAGCGTTTGACCCACCTGCTTGTACAAGACTGTGTCCCATTCAGCAAAAGGCTTAGAAATAGTTCCTGGAGCTGTGCACGATACACCCAGCACAGTAGCGACTCTCCTACATTGCTAACAAGGCTCATGGGGTAAATATTTCATGGGGGAAACACAGGGAGAAGTGCTGGCTGCCCTGACCTCCTGGTTCTGGGTTGGAGCTGGGGACTAGAGAGCAAGGCCTGCTGCCCTGGGTTTGTGAGGGGCAGATGGTATTCCTGGAGACAGGAGTGCAGGGACAGGAGGAGATTGAAGTCAGTAGATGAAGTCTGAGGCATTTGACTTTGTGTTACAGAGAGCTGAAACAGTTGTTCTCTGCTTAGGAGAGAGCCGCTGTGGGACCTCATTCTGCCTGTCAGATCCTCTTTCTGCCATTGTGTAGCAGATTACTAGACCTTATTTCATCCTCACCCCTCATTAAATTATAGGCAGGCTTTTCAGCCTAGTTTATTTTTTAAAGTATATTTCTTGCAGTGGTAAAAGGTGGTGCTGCCGTTTATAACTTCGGTCTAACTGCTTGTCTCTGAGGTCAGACCTCTGGTGACAGCAGACTCATCTGCAGAGCAGTGTGGGGCTGGGTAACTGCCCTGGGTGTGTGGGTGTTGGACAGTCAGAGGTTGGTGGCTGGGTGATGGGGTGTTTGCAAAGTGCAGAGAGCCTCTGTGACTGCCTGTTGAGACGTTTGTAATAACACAGGGAAGAGTTTTGTCTTTCTGGAGGAAGCAGAGGCAGAAGGGCGGCTGCAGATGAATAGCCAGGATGAGCAGGGGCAAGGAGGGGCAGTCATGTAGCATAGACTGAGGGCCCACATTGGGAGTCAGAGAACATTTTACTAGACTAGACTGTTGCTTACACTGAGTGTTTTTTGATTTGCCTTGTAACTAGTGTGTACACAAAATATTTTTGGGGAGTGATGGTGGGGATTGCAGAAAGGGAAGGTGCTGTAAAAATGTCTGCTAATGCGCATTTGCATAAGTTTTTCCATTGTAAATGTTTATGCAGCCAACTTTGAAAGCCTTTTGTGACTTGAGAGACATGGGATCAGGAAATAAAAACAATATCATGACCAGAATTTTCTGAGCCGGGAGCCAGAGGTTATGTTCTTAAATCCACTCTGAGGTGGCTAACATGAATGGCTTGGTTAGAGAAACGGGGAGCACCCGGCCGCGTCAGCCAAGGGCAGCGGGATCGGTGATGCAAAGTGCTGGCATCAATTATGGTCTGCGAAATATCACACAAACTTCTGTCAAAGTCCTGAACAGGCTTTTGGCTTGTGCTGGTTTGCAGTTGGCTTGCAAAGAGAAGAGGGTTAAAGGTGTGTCTTTCTCTCCAAACGTCATCTTGACAAAATGGGCAGCTTTGCTGAAGCTGGAAACTTCCTCAGAGATATATCAGTTTCAGCTGTGCTATTGACTGGAAGGTGTTTGAAGTCTGAGCTCTTCAGTTACTTCTGTTTAGAAAACAAGAGAGGCTGGAAGGAAAGCATGAGAGAGAGAATTGAAAGCCTGACTGCAAAAAGAATTATGTTGAAAGAATGTGTCAACTGTGTATAGATAAGGAAAACAAAAAAAAACCCATGAATTCTGCTCTGAAAAAGAAGCTCTGCATTCTACAAAGCTAGTATTTATTGGGCAGATCAGTCAAAATCCAGCAAAAGCACTTATTATTAAATCATAGAATGAAATAGTGATTTTCTTGGTTATGGAAAAGAGGGTTTTTATAAATACAGGCAAGTGAGGGAGGTGTGTTTGCAAGGCCTTTGAAGAGTGCCTCCCCTCCTCTGCTGGAACTTAGAGCAGAGCATTGAACTCAGCAGAGAGCTGAAGCAGAGGGAACGCTCCTCCCCTGCACGCTGTCCTCTCCTCTGCTGGTCATACTGCCCCATAAAAAGCAAGAAGCAAAGCCCTTTTCCTCCTCCTTGCTCTGGGCCTGAAGCATTTGATCTGCTAGTTTACTGACTAGAACTGGGTTCTTTAACTTACCTGGAGGGGAATGCCTGGATCCTGAAATCCACAAAAGCCTGCTTAGTGTTCCCAGTGTGCTGCACCTGAACTAGTATCATTGCTCCAGGGGTGGTTCTCCTGTTGGTGGTTCGTGTGTGAATGGCTTCAAGATTAATGAGAGACTACCTTCAAAGGCTGGCTGCAGCTTTGGGATCCCTCTCTGAGGTGCCATTTCCAAGCACCTGTGGAGACAACCTCTCTCATGGTGCACTTAGCACTCTGACTAGCATGGCAGTCTTGTTTAGGGTTTCCAGACACTCATCATATGCATATAAAAACATGAGCATCAGGAGAGGAAAGAGAAAATACAAGCCTTGTCCTGTTTCCTCCACTGGTTGGTGAGAGGACAGAGAGATGACAAAGTACTTGGAGACATGTTAAGCTGAGGCTGATGCTCTATTTACCCCACACAGAGACAGATGTATCACACAGAATTGTAGGGGCTGGAAGGAGCCTCCAGAGATCATTGGGTCCAACCCCCTGCCAAAGCAGGTTCCCTAGAGCAGGTCACACAGGTCAGTGTCCAGGCAGGTCTTGAATGTTTCCAGAGAAGGAGACTCCACAACCCCCGGGCAGCCTGTTCCAGGGCTCCTTTGTCCTCACCATGAAGAAGTTCTTTCGCATATCAGACCGGACCCTCCTGTGGTCCAACTTGTGGCCATTGCCCGTTGTCCTGTCCCCACAGGCCACTGAGAAGAGGTTGGGGCCATCTCCCGTTGTCTCCCACACTTCAGATATTGATAAACATTGATCAGCTCCACTCAACAGTGGCTGAGCAATTCTGAACTTGTCCAGGTTTTTAGGGAGGACCTGGAAAGTGACAGTCATTAGGACTACATAACTTTACAGTCAGGATGCTGAGGAGAGAAAGCCTAAGGGTGGAAACTGAGTGAGTCTCAGTACACATGCACTAAATTAGGGAACTGTTAAAGGGGAATCCTGCTTTTGTTCCTAGGAAGTGCTCCTCCCTACTCCTGCCTCATCTAACAGCCCTTCTTTCCTTGCTCTTCCACTGATCTTACCTGTCCTCAGCTTAAATCTCTTTGCAAGTGGGAGCCTGGAAAGGCCTGCACGATTGGACACTTTCTGTGAAGGTAACAAAGAGGGTCCCCTTGTGACGCAAGAGCCATTGTGCTGGTTCGTTTATCAGTTTCATAATCTCCACACACACAAATTTTCTCTCATCGGCTACAAGAGCAGTTCTGCTTAGCTCTGTTTGCATATCAGCAGGAGGAAATTGTGTAAGAGAACTGCATTGACAGATAAAAACAAAACCCATACCCGTTCTTGGGGCATATCCTCATCTGGCGTTGGCTGCCCTGGGCTTGGTGAAATCAGCAGTGTTGTGGCAATCCAGACGAGCAGTTGGGGATCGTGTCTGTGAATTCCAGATCCCCACATGTGTGAATGAATAGATGCCAGTGAAATGGTCTCAGGTTGCTTAGTGAAGTGGTACTGAGCTCTGGGAGCAGTTCTAATGCTTGTGTCCTTTGTGTTAATGCCATCAGAAGATACAGGTTCATGTGGACACATGACAGTATACTCCAAATGCTCTGGAGAAACTCAGCTATGATTTATGAGTAATTTCTTTTCATTTCCAATTGCTCTTTGTGACTTCTTGTATAGAATGCTGCCTATAATCCTGGTGATCTCTCTTTCTCTCCTGCATGGAATGATTCTGAAAGGCATATGTTGAATAGACCCACAACATAATTGTAGAAGAGATGAGGGTGTTTTATTGATCTGTCTGATCTCCCCAGCTGGGGGTTGACCTTAGCCCCTGATTCATGATGATTCTGCAGGTAGTTCAGCTTTTGTTACAGCTGAGGAAGCTCCCAGAGAGGATTTTGGGTTCTCCCTTTGAGAGGAAGGGGTTCAAACTCATTTATATCATTTGCCTGAACAGAGTGCTTTACAGCTGACTTAAAAGATTTGATCAATCTGTTGTTCACTTGGGAGAAATGTTGACTAAAAATATGCATTTTTACCTTTTTTGGATAAGCTCCACAAAGCTCATCAGCTGTTGAGGAAGGTGCTTGCCACATTGCAGCACTGCTCAGGCTGGCCTTGGGCTCTTGTGCACCCCTGTGGCTCTTCACTGGTCAAAAGCTGCCTCCAACCCCTCTTACATAAGAATCAGAGTGAATTTAACTGGGACAAAATGGTTGTTATGGCTGATCTATAGGTGCAAGTGTACAGCATGCATCCACAGCAGCACAGCAGGATGGGTTTGCGTTTAGGCTGTTGTTCGGGGTTTTTGCAGGATAATGTGCCTAGCGATCGTCTGTTTCATTGTGCTGAAATCTATTATTTGTTTTTTCCAATTCAAGACAATGCACATACTAGCCCTTCAATTTACTCATTCATTGGGGATTTTGGCCCCGTGTCTTTTGGATTTCTGCTTTTTCATTCCTTCCTGAGACGCCCACTCTACTGAGTTAAAGCCATTTGGTGTTTTCTTTCGTTCCGGCCAGCAGAAGAGTTGAATAACTCACTGAGGCTGATGCTGATATCACTTTCTGCAGGGACATCTGCAAGCATGTTTCAGTGACCAGGAACGCTCCAGGTTTGTGTTAGTTCACAGGTTCCGGGCAAAGAAACAGAGAAACTTTTAAAACCCTTGTGCGTGAAGCCACCCGTGTGTCTTGTGATCTTCCATTCCCTTTTCTGGGAATGCTACAAAGCATTTTCTTTCTGGGATTTCTGGAGATGGCTGAACCATATCTCCTCTCCTCTGTTTCAGGTACCGGAATTGTGTTTATACGTACCGAATTCTGCCTGATAAAGAGAAGAAGCTAACTGTTCAGGTAAGCTGTGCTGTGTACCCTTCGGGCCCACACAGGTGCACCCACTGCTCTTTTTTTTTTTCTCAAAGTAGTTTTAATACCGAGGCAAAGCAGGATACACAGAGTTAAACTAACACCCCCAACCAGCACAGTGCTGGTCTCTTGTCCACTGCTCTGGAGATTTTAGCCTCCAATCAAGTGTTATGGGTGTTGGCACATGCTTTAACATGTGTACCTTCAATTCACAGCACTGCTGTGTTTTATACAACTGAGAACCTAGGCCTAAGGAATACCTATTTCTTTGAAACCAGTTTCTTATCATTACATCGCGGATCTTTTAAATTAAAAATTTCAGCCCATTTTACCTACACCCAGACAATGTAAATTCACTTGTGGTCTTGGGTCCCAGAAAGTATCAGGGTAGGAGTTTTAGCCCTTCTGTTTATTCCTTTATGGTCCTGAACAAGCCATTTCCCTCTCCTGTACACTCTCAGCCTTGTTTCATCAATATAGATCATGAAACTTGGGGTGGGGAGAAAGGCATGGTCTCTTACAGCCCCAAGAAGTAGGTGTGGGTTAAATAGGGGCAGTGGGGGCTGTTGCCTGCCCATCCTCTTAGCGTGCCAGCTCTGCACAGGCATTCCCTGGCAAATGACACAGACATGCCCATGCTACCCACAGGCCCCAGTCTGCCCTACTGTTCAGAGTGGGGAGTGGGTCAACATTCACTCCTTCCTGTTTCAGGTGACAATTAGGTTCCCACTCTTGAAATACAGATTTCTGCTGGCTCTGTGCAGCTCACACGTCTCATTGCAGCATGTCATTTACGTATTTCCTGATGTGCTCCAGGGACGTTGCTTTTTTTTTTTTTTTTTTGAGATTCACACCAAAGAGGCAGCACATCTGAAACTAGAGTGATGACATGAGGACAGTTGAGTGCTGGCAGCTTGCTTTCAGCTGTGGGCTGTTGATAAGGATTGTGGATTGTGCATTCTTGGTGTGTGCACCCAGCCTGGTTCCCTCAAGAACCACTTTTGGGTGGCTCAGGCGGTTCTTAGGAGCCTCGCTCAGATCCGGCTCTACACAAATACAGCTGGATTGCTACCAAAGTTGATTCCAGTCTCCCAGTGCTGTGCCCTAAGGAATGTGTACCCAGGGCCAGCCACCAGCATCAGTGTGAAGTCCCAGTTGGCCTCACCAGCTTCAGCTAGTTTCCCTGGAGCCATGGAGCTATCTCTACTTTGCTGGCCAGCACTTCTCTTTCTGAGGAGGAACTGGCAGCAGGACACTAGGCCAGACTCAACCTGGTCTCTGTGTGTTACTGTGGCATGCAACCAAAGCTAATCCGCCTTCCCAGAGCATCTGGCAGCACCATGCAGAGGAGGGACCTGGGCAGGCTCTGCAGACTGCTAGTGTGGTGCCAGCACTCGGCTGGAACGAAATTCCCATCATTCTGGTCTGGCTGGAACATCCTGGCAGGGAGAGCATAGGGGAGACCTGAGGCCCAGGGCGTGAGTGAAACTCTGTGTCCCACAGCAGCACAGTGGCAGAGCCAGGATGGCAGCCAGGCCCTGCGAAGGATGTCCTTGCTTTTTGCACTGGCACTGTGACGGGGAAGGGAACTGGTGGAAACCCTCTGCAGAGGTTTGGGATACAAGCTCAGAGCAACATGCCTGAGTGCAGGCAGCTCTCCAGAGAGCGCTGGGCTGCAGGCTGCTCCCAGGACCTGCCAGCTAAGGTACGGTCCAGACTTGGTGTGTTGTACATTACTGCCCTGTGGAGATATGAGTCACCTTTCCTGGTTGGTACTAGATCTGTAGTTGTGTCTCTGCTGTGACAAAAGGCCTGTTTTCATGCACAGGTGTTCACTTTGTCCGTGGATCAGAGCACTGCACCCACAAGAAATCAGTATTTCTCTGCTTATAGCAGTGGACAGCTCTCATGCTGGATCAAGGCTTATGAACAAGAAGGTGTGACTCATGGCTGTCAGCTCAGGCTTTCCACCCCACACACACACACCCCTTCACCTCCTCGCCTGCTAGTGAGGAGAATTCTGCCGGGTATTTCTTACAAATGAAGATGGCCTCATCCTCTCTGGGGAGGGATTATTGGACTACTGCTGGATCCACACAGTGCTGATAGGACTCCAGGGCATCTTTCTGAATGAAACCTTTTAAAACCTACTAGATTTGTTAAGGAAAAACCTACTCGAAGTACACCCAAACTGATGTGTAAGCCTCTCTTGGGATGAGCATTGTGATCGAGAGGGATTTCCCATATTTATGTGCTGTGGGGTGCAGAGGGACTGTGGTAGAATACCTTTGTATGCTGGGCTGCCAGGAGCTGTAGGTTGAATATCAGGAGTAGGCTAAATAAAGAGTGTTTTTAACTCATGTTTTGAAGACACACCACCTCCCGTTTTGTGCTGCTTTATTCAGAGAGGCAGAAGAAGGGGGCTGGCTGCTGCTGGCAAGAGAGGGACACAGAGTTGTAATCGAGGCTCTGAGCAAAACAGACTCATGTTGTTGGCTGCTGTTCTTGGTGTACGTTGTTCCAGCTGGGCCAGACACTTATGGTTGCTTGTCTGTTGAGTTTTGGATAAACCAAAAATTGGTTCATGCGAATCAGAAGATCAGATTTTTGAACAGAAGAGTGCTGTGCAAGGACAAAGAAAGTGTGGAATAGGATGGAGCTTTGACATTTTAAAAAGACCCATTGAAAAGGAAAGAGTCTACTAATCCAATGAAATTAGATCAGGTGTTAAATTAACCTATCAATAAGTAAATGCTTCTCATTTCTGGGTTTATTATTAAAAAAAAAACTAAGAAAAAAGAAGTAAGAAAAAAAAGGGGAAAGATTCAATACTAAATCTCAAGATTAGCCTGTACAGGGTACAAATGTGGGCCCTGATGATGCAGTGTGACCCTCCTTCCTGAAGCTAACAAAGTTGTCTTCCTGCCCATATCTGGGCTGTTGTCTGTCAGGCATTTTACATGATGACAGCAGGTTCAGAATACGTATAATATCACAGCTACATACGCAGCACTGGTGGCACGACAGCTCTCCCTCTGCCTCTCTGTGGAGGGAGCTTTGTCACCTTCAAAGCCACAAGTTTTTCACTTTTTTGAGTCTTGGAGAGCAGTTTCCATTTTTCTGTTTCTAATGAGAGCCTCATCCAGCACTAGTGGAATGACACTCAGCGACATTTTTTGCATGGTTAAATTACAGGTAGCAGAAAGGGAGGAGCACGTTTTTGCATACAGAGGGACACATTTTTGCATTCAGGCTGAAGAAAAAAAAATATTTTCCCATGTCCTTCCAGTCTTTTGTGGCATGCTGCAAGATCTGCCCCTGGGTTTCTGCATCTGCAGCAGCTGTACAGCAGCTAGCACAGCCAGGAACTCCTCGTGACTGATGTATCTGGAATCAGACTGGTACCCCCCACAAACATACCAGGCCCGAGTGGTTCCGGTCATAGACCTTTTTCTTTAAACACAAATATGAATTCTTTCCCTTCTTCTCTGGGACTGCTGAATTTTCTCCTTCTGTTACTTGAGACTTTAAAATATAGGCAAAGAAATCCATGGCTTGGATGAATCAAACTTTGCATCCTGCTGATGGAGATGAATTTAAGGAAGGGGGGGAGTAACAAAACCCCCTTGAAACAACAGATCAGCAAGTAGAGATCTTTGTCCTTAGGCTGGGAACAATTAGTCATCAAGATATTTCTTGTTAGCCTGCAGACTCTCACTGTAGTAAAACACTGAGAAGCTGAGACAGGAAGAGAGAAAAAAAAATGTCCAGTTACACAGAGATCCAGGAGTGGGGGCAGGAAGCTGGAAATCAGCTGCCCCCAAGTGAGTTTAGCTGCTGCCTGCCTGTCGGGCAAGTCACAGCCGCTGGACTTCTCCGTAAAAGCAAGTGTGATTTTTCTCTTGCTCAGATGGGGAGGCATAATTGATGCAGAGCTGTGGGAAGCATGGGGATGGAGCAGAACCATTTCTGTGGGAAGAGGGGCGGTGTGGGGAAGGAGTCCATGGGAATACACAAGATCAAACTAAAGGCTAGGGACAAGCAAAGAGACATGAAAGCTGCCTTCCTAAGCCAGGCATCTCTGCTTGGCTCCTGTCATCCCGATTCACAGGAGAGAAAACCTTCCTATGCTGTCACAAAAAGCACCTAGCACAACTAGCTGAGGTGTCGATGATGCCGTCATCACCGCACACTCCCAATTCCCTGTGATCTCAGCATCTCCTCAACGAGGGGAAGTGCTCTCGTGCTCATTTTACAAACGGAGAACTCAGTCCCAGTCTGTTAGGGATGATTGGGTTACCAAAAATAATTGCAAAGAGCTCTCTCTTTCTGACCTTCTTGGCGTCAGAGGATGTGTGTGATCCATCAGTATTCATCCCCCTCTCATTTTAGATAAGCAGTCAAAGCTGTCGCAGAGATGAAACTAGTTGTACCTCTAGTCAGTGGGGAGGAAACATGTTTCTGACCTGGGTGGGCTGAATTGTCCGTGGCGGGTCCTGTCTGTCTCTGTTGCCTGAAGAGCCCAGAGATCCCCTTTGACTTCATCTCAAGTAGGAGCTCACAGCTCGTGTTATCTGATGGCAGGGTAGCTGCTACGCGTCTCTCAGTGGCACCTCGATTGCATCTTAGCTCATGCTCATACTCTGTCAGATAATATTTCATAGGTTGGTGGCAGGCACTTACCTTGTGCCACCCTGTGACAGCTGGGGGAAGAGATCCTGATGGACAGATGTCAGCAGTGCACAAATGGGGCTGTCGGCCAAAAATGCCACTGAGAGCGAGCGCCTCAGCCTCGCTGTGCTGGGAACAGCTTTAGCTTGCTGCTAAAGGTGGAGTCTCCCTAAAAAAACGAGGTATTTGCATGGCAGCCTTTTGGTAGCTCAGTGCCATGGACAGATTATATTATCGTGTGCTATATCCTCCCGTGCTGCGCGGCACAGTCTGATCTCTGCGTCTGAGGAAGGTGCAGCCTCCCAGGGCTTTCCTGTGGGCATGACGTTAGCTCAGTCATGCTGTGTTCCCATTCAACAGCCCTGAACTTGAACCAGCCCCGTTTGTCCACCACCTCAGGGCTCAGGCCTTGCTGGCCACTGCTGCTTCCTTCTGGCAAGGGTGCTCTTGCCTTCCTCTTGCCAACCTCTTGTGTTTTGTTTTGGGTTTTTTTCCTCTCTTGTATTACCCTCGAGTCTGCTCTCCCATTCATGCCACTATCAGAGCTCTTTCCTCACGTTGGGTACCTGCCTTGAAATGTTGTGGGCTGCCAAAAATCGAGGCTCCGGTCACCCACTACGCCTTCAGTAGCGTTTGTATCTTTTGGCTGCTCTGCAGGAGAAGGCAGAAATAGAGCTTAGCTTGAGCGGGAGCAGGAACCACTTCATGTTTTCAAGCAAACTGGAAAATTAAAAAAAAAAGTGTTCAGGCAAAATGTTCCATTTTGATTTTGAGCTTTTCAGAAGCTATCGCTGTGCTGTCAGGGCATTGAAGAAAACGGTATTTCAGATGGAAAAAACGGATCAACCTTTTGAAAAAGTCCAGATAAGCAATTTTGAACTTTTCACCTTTATTTTTTTATTTTATTTATTATTAATGGGGGAGATGAAGGTTGAATGAAAACCACACCTTGCATAGCACAACCCCCTTCATTTATTAAACAAACTTATTTTATTTTTGCATTGAGCAAAACTGTTTGACCAGCTCCAGAATTTGGTGATTTCTGAGGATTACCTTGTTTTGAGGAAGAATCACAAAGAGCTGCCTTCTTCTCACGCTGAATAAGAGGCTGTATTTCTGCATGGGAAACATGAGTATTTTTAAAGTTTCTGCCTGCCTTTTTCTTTCCACCTCACCTTCCCAGGCCGTGCTAGCTGCCTGTCTCCGTGACGGAAAGCAGCGGCGTGCGTGTGTCTTCCTGCACTCTGCTCCGCTGGTAAATGTGGGAGATGTTCATTTTGCAGTTCTGGTGCCAGATCATCCTCTCTGTGAGTGTGAGCGCTGCTTGCATGTGTGCTGACATTCACCACTGCTGCCAGGGGCTAATTAAAATTTACTGACAGTTATAGTTACTATTTGTTGCAGAGGTGGGATCTGACCCTATTTACTTGTAGGTTTTGCTGACTTCAGAGAAAATTACAGAAGCCCTGGAAGCACATTGGGTGATCATCTAGTGCTGCCTCTTTTTTTTTTTTTCTGGTAAAATTTTCTAGTCTGATAGGAGGCTGTGTGCAACAGGAAGCAAACGGTGCGCTGCGAGCAGTCAGAAAAGCAGGCCAGCAGCTGTGACTCAGTGCATCAACTGACACTGGAGCTGCAGGTTACCAGTATGCTTGTGGCACTGCTCCCAGGAGCTAGGAGAGCCAATAAATACTGTGCACAGGGTTTCCTGCTGACACCCTCCCTTGCCAGCACACTTCTCGAAACACAGTTTGTGGGAAACATGTCTATTTCTACTCCGTCCGCACGTGGCTTGGTTAAAAATGCCAGAAAGACCAAAATTCTCTGTCCTGGGACAAGCAGACATACGATGAGAGAGCCGCTGCCCGTTTG
Source organism: Heliornis fulica (assembly GCA_013399135.1). Lineage (NCBI taxonomy): Eukaryota > Metazoa > Chordata > Aves > Gruiformes > Heliornithidae > Heliornis > Heliornis fulica. The sequence continues at coordinate 202,840 of VXBZ01004507.1, read as the reverse complement.
CGTCAGCTGGTTGTCAGGATTGTCCCTGCCTCTTGGTAGAACTTGTTCTGGCTTCTGTTTATGAGCCTGTCAGGGTGGAGCTCAGCGTCAAGGCTTCATCCGGCGTGCAAACCTGCTCTTGAGGCACAGATGTATGGCTGCCCATCCTGACAGCGTGATCTGATAAGAGCACGGTGTTTAGGTCAGTTCCTGCATTCCTAGTGTTACTGCTGTTGTCACCAGTGTCACAGGCAGAGGCCTTTGTAGAGAGAATCACAGGTTTTGTCCCTCTTTTTGATCCTGTGCTGTAATCCCAAGTTTGCTGTGCTGCTCTGACACACATGGCCAAGGAAAGGTTTTCTTTAGTAAGAATTCTGTGGTTAGCCTGGATTTTGCTGATGTATCTGTATCTGATCAAAACCTTTCTACTAAGCAATGGCACTTGAGCTGGTTTAAGTGGGAGAAAATGCAAAGCAAAATCATTTGGGTGACACCCATTCACAGCATTGCAGCTGCCTGCAGCTTCTGTCAGCAAACTCCATAAGGATTTTGAACTTGCTCAAACTGATGTCAAAACCTCACGGTCTCCAGAGAGGCAGGACAGGTACATGCCTGCCAGCAGTATCACTTGCAGGCTGCATGGGGACAACTGAGAGGCACTGGGCACTCTGCTGGCCATCCTCGGTGTTGAAAGGTGGGAGGAGACCCAGTGTCCCTCCAAGAGGGATGCTTGGTGGGCTGGGACACTGCTGCAGGGAAGATACGAATGTGTTGCGTGAAGGAGAGAAGGGCACGGGGGTCTTGGGGGGAGTATTTCAGTAGGAAGTTGAGAAGGATTACTGAGGGGAAGGGAAAGAGCCAGGAGGTGCAGCCCCATCTTAATGGTGAAACTGAGTGGTCCCAGCAAAGCTTTGGAGTTGGGGTCCTCTCTGAGGAGTCTAGAGCCCATTGGCATGCAGAGCTGCTATGGGAAAGTGGGATTTTATACTCTGCATGTGAGTTTCAACAAAGCTTCGTGATGAGGATAGAACTGAATCTGCCCAAGTTAGTCATTACCACAGAAAACTTGCCGTGTTCGTGGTGCCCCAGTGGCACTGAAGGGCTGAGGTATAATTAGGGCAATTACTTTTCTTGGATAGAAACAAGGGACAAATGGACAGCCAGATAATAATTAGGAGCAATGTCTTGAAACGCATGTCTGGTATGCCCAAATACAAATTTATATTCAGCTTCATTTTATTACTGAAATGGTAAGCATTCTAATTTAAAGATTTAAAAATACAATGTTGATTTAAATCACTTTGTACAACTTTACAGTCTTTGCCTTTAGGACTGAAAATAATTTGCAGTCAGGGCGTAGCAAAATCTGTGTATTCCATGTTTCTGCAAACTATCCAAATCTGTTTATACGAAGCAAATGTTTTGGGTTGATTTTTTTCCTGCTGTTGCATCTGAGGTAGGAATAAACACCAAAGAAAGAAGCATTCCACAGGTTTTGAAAAACTGAAAGAAGCAGCATTTAATAAGAGAATGAGGTATTTCCTGAAACATGCACATTCCTTCTACTGAATCTCTCAGTATTCAAAATTCTTCATACAAACAAGCCATATCCAGCTTTTGTCTGGTTTGAACCCTTCCAGAACATTTCCAGTTTCCTGAAAATATTTTTAAGAATTAAAATAAAATAGGTGCAGAGAAGATGGCTTAAATCAGGTTAAAGTGACATTACTGTTTTTCAGGCTTAAGAAAGAAGAAATCAGGTATTTGAAAGCTAATGCATTCCTTTTATCTTACTGTGGCTTCAGATAAAATTTCACTCCAAAGAGTGAAATACCAAATATGTCATTGATTTTCATTACAGTTTACCCTCCATTAAAAGTGTTATGGCATAAAGCCTCCACCTCACTGAAACAATTGAAAATTGCAAGTAGGTGAATGTACAAAAGCAGCTTCCAGGCACTGCAAGATGCTTTAAGAGTCAGAACTCTAGAGCTGCTAAAGAGTAGCCAGTTTAACAATTATTGTTTCTGAAGAATAATGGTTTCACCTCACTATCCTTCTGAAAGTCTTCAACCACCCACAACCACACACCCAGCAGCTCTTTCCGTTCATGCTACAAGAGCTCAAGTGCATGAACAACTGAGTTGGCTCTTGGGACAAAACCGGGGCATTTCAATGAGTGTGTTTTAAAAGAAGGGGCAGCAACCTCTGCTCATGGACTGAGAGCTATAAAAAGGGTTTGGTTGGGGTTTCTTTTTTAAATAGATTTTTCAAGTTGTTGTGTGCTTGAGGGACTGAATGTCTCATCCTAATTGAGATAATTGCCTTGGGAACACACATCTCAACATTTTTAGGAGCATGAAAAATGAAAACTTTCCTGAAAATCTAAACCTCTTCTGGCAGATGAGGAAAAATAATTGAAAACTTACACAGCCAACGTTATCAATAAGAAAATGTTCTTATTTTTCAGTAATTTTATGGATATTGGCTTTTTGAATTATCACTCACGTAGCTTTTAAACCACTGAATTGACTTCTCCTTTTTAATATATTTCCAAAGACTTCTGATGCAGCTCCATAGCTGAATTTAAAGTATTCAGGGAGACAACAGATTATTCCGCTTTCAGCGGTGTGGTAGCAAAGGACTGTGTTTTATTGCTTCTGTGCTTTGAGACTTGATGGATCACAGAGAGAAGTGCTCATTGTCAGGCAAGTCCTGAATTGTTTTCTATAAGAAGGGGAAACTAATATATCATTGGTTAAACGTGTGAGGCTTTTTGTCCTGATCATTTAAGACAGAAATGAGTCTTGGAAGACATTGCTGTTGCATTTGTTTACAATGAGACTTACGGCAAATATCGCCATCTGTACAAAAGCATTTCTGCACTTGTTACTGACAGGGTGGTGCTCTCTCTTCTTTAGAGAGGTATTTTAATTTGCTGATGAGATGTATCACTGCAGGCTGCACCCTCGTGAAGAGATAAAACTCATCTGGCAGGTCACAAGTAAGGCTTAGGCTGCAGTTGCATCTTGCTCGCTCAATCTGCTCCGCAGCCTTAGGAAATGGGACTAATCAACCCTCTGTGCACTGCAGTTTATTGCTGGTCTATATTAAAAAGATAAGAATACAATCACCTTTAAATAACAACATGTTCAATTTAAAGTATTGTCCTGGCTGGACTTGTTTTGGGTGAACGAGGTCTGCTCCACCAATGCTCCCCAAATCTACGTTTTGGTGGTTGGAGTTTTAAGAGAAATTTAGAATCCTTAAGTTTTCAGATTGCTGTATAAATACAAAGCACACAGGACTTTATTTCAAATGCCAAATGGTTTAGGGAAAGGAAACAGACATTAGCAAAGATAGCTGAGAGTCAGGCATTCCAGAGTCCTTTGAGAACGATGTCAAAACTGACTTCTTTTTGTCTTCAGTCTGAAACTTCTGACAGGAGTTTCCCACCTTGGTTCTCCTCTGAAAGGCTGAGTGGGTTCCCTTCTGTTCCATTCCTGGGCTCTAAAGGTCCCCTCTGCCAGTATTTCAAAAGATAATGCCCAGCGCAGCTGGGTTCAGCAAACCCTGTGGGCACAGTACTGCAAAGCTCTCTATGGGCTGGGCTTGCTCAGTGTTAGCGTGCTGTTAAGCCTAAATTAAAATTTCCAGATAACTCTGGATTAGACCTCATTCTCTAAAACTTGACAGGGAAGTAGTGACTCATTATGTTTGAAAGGCTGAGTATAGTTCAACACAGTGGATCTCACGTGCAGCAAGCACTAGTTGTTCACAGCAGCGCTGAGCAGCCGTTCCAGAAGTTTGTCTTTGTTCCATGCCACGTTCCCTGTACATGCAAAGCCAGAAACGTTGGGTTGGGTCCAATTTCAGGGGGCAAAGTTTAACAAAAATTTGTAACACCACATCCGCTATTTTTCTTCCAGAGATGCAGTTCAGGGGAGAACATAAAAGGGAGAGGGTTTGAAGGATGGTTTTAGTTTGGTTTTAGTTTTGTGGTTACTTCTGTTAAAAGACGTCACTTCTTCAGGCTGGGTTCTGTGTCTGTGCAGTTAGCAGCTATAGCAGAGTGCTGGCTTCTAGTTGAGTGAGGGTTTGCCTTACTCATTGAGTAAATGAGGAAAGGACAGTCCCTTGGAAGAAGGGGCGAGCGGTCCCCTTCATGTCACAAAATTAGCAAACAGTTGGTGCAGCTTAAGGCCTGAGAAATTTTGCAGGCTGGAGGCAGGAAGTTGTAACACTAAGGTGCTCGCCCTTATCTGCACATTGCTTATGGTTCTTAGTTATGCAATCCCAGAAAGTTATGCAGTATAATGTGGCAAATGCAGCTGCTTTACATCCACGTTCTGCCTGTGCTGCTTTGTTTCAGCAGTGTATCTTTGTCAAGGTTCAGCCCTGGCTATAGGTATAACTTCTTTCATCGTACATTTTCTCTTTTCCACTGGATGCTTTAGGTAGTTCACGCACACGTAGTGCCTGGTGTCTGTTAAAACTGGGATTTGCTCAGCAGAGTAGACAACAGGGAAAGCCCAGAGCCGATTATGGATCCTCCACAATCTGCCTGCACGGGTTAGAGGCACCTCCAGAAATGCAGTGTGGGACTGATCTGATCTGAGGGCTCCCACCCTGCGGTGCAGGCATGCCTTCTCCTGGCCGTGCCTTCTCCTGGCCCCGGGAAAAGCTCAGTCTCGTGGGGCTCACACCCCTCACACAGTGGCCTGGGGGAGTATCTGTTGCCTTCTTTTAGAGGGAAAAGCTGAATGGTGCTTGGAAATTTTAACTGGGAAGCAAATATCAGTGACCTGCAATAGTTTCCCCAGCTCAGTTACAGTCAGCAGCGAGCGCTGACAAAATCAGAATGATGATGTCCACAAGCTGCCATCAGAAATGATGACTGTGTTACACACAGCTGCTGCCCCGGTTGCCTTGCTAGCTTGTGAGGACCGTTTTTAAGCTCATCCTGGTAATCACTAGAGCTATATACTTTATGAAAAATGAAAATGCAAATTTTCATTTAAGTGCTGAAGCTTTTCAGTGGAAAACCAAAAAGCACAGGGCTTGTGATAAAATTGCAAAAGTTGTTAGAAGCAGCGTACTCTGAAATTTTTACTTAAATTCTACCCACACACTACAGAAGTGCTAAAAAAATTGCACCAGATCCCTATGGATCCACAGTCCTTGCTCATTCATCACCAACTCATCTGACTTGCACCCTGCAGCTAAATTTAACACCAGTCCCTCATGTTCTGTCGTGGAACCGTGCTGTTGTTTACTTGTTGTTGATGTAAATCTTATTCATTACAACACAGAGAAATGCTGAAAAGGTTGGTTACTCGGGAGGTTTCTCTTGGTGTTACGAGTTGGACCATAATATGCTTTGCTGCTAAAAGTCCTCCTTGAGGGTTAGGGTTTGAATGCTTCATTTAGTATGAAGGATTTTTTCAAGTACAAGTTGTTCTCCAATGGCTGGGTGTTCTTACTAGCTTGGATCTAAGTAGATACTTGGCAATTAACACTTCGTGTGTGAACTGTGGAGTGCTGGAGCAGAGGGGATTGGGGACCTTTAGCAGGACTTGAGTGCATTATTTTTACGGCCTATGTCTTTATCTTTTTGGAGAATGATCTTTAGGTTCAAAAGACTTTTAAAGGTCCTCTACCTCCCAGAACTTCTAATATGTTTTTCTTCATGATGCAGAATTTTAGCAAGGAACTTGAGAGAGAAGATTTGGCAGTCAGCTATACTCTACTGAAAAGTCCTCTCAGTTTTTCTTCGCTTCAACAGACTTTCTTAATTCGCAAGCGTCCCAGTTCTGCCACGGGAGCACTTCCTACCTGTGAACATGACCGATCTTCGGGTTGCCAGAACGAAGCCCGAGTTGGCATCATGTAGATGCCAACTCTTGCAGGGCCAGAAGAGATCAGAAGTTGCAGATATGGCAGTCAGGATCTTTTAAAGATTAACTCAAACCAGCCTCACATGCCCCGCATGCAACGTGTTAAGCATCTGAAACTGAGCACAAGCAAAAGGCATCATGTTCACCGAGTCTTTTCCGTGGCATGGCAGGTAGGAAAAAAATGAGCTGGCCATTCTGGCCAAAACTGGATCAGGAGAGAGTCCAGGTTTTAATGTAGATTTGTGCTGTACCAGGCAGTCTGGAGGAGAAACGATGATATTAGCAATGGAGGCAAGCACATTGGTTTGCCCCTGGTTGCCTGTTTCTAGCTAGCAGCAATAGGATTCGCATTTCATGCACATACTGCGAGCAAGGAAGCAGGTGCTGACCTTTAGCAAATGTTCTGTGCACACTCAGTGTGAAAGAGAGTGAAAATCTTTCAGCACTCACAGTTTTTAAATACATGTAATAAGAAAGGAATTGTGGCGGAGCGTCAGTTATTCATATACGGCATCTTTTAAGTCAGTATTATGTTCTGAGAATGGAACTTGTGGTAGAAGCACTGCATTGTGGTCACTTGCAATTGAGGAACAGAGGGAATTCTCCAGGATTGACAATGCAGTAATTTATTTTTCCTTCTTTTAACATAGGTGTTCTTTTCTTTGGGGCTTGTTTGTTTGTATGTTTGATTATCAGCCAGGGACACGAGCTGGAAGTTATATGTACTTAATTTTTGTTTTATTGCAACTCTTTATTTCCCTCCATCAATGACCTCTTTCAGAAACTCTGAGGCCCACACATCAGCTCTGCTATGTGACATGGGAGGCTGGTAAGAGAAGAGGCAAGGGGAGGAATCCAGGGAATCTGGGCAGAGGATGCTGGCGAGCGGCCAGAGCAGCTCCTTCTCACCTGGAGAAAAAATGGGAGTTCTTGGTGTGACACAGTGTAAGAGCAGTTGTAACCTGTACAACTTGAATAATCTCTGGCTGGAAACCCCCTTTCCTGCAGGATGTCTTGGTGTCTCTTGTCCTCCAGAAATTGCCCTCAATTCTGCAGGTCCTTGTGGTTATCAGTTTCCCTTCCATCTTCTGCATGCTCACTCTGTATAGTGGTTTAACACAACTGTCTACAACTCATTCCTGCCTTTGTGCTGAACAGGTTTCTGGGCTCTTCATTTCAGGCTAATGTGACTAAAGTCTTTAATGACTGCTCTTGGGTTACGTCTTGTGATCCCTTTTCCAAATCCATCCATCTAAACATTCCAACAGGTTTTTGTTATGGATGAGATCACAGAATCCCAGACTGCTCTGGGTTGGAAGGGACCCTGAGGACCATTGAGTTCCAAACCCC
>VXBZ01004507.1:161869-193892 GCA_013399135.1 Heliornis fulica | reverse complement strand
CTCCCCTGATCTCCAACCTGACCCTTCCCTCCTCCAGCTTCAATCCATCCCCTTGTCCACCACTCTCTGCCCATGTGAAAACCAGATTCCTCTCCTGTCTGAGTGGTCCCTTTGAGAACATCTAGTCTTCCTTGGTACCTGGTGCATAATGGCCAGCAGAGCCCAACCTAAGTCTCCTGCTGTACCTCCAAACAGTGCCGGCCGGCCGGCAGAACACCTTGACAAAGACGCTCCAAATGTGGGTTTGCCGAGAGGCAGCTCTGAACACACTCTTGAGTTACAAGTGGAGTATAAAGACATCAAGTGAAAAGAGATTTAAAAGATGTGAAGGCTACGCTAAACCAGGCAAGGAAGTGGTTAAGCTTGGGGTTCATTACAACAATTGTATAAATAGATGGCACAGGAAGTCTGGGGCCCTCAGAAGGAAGAGGAAGTGTTTTCCTTTCCTGAGCCAAGGCGCAAGGAGGAACTAGGAAACTAGTCATCTGGTTGTATTGCTGAAGGGAGATCTTTTCTAACCAGAGTGCCATGAAGCAGGTACTGAAGCCCATATATAGGCATTTTAGTATGTCGGTAAGTCTTCCAAGTTATAAAATTCTTGTGATACCCACCAGCTTCAACGGAAGCTGGAAAATCAGGTCACGTCTACTTTGGTGCGAAAGGCTGGAAGGAATTTTTTTTTCCTTTTAGATTTGAAAATAAATTTTTAGGCTTCCTGGTTTTGAAAAAAAATTTTAAAAAGGTGTCTTCAAGACTGTCTGTTGGAAAGGAAGTCTAGGTGGCATCTTTAAATTTACTTTTGGCTTTCATGCAGGCAAGCTTTTATATGTCACTAAAGAGCTGAACCTAAGAGCTAAGAAATCCCAGGTTAAATTATTTTTTAAGCATTTTAAAGCATCCCAGTTGTGTATCAGTTTTGTTAGAAAACATTTCTTATTTTTAGATCAAATCTTCTGCTAAGAAATTTCAGGAGCATTTCACAGGAACGAGACCACTGACAGGAATCGCAGCTGGGAGAAGCAGCTACTTCCCAACACAGAGGCCATCCAGACATGTACTTTATTTTGAATGCAACACCCAGGGGGCTGGGAAGACATGGGGCTGACCAGGAGTATGAAGGGAGAGGAGCAAGCGCGTGGCTGAGGAAAAAAACAAGGGGATCCTGTGACATGGGGGCAAGGGGAGGAATCCAGGGAATCTGGGTAGAGGATGCTGGCAGGCAGCCAGAGCAGCTCCTCCTCACCTGGAAAAAAAATGGGAATTCTTGGTGTGATGGCACAGTGTAAGGGCAGTTGTAACCTGTACAACTGGAATAATCTTGGAGAGCCTGGAAAGTGAATAGTTCCTGTCCTAGAAGGACACCTGGCAGGCCTGAGTCGGTGGTTTGGGGTGCAGTTGAAATGGCTGGGCTGGGCATGACAGACATGGCTGTGTTCAGTTTTACTGATTATCTTCAAGGATATGGCAGGTTCTGGACAAAGAGGCAGCAGGCAGCCGTGCAAACAGCTTCCTCCAGTCGCAGAAGTAGGGGTGTCAGGCAGCTCTGTGAGATCTCTGAGCCAATGTTTGCCCTGTTGTGAGGCTGAAGGTGAAGGTTTGCCCCGTTCTCTAGCCAGTGGTGAGGAATGCCCAGGTACTCCATACCATGACACCACCAGAGGTGTGGACACGTGCTCTCGCTGTGTAGCCTGACTTCAGTGCCCCTGCCTGGTGAGTTTCCCTGAGATCTAATCTAAACCACCCCTGCTGCAAAGCAGGGCAACCACAGCTGCTCTCTGTGGGGGACCTGCAGCACCACAACCAGATGTTGTCTTTGTAAAAGAATTTAAAACTTGTAAGGCTACTGCTGTCATGACTCCAGGCTGTCCTTCTGCCAGACCATGCCAGTCCCTTGCTGATGAGCCTTCCTTGTAAATCAAGTTTTCCAGCTTTTCATCTGTCCTCATTTTTTCCCTTGAGTCTCTATGGTATCTTCATCCGTTGCTTGGCAGGCGGTGCCCTATGCTGGGGACAGCAGCCCACTAAGACCTTAGGGTACGAAGTACCGCAGAGGAGTTTCCTCCTGCATTGCTTATGACACTCCTATTAATAAATCTTAGAAAGACAGGCTTTTTCTGATGTGGTTTCCCACTGTAGCGTTGCTACACAGCCTCTGATTCACCATTGTCCAGATCCCTTTGTGCAGTTCTGCTCTTCTAGGGGCTGTTCCCTGTACTGCATACATTGACTAGGTGTTTCCAGCCTGCACACTATGGCCAGTATAACGCTCAGGTGGTGACGCTGGAGGAGTCACTTGTGGAAGAAGAGAATGTCCTCCACACTGCCGGTGTCCTGAGCTGTGTGTAGCATGTTTCTGGGGATGTGGTGTGTTGCCGTGGAGATGACACTTGCCATCACGTTTCTAATAACCCGAAACAATCCACTTCACAATTAAAACAAGATCTATCCTGCGATAACCCCGAGGAAACAGTTACTAAGTGAAGGTGGGGGAGGGCGGGAAGTGGATTTCATTGTTGGGCTCTGCTCCGGTGACTCCAGCTTGCTCTGCGCCGCTCGCTTTGTTTGCAGTGCCCCGTTCCGCGTCTGCTCCCTGCCTCAAACCTGAGCAAGTTTGCATATCGTTTGGGCTCCATTTCACCTCGCTCCTGCCATCCAGGGCAGCTGTCTTGAGGATGTTTATTTGGAGTGCAACATCACTCCAATTTTTGCTAACACGCTCTGCAACCAGATGCTGACCGACACCTTACCAGTATTTTACCACCCACCTCTGCTTTTCCTTCCCAACCTTTGCCACAAGTTCAAGTGTGAAGAAAACAAATGTCCCAGCCACGTGCTGCTTGTTCCTTCCCTTGCTGGCAGTAAAAGTTGTTTGACCAGCCTCCAGGGTGGTTATCCAGCAACGTGAGCACTCGTTGCAACGCTACCTGAACCAGGTCTGTGTGTTAGCCTGGTGCTGTGCAGGCAGTGGCGGCCCTGCAGTGCTGGGCTGGGAACGCCCCACAGCCTGGAGGTGGTCCTGTTGCCTGGCAGATGATAGCAAAGTTATGGATGGTTGGATTTGGAGGGGCTCATATGGCACTTGTCACCAGTGGTGTCCAAACACCTTGTAGTTGTGTGTCGAACAACATGACTAACGCTTGTCGCGCAGGCTTTGTTCTCATCCTTCCCCCAAGGAGAGCAGCAAGCGCAACAAGGTCTTGCTTTTACTATTCTCCCAGTTCAGAGAACACAGAGGTTGTGCCACGTCTCTGGAGGGGGAGGCAGTGCAAAGCAGTGTGCCCCACTCTCCTGGGGAGCGTGAGGAAATTTCGGGGGGGCCTTGAATGGAGAAGAGCTCGTTTCATAGTGCAGGCAGAGGCCAAGAGGGTTGTTGGGCACTGCTCTGTGCTGGAGGGGCACAGCCCTTCCCACGCACTTCCTCTGCTGAGGTCCCTGCAAACAGAAACAACTGTGATACAACAGAAAATGAGCAAGAACAATCTAGCGACCTTCGCTGTCGGACTGTCGTGATGGCAGAGCTCGTGTAGCGAGGCTGTGCTGGCGCTGTGGCTTTCATGGTGCAGGGGAGGGCCCTCGAGCTTCCCCATCATGAGTGGGCGCAGGGGGGGTTTGAGGCTCCCCTGTCCCTTCCTCTGTGCTTGGCCACAGCTGGTCGGAGCTCCCAGCCCCGCCAGTTCCCCATTTCCTCATTGCAGCTCTCGCTGTCCTGGCGCAGGTGCTCAGGACGCATGTTCAACCCAGCTCTCTGCTGAATTCTGTCTCAACATATGAAAATGCCATCCTTTGTCTTTACTGTGTGCTGTGGGGAGTCGGTCCTCTTTATCCTGCATGGGTTTGGGGAAGGTGGGATGTCGGAGGGGCTGCCGGGATGGAGACTGCCCCTCTTTGGGAATGAGAGGCTGGATCTGTGTGTGTATGCAAAGCCCAACTCATCCACGTGGCCGCAAATCCTTGTGAGAGGTTCATCAGGAAAGGTGGCTGGAGGTGGTGGGCTAGTGGGCTGCAAAACCGAGGCATCTCTGCGTGTGCATCCCCCCTTGTCTGCACGTGAGCCGGGGCTTACGGCCGCCCCAGGGAGTTTGAGCTGGGCCGCAGGCGTCAGCCCGCTCTTGAAATGCAGAGCAAGGAGTCAGAGGAAGGAGGCTTGTTCAGAATGCTGCTTCTTCGGGTTACCGCAGAGCCCAGCGCGGTGTTAGAGACTGAACTATCCTTGGCAGCAAAAAGTGCTAATTCAGGCTTTCCTCCCACTTCCATCGAGGCTCCGTTTGGCCTGAAAGGAGCTGTGCAGGGCAATCTGTCTTCTTGCAGGCATCCTGGGAGAGCAGGAGCTGAGAGGCAAAACATGGCTGGGGAGTGGTGTTTGGGCACTGGAGGTGGGAGAGCTGCTGTGTGGGCGTGGATGGGGGCTGCAGGCACAGTCATCACTCAGGGGGTTCTGGGGAAGCAGGCAGACGGCGAGGTCTTTGGGAAGAGGAGTACGAAGACAACTTTGGGAAGAGGGGGAGCCGAGTAGGCTGCAGTAATTCAAAAGGTGGGAGAGAGCACCGGTGGCAAAGCTTTCCTCCTGCAAAGATGCCAATGGCAAACCAGGACCATCCTGTTTGTTCTCCATGTGTTTTATTTAGGGTCTGAGTGTGCACTCAGAGGGGGCTTATGCCTTTGTCTATGTGTCCTTTGGGGTAGACAAGCCCTCTCTCCCGAGGTCCAGCCCACCCATGGGTGCTGTAGGTGGCGGGCTGGAGGCAGTCCAGGCAGGCTGTGTCCAGGGGAAGGCTGGGCGTGCTGCCATCCTACAATCAGCGCTGCTAACAGTGCACTGGGCTGCTGGACACATGCAATCCCCAGCACAGGGTTTCAGAGCAGAGGAAGGGACTGTGGGAAGGGCCAACAGGGAAACTTAGAACTGGCTGAACTGCACCAGCCTTATCCCAGTGCAGCACAGTGACTGCAGGATCCTTTCATATGACGGTGTTCTTTTTTCCCTTATTAGTGCACTATTTGCATTAATTGGCGTAACTCAGCGGCCATTCTGGTTATGCTGAGTTTGTACTGCTCAAGCAGAGCAGGACCTGGCCTGTGTCGTCACAGTCCTGTGAAGTTTTAACCAGCAATTTGTTTCAACACCTCTGGCCCCACAAAAATATGCTCCAGTGTTTGCCTGAGCACCTCTTTTATGCTGAATGCGACGTTTTCCAGCCTACAAGAATAATAAATCTCGGTAAATGCAGGAACACTGGAAAAGGAGACTGCATAGACTGAGCTCTTGGAAACATCACACACTTTTGTTATGAAAATGTGTCTTGCTGTGCCTTAAAGACATGCAGGTGTAGTTAAAAATGAAAAGTATTGTTGATGGCGGGCCTGAGGGCACTGAAGGCTCCAGACATGGTTCGATATTGAAAGCACTGTCCTAATTCCCGGCCTGAGATTTTATTCTTCAGGAAAATGAAAAAGAAATCTTGTTGCTGCTAGGACTCACTGAAGGTATTTTCCTGTGCTCCCTGCACTGTTGTGCAACAGCATTTCTCCTGTTTAATCTCTTGGGTTTGCTACATTTGCCTTTTAAGAAAAAAGTTCTCATATAATAAGCAATGGGGCAAGCACAAATGGCAGGTAAATAAGCTTGTTCAGACCTGTGTGTGTTAACTTGAACTTGGCGTGTGTTAATTTTTTCAGGCAATAATTGCAGTCCAAAAAGAAATTAAAGCGTCCTGCCTGTTAGTCAGAGCTGGATGTCTAAAGTCTGGCTGCATAACAAGTTGTTTCTAACCGGAGGCAAAGCTTTTATTCGTTATCCACTGACCGAGTTTCCTGTGCAAAATCCAGCTTTACACATGCAGAGGAGCGCAGGGGACCTGGCCTGTGAGGGTGATCTGTCTGGGTGATCCGCTCTTCCTTCCACTTGCCCACCACTGCTGTATCCTCAGATGCAAACAGTTCCCAGTGTCGCTCTTTTTAAGTCAAGAACAAGAGTCTTGTGGAGCTGGGAAACATCTATGCTGCACTGCTCCTTAATGTTTTGCAGCATGTGTAGACAGTGCCTTCTTGGGTTGGTTTCTCTGAGAAAACCTCTTGTCCAGGAAGAGCACCCGCCGTGGGGAGTGATCAGAGCTTCTGGTACATGCCTTGGGTTTGGATGGTACTTAAGTGCAGCTCTGGCAGCAGCGCAGAGCTCTTCCTTTTGGTCAGGAGGTCTGTGCTGAGCCGTGACAGATCCTTGGTAGGACCCTTGGCTGAAGCTATGGGGCTGGGCTGACTAATCCAGCAGATTTACTGCTCTCACTGTGGATGCAGTCACTCTGAAGCTTTACCTCTGAGTACCTCTAAAACCTTATCTCAGTGTTTGTCGGCTGCAAATACCCATTTCCTGAGATTAGTGGCCAGGGCTGTGCTAGAAACAGGTTTAGTCACAGTTAAAATTCAGCTGGCAAGCTCGTGTCATGCCTGATGCACTCGCAGTCCTAGCTGTGTCCTGAGCTTCAGCTCCCTACATCTTTATCCGTGTGGGTTTTTTTACAGGACGGTGCCTGGATAGCTTGTTTTGTTTGAACCCAGTTCTGAGTCTTTGAATCCTGGAAGGGCTACCAATGCCTGGATTTAGACATGTTTATTTTGCAACTTCACAGGAGAATTCTTCCTGCATACCGCAAAATATGACGTGGTCCAGGGGGTTTGTGCTCAGGAAAAGAGGAAAAGCAAAAAGAAAAAAAGAACCTGTGAGAGTCCTTTGTCTGTAAAGTCTTCCTCTGCCTTGAGACCAAGCACACCGAATCGAACCAGAGAGCTCCTCCATTTGGCTTTGGTGAATCCTTGAGCTTGCTGGTTTTGCTGACAATGGCTGGAGCATGTTTTGTTTGTACTGCAGGAGCTGTTCTGCACAGAACCTGTGGTCAGGTGGGCAGCAGGAGCTGGGCTGGCTTTCTCTGGACAGCAGTAGTGGGGTTTTCTGCCTCTATGACTGCTTTTCCTTCTGCAAGGAATGGTGTTTCTGTGGTAGGAAATCCCAGACCATGACAGCCTCTGTGTTTTGTGGCAGGCATCAGAAGGCGTTCCCGTGAAATATTTTGAGAACTTGGAGGAGCTGATAGAATTTTACAAGAAGGAGAACATGGGTCTGGTATGGCACCTCAGGTATCCAGTGCCACGGGAGGAGGAGGAGGCTGCGGATGAACCGGAGGAGGATGCTGGTAAGAAAGCCACTGACTTGGTGATGCAGACCCCTGACCCTTACTCTGGGCAGGCAGAGGGGTTACAGGATGTCGTGCAATGAGGTGGAGAAGGGCATAGAGACACCTGAGCTGGCAGTGCCCCAAGGCAGCGAGTCCTCATGGCTCTGGGGCAGTGCTTCATCTGAGCATCACTTTGGCTCGCCTGAGGGCGGACTCTGCGGCATCGGGTGCAGGGCTGACTAATCTGTTGTCCTGCATCCGGGCTCAGGCCGGGTTATACCCTGCCCTGCGCTGCGTCTCTGGGGCCACTGTCTCAGCGGCGGAGACTCAGGAGCAGTGCCACGCACCTGCAGCTGCCCTTGGGTCATCTGAAACTCCTTCTTTGAGAGTCCCCTTCTTTGCTCTGATGTAGAGGACAGCTCTTGCAACCACAGTCGGAGGGCACAGGCACTGCAGCGGCAGACAGTCTGTGTACAGAGGTAGATAGATGATGAAGAGGTGCATTTGGCATCATCCCAGCTGTTTTATACAAAATGTCGCTGTGGGTTCCTGATGCTGATCTTGGATCGTTCCTTGGGTTTTTCCTGGATCATCCCTTGGATCTGTCATTGTTCTGAATCCCAGAGGAAGGTCATGCCCACAGAGCCATCCTTCCTGTCCTTCCTGATGTCTGTCCGGAAATGGTGAGCATGACAATAAAACTTGTGTGAAGGACACAGTGCCTCTGACAGACAGACAGACAGCCAGGCATGTGCACTAACGCAGCTTGATGTGCCTGCACACATGTAAGCAACCTGATGGATCTCTGATAAGAGATGGAAGATTTTGGTATGCAATTCTCATGAAGAAACAGAACAAAATTTTGCAAAGCTGCTCAGGAAAGATGTTCCTGTTTTTTGGCCAGCTGCACCGAGTCTCCAGCTCCCAGGGCGGGGGAGGGAACTACAGCAAAAATAATACAAAGAGAGGCGAGCAGCAGGGAATGAAGTTCTAGCCAAGACTAAAGAGCCTTTAGCTGAACAGATATTAGCACTGAGGCTGGGCTGTTCACGTACCTACTTTAATTTTGTTAAGGCACTTCGGTGCCAACGTGCTGGAGCCATGAGGGGCCGATGGCTGCCCCACCATGGAAGATGAACACCCAAATACCCTGCAGATGAACCACCCAACCCATTGCTCAGTGCTCCAGTGGCTGTGTGACCTTCTGCCCAGGAGCCATGGATCAGTTTGAGGTATCTTTCCATAAGGAAAATTCCACCATTAGGAAATAACAAAAAAACCCCTCACAACTCAACCAGCTACATATGACAGGTGTAGCAGCACACTGGAGTAATCAGTATAAAAAGAAATGCAACCATGGTTGGGGATAAATGGAGGTGAACCCACTCTTCTCCCAGGAGAGGGAGGGATGCTGAGCAGCAGGATGACAGAGCAGGAAAACCCATTGTGCTTCCAACTTGCTGCCCCCAAGACCAGGCAGGACACTCAGCCCCTCTGTGTTTGACTGTGGGGTTTAGTTTTTCCATCTGTATTTGCTTACTTTAGCTGTTCAATTCTTTCCATTGGCAGCTTCTGCTGACCTTTCTGTCATGTTCCATCCATTCTGCCCCAGCAGCAGAACCCCATGATAGTGTTAATTATGTGGGTGAGACACAGCTACGTTCTGTAAGCATTATATTTAAAGTAACTAACTGTGGGGGTTTGACCCTGGCTGGAGGCCAGACTCCCACCAAAGTCACTCTATCACTCCCCTCTTGAATGGACAGGGGAGAAAATACATGTTGAGAGGCTTTGGAGTCAAGAGGGAAAGCAGGGGTGGAAATAGGGAATGGAGGTTTCAGTCTTTGGTCACTTTCTAGACGTTTCTTAAAGAAGCCACATTGCAAACCCATCACACTTCATAGATGCTGCTCTGATGGGACATTAAACTGTCTGGGATGATGTCGTGCTGCCTGGCAAAGGCAAATGCTGCCTGCACATGAGGTCCAAGCCTGGCAGCTCAGCCCGCTGGTGTCACACCACTGACATCCCTGAGAACTGGCCTGGGCCAGCATCGAGCCTGAGCTTTCCAGCTCTGAGATCGGGGGTCGTTCAGATGGGATGGCTATACAGTGACTGCCACTGAGGTGCAGAGTCTGCCCTGCCTGTGGGTGAGGGACAGGAGGTCGAGTTGCTGTGCTGGGATGACTGTGCCTTTCCATTCCTCCTTGCCAGACCTGGTACCCACGCCTCCTATCCTGCCCCCACGCAACATCATCATGACATTGCCAAGCAGCGAGACCAAGGAGGTGCCTTCTCTCCCTGAAAACTCCAGGGTGGCTGATGTTAATAAACTGTCCCTTTCTGAGACACTACTTCAGCGACTGCAGTACCAGGACACGAGCAGGTGAGGATGCCAAGTCACAGGGCTGCAGAGTCACGGTCAGCCCAGCTCTGCTCTGTCCGGGCCACTCTGGGCCAGCTGAGGACCTTTATAATTCAGCAGAACTGCTCCTCATTTATACTACCAAATGAAGAGAGACTCAGATCTGCAGTGCCTTGGCTACTCTTTACAGCCACCTAGGAAAACAATACTTTTCTGAAGCATTAAAATCACCAATAGGCTTTCTCCACTGAGGTACAGCTTTCTAATATAAAAGATAGCGATATCTGACAGAACTTGGTGCAGCCATGTGCCTAAACTGTACATTGTATCAGCCAGTCCTCAGAAAGAATAATCTCATGTGTGGATTTCCAGGTACTTCCTGATTTACTCGAGCTACAGGTCTGACTCACGTTGTCCCACGTGCAAGCGGTGTCAGGTCTGGACATGCGCTGAAGCCTGAGAGGAAGCCGCATGACATTTAATGACCAGATCTGCAAAGTTTAAAAATAAAAGCAGAAGACATGCCTGTCATCGGGGCAGTGGGAGGCTGTGGCAGCGCAGGCCCTGTTGTGGTGGCCTGGGAGCAGCTGCCTGACTGGGAGAAACCCAGTTTTGTTCAGCTGCCTGCACCATTTCATCTCCTAAGCAGCCAGCTGGGACTTTCTGCGTTTGTCAGGGTGCACGACAGCACCCTGTGGTGCTGGACTCCAGGAGACACAGAGACAGGAGCGGGGAGCATCCCAGCCAGCTCTGTGGTCTCAGCCCCCTAAGGCTGCTTTGGATTGATAGGAATAAAACTGCCAACGTGGGACTTAGTGAGGTGAAAGGGAGTCTTCATCTCCCTGAGCTGCTGACTGTTAGCGACCTCACAGCAGCCTGGCTTTACCTGCCAAGGCCAATGGTCCTGCCATGGCTTTGGCCAAGCCAGGCATCACAAGGTTTCCCCTGCCACAGTATAACTTGGCAGTCGTGGAGGAAAGGATTTGGGGTGGGGAAAGAGGAAGAGGAGAAGGTGTCTGCAGTGTGGTGTGGGATCCATGGTCTGTTTCTGAGAACTGTATATTGACACTGAAATCCAAGGCAACCCAACCTCCATCTGTCTGTGCTGGCAGTGGAACTTTTAGGAAAAATAATAAATCTGTCTGATATTTGGGAGCAGAGTTAAGAATTGGTGTTTGACCTATCTGTTTCTTTCACAGCATCTCAGATGAGCATCTCAAACTCATCCAGGACTACCTGCGAGTTCACATCATCAGTGACTTTGAGATGGTGCAGACTGGCTCAAGCAGTCTTCCTCAGCTAAAGAAACTACTTACACATCTTTGCAAAGGACTCTTCAGGTAACTAGAGGCTGGTTCTCAGAGTCTAATGCTGTAACACTGTAGTTGAATGTAGGCTCCACTTGCAGGCGTTCAGAACCTGCATTTCTGGTATAGAGAATTGGCTTGCCCTCAAAATCATTATATTTAGATCTCATGACCTGTGATTCTGGTCCAAAGATGTGAAGTCTATATAAAAGACAGCTCTGACAGTGAAGATTCCCTGTAGGCGTTTTCAGTCAGTGGAGTATTATTTTTTATGCTTTGTTTAGAAAGAAACAAAATAAAAATGCACTAACCGATTAGCTGCATAATTTGGTAATGCATAAATGACACCCACAGAATTGTCAAGCACGAGTCGTTTATGGAAACAAGCACATATTGGTGTATAGCTCTGTTTTAAACACTGATTTTCCTTCCCACTAGTGCACTGTGAACCTGGAGTGATTCCACTAATGTCAGTGAAGTCCAGTTTAAACGAAAAGAGAAACAAATCGAGACTATACAGATTTTACCTTTCCTATTTATGGACCTGCCAGGTCCCAGATAGGGAACTAAAACCTCTCAGATCTCCCTCTTTCTCTCATGGAAGGATGTGATTTCCCCCCCTTGCTGCCTGTAAGCAAACAAGGAGATTAGTCCACACTTCTGCAGAGATCTTAGAGCGCTCTGTGGCAGAGGGCACACACTACCACACTGGTATCAGTAGCTCACAATTCCTTCTCTCCAGTGTACTTATAAATGAGTTGGTAGTGCTGCTGGCCTGGTCTTGTTCTCCTAGAGCTCTCCAAGGCTGAAGAGAAGGCTGAAATGAGGGGTGGATGATGCTAATTTGCTTGGCTTTAACTCACAAAAGGAAGGCAGGGAGTGAGAGAGTTGCTCAGGTGCTTGGGACCACGATCACTCCCAATCATCACTCCCAAACCCACGATCACTGAAGCTACGGGCACTGTTTTATCGGGTGAAGGGGGAAGAATATGCAGCCCTGCTCCTTCTGCCAGAAGTCAGCTGCCCACAGACAAACCCTGGCAGGACTTAGGATGGATTGTGCAAAGAGCTGCCCTTCTTCTGCACCCTGCTTGAGGGTTTTCCTTCTCTACACCCACAGAGTGGGAGACCCAGGTGCCTAACTAAGAATAAACCTGAACAATGGAAACTAAACTCTAATGAAATCACAAGTGAGAGTTTTGTGTTGTTAAAATACCTCCAGCACCGCTGTTCTGATGGTGGCTGGCTTTTTCCATTTCCAACTTCTTCTTCTACTTCACTTTATCTGGGTTTCACAACCCTACTCTTTATATGTGTGCAGGGGATGTCAGGAAAGGGCATGCAATGGATCCACAGTCCTCTCAAGTGCCAGGACACTCTTTGTATTTCCAGATATTCTGTGTTTTTTTTTCTGACGACTGGACTTTGCAAAGTGCCGTCCTAGAACAGAGCTGGGTGATGAGTTCTGCTGGTGGAAACCAGATGAGTGCAGGGGGACTGCACCACCACAAACACAGCAAAGAACAAGCTGCTGGTGGCTGCATGTCGCTGTGAAAATGTATGTCCTCATGCAGTTCTTCCCCAGAGTGAGTTTTCTTCCCATGCCTGCATTGTTTCGGTTAGGTGGAGTGCCTTCTTGGGTTTTTTTGTGAAGCTCCAGAACCACAGGCTTTTTCCAGTCACAGTCAGATCTCCCTGAAAAAACCCTCCCTGCTATTTGGATTGCCCTGTGAATCTATACCACACAACCTAAATGTGGTTTTTATTTACCTCAATTTCCTTCGGCTACACAGGGATTCCAGCTGAACATTACAGGTAATTCCTCAGCAGCTTCTCAGTGGCTGTGTCCTCATTTCCTTAATGTTTGGTATTTTCACACTATTAGGGGAATAGGTTAAAAAACCCCAAACAACCAACAAGTAGATATGTTAATTGGCACAGCTTGAGCTCTTTCACTGGAGTTGGAGCTCCTTTGAATTTCCTGGCACTGCCAGCGGGCGGGCAGACACTCGCTGTGGCTGAGCTGACCCGCTGTTTGTGAGCCACGTTGATCTGCTGTGAACCTGAGGTTTTCGTGATGCTGTATTCTGGTTTCCTCCCACCTCCCAGAGCCCAGGCTGCGCCATCTCTCAGGGTCACTCTCACATGCTGCCAGCACTGTGAAAAAATGAGCATCCTGATGCCCTTTGGCTGACTCATTCCTGTGTTCCGATACCGGGCTGTGGGTGAGCACTGGCCGCCAGCGTTAGCCTTGTACAGGGGATCCATACTGCTCAGTGATTAGGAGAAGAGCTTATAGGAACTTTGGGGTTGGGAGAGGAGTTGGACCAGCTGTGGAAAGTCTGTGCCCTTTGCAGTCCATATATTATCTGTGGACTTTCTGGACCCCTTTCTGACCAAAGAGCTGGGCCCCAGCAAACTGGGAGTGCAGAGCTTGTGACGAGCTGTTCCCCTCACCCTCCTCACCACTGATCCCCCATTAATTCAGTGAGGACCAGACCCCAAGGTGCATTAGAGACAGTGAAAGCTGATTTTAACTCTGCTGGAAGCTGCTGTTACCTCCTAGGGCTAGCTGTGGCCAAGGGGCTTGGCACAGCCATGGCACATCTTATCCAAGCCAGGAGGACAACTGGGCGATGACCTTGGGAGAGCCTGTTCACTCTGGCACCTCATATACTAAAAACTGAAACAAAACGGGGACTTGTAAAGCTGGTGGGTACTTCTTGAAGCATTCAGTGCTAAAAGAAAGTGGCATATAAGGACTTCCTTAGTCAGGGGAACCCTCTGGGGACAGATAGTTGACTCAGGGAGAGCTTGGTGCCAGGGCACCAGGGATTGAGGACTACCCATGTGAGTGGACTTTGCTCAGAGTTTCCTACCAGCTTTAAGTGAAAACCACTCACAGTGGCCTACTCAGCCTGTTACTGATCGAAGCAATCGTTTGCTCATCAATCACTGCTCTGCATGCTCCTGTTTATTCTCCCTCACCGGATACTTCTCCCATGGAGATTTTAAGGCAGCTTTTCAAGCACGTGTGGTACCGGCACTTGTGCAGTCATATATGGACACAGAGGCTTCTGTCACTTCAGTGGAGTTCACCATTGTATTTCCTTTATACTATCGAGTGAAGAAAACAAAAGGAGTTATAAGTGCAATTAAAACCACATTGTAGTTTTTCGAGTTTGAATGCTTGCGGATGCTCCTCCCCCGCACTACTCACATGCGACACGTTGTACTGTACAGTAAACACTGGGCAGTTTTCTCATGAGAAATCATTTCTGAACTCCTTTGAGCAGCTGCTGCTCTGTATTTTTGAGAGATGGCCTACACATCCTGCACTCTTGGTCATGGTAGATATCTTTTCCTTTCTATTCAAGCTGAACTTCACCCAATGTTCCTGAAACTGCTGGCAACCTCCTGAGCCTGACTTCATGCCTGCAGAAGTCAATGGGAGTCTGGGCCATTTGCAGGGACACAGGCTGTAGGTGATCTGAAGATGAATAGCAATTTTAGAGGACTAAGTTTAGCAGATTCAGATTGCTACAAGTGTCTTGTACTTCTGCGTGCCCTGTGGCAGGTCCTCCAGACTGAAATTTCCAATTTGAGTGCCTAATTTAGGCAATTAATCATCAGTGGTTCAGCACTTCAAAACATACCTAATCTTCAGACAATCAGGCATGCTTTCATTTTGGAGCACTTTCCCCAACAAACAGGGAGTAAAATCCGGTCCATTCAGACATAGGAAAGTGAGGGAAATCATTAATATCCACTGTTCACACAGTGCTCGCACAACGCAAGCATCCCCGCACCGCTCCCCTCCATCACCTTCCTTTTGACCCGTGCTCCCTGGCTGCTCTTCCCATGATAACTCTTGTCATTATCAGAGCACGCTTTCTGTGCCAAATTCACACAGCAGCATTTTGACAAATGAGCATCCTGTGGAATCTAGCTGGGAAGTGCTGAAGGAATCGCACTGTAACCCGCGAACACTTCCCATCCAGGAGGTTAAAGCCTGGCTCTCCCTTGCTATGCCCAGCCCATCTTTGTCACAGGAGATGAAAAACCTAAAAATTAGTTTCCTCTTCCTTGGTGCAAAATCAAGCTGCTCCTGACGATGGAGCATCAGTAGGCATCAAACTTTATGGAGCTTTGAGATTTTTGAGTGCATTTTGAGTTGGCATAGTTGGGTTGATGCTGGTTTTACAGTGTCCTCAGGTTTGGTCTGGGCTGGGACATCTTCCTGGGTTTAGGAAGTTAGCACCTCCAAAGCAAAATGCAGGGAACAGCCAGTATGCCCACACCTGAGCCATGGCAAGACAAGGTCAGCTGCCCAAGTCTGAGCCACCTTCGTTGGCAGAGTCACTAAGGCAGATGAGAAACGCTCTCATCACTCACCCCAACTCAGAGAGCACTAAGCAGCAGGAGACTAGAGTGTGACACACGGTGTGAGCAGGCCTGGTGTGAATGTGTGTCCATAGTCTCTGCTCCATGGCTTTCTCCAGAGTGGTAACCTTCCCTGGAGCCTGTTTGTAGCCTTACACCTCTTCTGTGTCTCTGTCCACAGTGAAGCCTCCAGGACTCTCCCATCTCTGGAGTCCATCCAGAAGGTGTTTGAGCAGCAGCTGCATCCTGGTGTCCATCAGCGCTCACAAGTAAGTCAACTGGAAGGTGGGACAAGAGGAGGGAGAGGACTGGGGTGGCTGTCAGCACGAGGGAGGGAAGGGTTCTGCTTGCACAGCAATGACCTGTAGGATTCAGGTGATCAGCTGCCACTTCTGTTCTCTCTAGCCTCTTTCTGGCTGCAGTGCAGAGGGCACACAGTGAGTTACATCCCCACAGTTTCACTTATCCTGTAGTCTCTGCTGCCTGGTCTCCCTTCCTGCCTAGAGGGAAGCGCAGCACACTGCCTGAGGACTTCCATCACCCCATCCTCCCTCAGCCTGCAGACTAGGACTGCACATTTCCCTTTCCATAAACTTTGCTCCAGGATGTTTCACTGCCAGATCCTTTCTCCTCCCAGACCACTTAAGGCCTATGACCCATCCCATGTCCCTGCCAAT
Source organism: Heliornis fulica (assembly GCA_013399135.1). Taxonomy (NCBI): domain Eukaryota; kingdom Metazoa; phylum Chordata; class Aves; order Gruiformes; family Heliornithidae; genus Heliornis; species Heliornis fulica. The sequence continues at coordinate 177,991 of VXBZ01004507.1, read as the reverse complement.
AGCCCAGAAATCCAGAAGTCCAGGACTTCTGTGTGTTGAGCCCTGGACCTGGTCATACAAGCCTGTGCCCCAACAACAAGCTGACTCTCTTGCATGCCCGGCTGCCTCTAACCTATAGACAAGGTTTGCAAATTGACCCTTCCATCCTCCCGTACTTCTGCATGTTCAGCCAAACCGCGCTGTTGTGCTGCTGCCCATTGTGGATCTGAGTGGCAGAGGCACAAGTGCTGCTCCTTGCTCTGTGTGTAAGGTGTTCCTGGGGTGAGGCCACTGCGCTTCCAGGCCGTGCTCTGTGGGTTTGGTAATTATGAGTCTTTTTGTTTCTGTCTTGGGGTTTTCAGATGCTCGGCGAAGTTAGTCCAGTCAATATTGTATTGAAACTCAACCAGCTGATTTCTTTGCTGTCTTCCATTGAAGAAAAGGTAGGATTTTAAAGCTATTTTATATTATTTTCTTGCCATTGTTTGCCCCAGTTATGCTTCTTGTCCATCATTGGTGCAATCCTCTGCTGCAGTTCTAGCTAGGTTCACAGCATTTCTTTGCTGTGAACGTAGCTCAGAATCGTCAAATGCAATTTGGTACATGTGAATTCTTTTACAGGTGAAAACACTGTTGATTGAAGGTCCCGATTCAACACACCGGCGGTCCCTTATCCCCCCTGTCACTTTTGAGGTAAAGGCACTTCTTTAACAATGTGATCACAACGTGGAATGCAGATTGATGTCGGTGTCTCTGTTCCTGAGAACCTCACTGTGCTGCCACAGAGATAACAGCTATTCCTGGATGCTGTTTAGCACCATGCAAATGCTTAGGAGATGTCTAGTGAGATTGGCATAACGATGATATGTGTCCATGGATTCCTGCAAGTGTTGCACTTGTAGTACACGTGACTGAAGGTTATGAAACAATCTGTCTTCCAACAGGTGAAAGCTGACTCTCTAGGAATTTTCTCAAAAATACATCTCAAGGTTGATGTGGAAATGGGAAAACTGATTATCAAGAGAGCTAAGGATGGTCCAGAAGACAAGTTTTATACCCACAAGAAAAGTAAGATGCTGATGGTCACAAATGCTGACTAGACTCTAGGTCCTTCAGATGATGGGGAGGGGTTTGGGTCCAAGGATTGGGCCCAGAGTGCAGATACTTCTGCTATGTCCTAGGTGCTGCGCAAGGCCCCAGTCAGTCCTGACTGCCTATCCCCAAAGTGGTCCGCAGAGAGCAGGGGGCAATTATCAGAGTAATCAGCTCTCACAAATTGTTTTAGACCTGGCCTGGTCTAAATGAAGTCAGGGATAGCAGGACTGTGAGGCAGCAGGCTTTGATAGAAGAATCCCTGTAGAGCTGGTTGCAGTAGACCTATTTTCTACCAAAAAGCAATGTCATTCAAAAAACCCCCCAATCCTTCTCTGGGAACATATTGACTTGTGTGATGATTTTTCATGGTAAAAAGCCAGATACTCAGTTTGAGTAACATTTTTCAGTGAACTTCCCCTGAATGGGTTGGGGTTTTTTGTGTGTGTATGTGAATCAATATCTCTTATGACAAGCAATGCCAGTTTGGTCTGAGAAGGCCCAATTCAAAGAAATTCCTTTTTCTTTCTGTTGTGTTTCTGGATGGGCAGCTCACTGAGATTGAGCCAAACGGGGTAGGATTTATTAGAGAGTAAACGATGCCCTTGGGCTCTCTCCTGCTAGAAAATCAACCTGTTGCTGGCAGTGATTGAAAAGATTGGCTTTCATGCAAGGCTTTCTCCAGCTGGTGTTCATAATTACTTAGCTGCTATTTTAGATGGGGAGAAATCACCTTTACCACCAAATGAGGTTTTGCCTCCTCTTTCACAGATGGGGAAGGAATATATGTAGGTTGACTTGGGATATGGAGAGATTGCCTGCAGGAAGCCAAGGCTTCACTTCAGGCTACAGGGCTTGGTATTGACAAGATCTCCAGGCAGAATGAGTTTTGGATGTCCTCTTTGCTTCAGAGTCCAAATCTGTACCTACAGGGAACAGGATTAAGCAACATTAAAATGTATTTATGTGGGACAAAGGGAGCCACAGGTATAAAAGACCATGTAAATCCTGAGCCTGCAAGCAGCATCCTAATAGTTTTGGTGGGATTCTAGTTTCAGTGACCACAGCCATAACACCTAGTCTCTGTTTAGTTTTGCAGCTCATCAAGTCCCAGAAGGTCCCTAACAAACTGGTCATTGTGCTGGAAACAGAAAAAGAAAAAACACAGCGGAAGGAATATGTTTTTTCTGATTCCAAGGTACATGTGCAGTGTTTCACCTGGGTGGGAATGGTGGAAGGGGCATCCCTTAGCAGCAAGAGGAGCTGTTGAAGGATGGAAATTTCCCCTTTGCTCTGCAAAAATCCAGCACATAGGCAAGGGTACTACTGTGTAAATGGAGATAGAGGAGAGGGTGACCATACCTACATGTAGGCTCTGAGGCAGGAGAACAGGTTGTTGGCAAGGTCTTGTGTGAGGGTAGCTGCAGAAAGGTTCACGTAGACAAATAAGAGAAGTCTAGGCTTTTTTTCTGACCAGCTCACCACTTGTTAAAGTAATGCACAAGGTAAGTGCCTAATAAAGTACCACAGGAAAGACAGCTTCTTCAGAGCTTTCAGCATAGTGGAGAGATAATTTGCCCTTCAAGTGTGCTGAGAATTTCCTGGTTCAGCTAGTTTGTCAAGAGGTCATGCTGAAGGAGTTAAGCATCTCATTAATTGTCTCCACCCTTCCCTGTCTAGAAGAGAGAAGGGTTCTGCCAACTTCTGCAGCAAATGAAGAACAAACACTCGGAGCAACCAGAGCCTGATATGATCACCATCTTCATTGGGACCTGGAATATGGGTATGGGCTCCCTTCTGACATGGATGTTCCTCCAGGCACTTGCCAAAATCATAGAATCATAGAATCATAGAATCATAGAATCATAGAATCATAGAATCATAGAATCATAGAATGGTTAGAGTTGGAAGGGACTCCCAGAGATCATCTAGTCCAACCCCCCTGCAAGAAGCAGGGACACCCCCAACTAGATCAGGTTGCTCAGGGCCTCATCCAACCTGGCCTTGAACGTCTCCAGGGATGGGGCATCCACCACCTCTCTGGGCAACCCGTTCGATGTGTACTCCCCTGCCCTAATGAGCTCTGGACACTGCCTGTAGCATATCTGTACACCAGGGTTGCCTTCCCCTGAGAACAGCAGAAGAGCTCATCTCTAGGCTAACTGCACATCAGCTGCTTCTGAACCTGGCCAGGGACGGATCGTGTCCAACCTGGGAAGGGAGCTGAGTAACTGTGGTATTTAGGGAAGGGGACAGGGTGTATCTGGGGACAGTGGAACTTGAGTTACATTTTTCTAATCTGGGAGGAAAGCCTTGTTCAGCTGCTGTAAGCTGAGCTGTCTGTGCTCAGTGATACTGAGGGTGCAAGATAAAGGTGGTGGCGCGCCAGGAGCACTGTTCCCTACCTTTGCTCTTGGCTGGGCTTGGCCTTGGCAAGCTAATGAAACAGGAAGATGGTCAAAGCAGTGTCACTCCTTTGTCAGTGAGTTGGGTGGGGTTGACATCTTTGTCATCTTCTCTCACCCTGGCTGGTATGAAACCCGTATGGGACAGAGCAAATGCGAAGCCCGTTATGCCTGTCCCCATGGGCTGTCTGTATCCTGGGTTTGGCAGAACATGCCCTGACTTTCTTTGCTGTTTCTTCTGTTACTAAAAGGTGCTGCACCTCCCCCAAAGAAGATCACCTCCTGGTTTCTCTCCAAGGGGCAGGGGAAGACTCGTGATGACACTGCTGACTACATTCCTCATGACATCTATGTGATTGGCACTCAGGAGGATCCCCAAGGGGAGAAGGAATGGCTGGAGACGCTGAGGCAATCCCTGCAGGAAATCACCAGTATCAGCTTCAAAGTGGTGAGGTGTTATTCCATCTATTGCACGTAACTCAGGTACATGAGGACAGTACCTGTCATGCAAATAAAATATTGTCATTGCATTTGAGTGAGGGAGAGTGAACTCAACCTGTCTGTGGACGCTAGGAGATCCCTCCTGGAGCTGGCTAGATGGGTGTATTGCTACAGACAGTGACCCCCTTCACCGTGGCAGGGACACTGCCACGAAGCTCCTCTGCCTGGCAGGAGGGGGTAGATGCTGAGCATCTGTGTCAAGTTTTGGTGATATTTTGACTTTTATAAAGGAGAAGACTGTAAAACTTTCTGAGACAGATGTAGCCTAGATCTCACCCTGGGCTATTGCACATTCAGAACAGGATCTACCAGCACACAGGCACAATCTTAAGAGAAACTGAACCTGACTAAGACCAGGTTTGAACACTCCTGAGTTTTGGTGATGTCAAGAAACGAAACTATCTGGAAGGCCACAGGAGAGCAGGACTTCTGACTCATGGTGATTGGGAAATGTGCTTTGTGCAAGCAAGGCACTCCAATGATTACCTAGAAAATAGCCCCAGAAAATAGGTAGATCCCTCCTCCCCGCTCTGATTAAAATGACTGGAAGCATATCCTGAGCACAGGAAGAGAATTTGTGTAGAAGTATTACAGGAGGGCTCAGGAAAGCTACAGGTATGTGCAGAATTGTAACCTCTTCCCTTCCCCTCCCTGCAGATAGCAATCCATACCCTCTGGAACATCAGGATTGTTGTACTAGCCAAGCCAGAACACGAGAACCGCATCAGCCACATCTGCACAGACAATGTGAAAACAGGCATCGCAAACACACTGGGTGAGGAACTAAGGACTTGCCCAAAGGACTGAGACCTGGTCAGTCTGTGCCAGTACTTTCCTTGAAACAGAACAGCTCTTCCTCCACAAGACTCCTTTGGCTCCCTTTATGTGACACTGGTGGTATCAGAGTTAAATCCCGCTGGCACTGATTATATTTTACCCTCTAAGACAGGAAATCTATTTGTGTGCATGCTTATTGCATATATATATATATATATATATTCCCAGCAAACACCTCTGGCTATTGGATTGCTCTTTCTTTGGTTTCACAGGCAAATTGCACTCCTTTCCCTTCAACTGTTTTTTTAGCATCCCTAGAAAATTTGTTACCACAATCTGTATGGTGGTACTAATTCTTCCTGTGCTGATTAAGTCAACTTACTTCTCCACCCTCCACTTCACTTAAGATGTGCTAGGTGTTTTATTATCTTTGCTAGACTCAGCCTGGAGGTGGATTGATTTCTTGATGGTTTTGCTTATCTTTTTTCCAGGTAATAAAGGAGCTGTGGGGGTGTCATTCATGTTTAATGGAACCTCCTTTGGGTTTGTTAACAGCCATTTGACTTCAGGGAGTGAAAAGAAACACAGGTAAGATACATCCTCTCTTTTACCCATGGTAAAATTCCCTGGGCCATGTTTGAGAGGAGGGCCCCACCATACAGTCACAAAGCATATTTTCCTGACCATAAAATATTTCTAAATGTCTCCTGGGAGGGCAGCCTGTGCTAAAGATGCTGCTCACTCTGTCTCCATTTAAATGAGGGTCTTCTGCTGGATGGCCATACCAACAGCACAGCAAAATGATTCCAGAGCCAAGCGTAAATGTCTCGCACAACACTTGTGAGACCTGTCATGCAAGTCCAAAATGTGAAGAAAACAGTTTCCTGATCTACAGTGCTTTGGAGGGATGTGGGAAGGCTTTTCCCATCCCAGAATAATGTGCTGAAGAGGACTGTCTGCCTCCTCACTGTGGGCAGTGCTGCGAGCACGGGAGCTGTGCTGCGCCTTGGGCACTGCTGCGAGATCCTGCGAGGCAGAGCACGCTGTCGGCAAGACCGAGAGGGAGGCGTGAAGCACAGAAATAGCTGCACAGTGGCTAATTCTCTGCAACCAGCTGTGAAATGAGGTTCCATGGTCTAGGCAGGTTCTGTGCAGCACAGGACAGGAAGGCAAAGATCTCAGTGTTTGTGGGAGATCCGTGCCCATGCTGGGAGGAGCCGGAGCTGTTAGAAGAAGTGGTTTTGAAAGCAAAGAGAACTTGATGTGAAGAGGTTGGCTTTGCCATCTTTCCCAGCCCAGGACCCAGAAAACAGATGGTGCGGGATTTCTGCACAGGGTCTTTGCCACTGATGGAATTAACTTCTGTGGAAGGGTTCCCCAGGGCCTGGAATGTCTGCCAAAATCTAGTTATGTGTTTGCTGCTGAAATCTGAAGGCAACAATCTAGTGCTGGGTTTCTAGGATGTGCAGCTCAGAAAAGCACAGCCCCAGGAGGCCACAAAAGTGGCTTTAGGACAGCTCTCCAGCCTTTCAGTTCAGGTGGGCACAGCCTGACACCCAAGGTACAGCCCGGAGCTGCTGTAAACACCGCTCCCCTTCCTCGCAGCAGGCTGTCCTCCTGCCCCCAGCCCCCCCGGCCACATGCCATACAAGCAGCAGCATGACAGCTGTGCTGTGTCACTGGCTGTGTGAAGTAGGTTGGCTCGCCCGGAGACATGTTGCCTGGGCCTGCATGCTGAGGAGCAGTGCAAGGGTGGCAAGCTCACCGCTTCTGCTCTGCTATTCTCCAGATGTTGAGCCAGATCGGTCCCCTCCTGGTAAAGCTGCAGTCTCTGCCAGCCCAGGTATTTAGAAATTGTGTGGCAGTTTAGTATGTCAGGCAGATGTTTCTTGTCTTGACAGACGCAACCAGAACTACACAAGCATCCTGCGCTTCCTGACGCTGGGAGATAAGAAACTCAGTCCATTTAATATCACTCATCGCTTTACTCATCTTTTCTGGCTGGGAGACTTGAACTACCGCGTGGAACAGCCCCCAACGGTGAGGGACTCCACATGAATCCCTGGAGAGGCAAAATCCCACGTTGCTATAGAAGCGCTATCTTTTTCTAATCTAGGGCAAGATGGCAGAAAGAGGGGAGGCAGAAGGGATCCCCAGAGCATGTGCATGGCACCAGTTGAGGGAGAGTAAGGAAGTCCCCTTTGCCCTCTCCGAGGTTTAATGGCCCAGGGCGCACCAGGAATGCCATCTGGCACGGGTTGCTACTTCAGGCAGCATCGCTCCGCACTGTGAGCGAGAGTGTCCCTGAACAGCCCGATGCTGAGATTGCCTTTCTGCTCTATTTGTTAGCTTCCAGTGGCTCAGAACAGGTCCTCAGAAAGAGGAAAGCCATAATAAATACCGGATAGCTTTCAGTAGGCAGGAGGCAACAGCAAGCCTGGTGTTGACATGCATCTGATTGCGTGTGTGCGGTTGTGTAGGGGACATACGGGCATTGTGATGCTTATTTCAATAAATGTTTGGCCACGCTGCACAAACTGGAGACTTTAAATGAAGGGAGAGGTGGGGGAAGCAAAAGGGGGTACAGCGCTGTAAACCAGTTCAGAAACACTTGCTGGCTCACCAGCGAAGGGAGTATCACTTGCTGGCTCACCAGCGAAGGGAGTATTTATAAGGTTTTGCATCATCTGCAGCAATGCTGTTTCCCTGTTGGCAGGAAGCAGAGAATATTATCCAGAAGATCAGGCAGCAGCAGTATCCGGAGCTGCTGGCTTTTGACCAGCTTCTCATAGAGAGAAAAGACCAAAAGGTGTTTCTGCAATTCGGTAAGAAATTCTGAGTTTGTTGGCAGGTTCCCCCCCATTTCCAGTAACCTTCTCTGCCAGACTTGATGTGGAGCAGGCAGGGTGTGCAGAGCTCTGGCTGTACAAGGGTTCTCAACTGGCTGAACTATCTGTCTGTTTTAGAGGAAGAAGAGATTACTTTTGCTCCAACCTACCGTTTTGAACGAGGGACCCGTGAGAAGTACGCTTACACCAAGCAGAAAGCTACAGGGGTAGGTGGAGACTGCTTTCCCTTCAGAGGTATTTACTGGAGCAGGGCAAGTCACTCCTACACAAAGAAAGTGACCAAAACCCATCTCTCCGTTTTCTGCCCTGGTAGTGTTTTGAAAGGAGTTAATTCAAACAAAAAGATTTGACGTGGATATATGGTGCTTGTCAAGCAAATGTCCTGTTCTTTTGTGATGTGGTCCTTTCCCTTCTTCTTGACATCACTTCTCCTTTGGTTTGCAGATGAAGTACAATTTGCCATCCTGGTGTGATCGAGTGCTCTGGAAATCATACCCCATGGTGCACGTTGTGTGTCAGTCCTATGGTGGGTAGATAACAGATTGTAGATAGCAAAGCAATCAGTCTGAAACGGAAATGATTCAGAGCAGAGTCTGTAGGATCTCCCTGCACTGCCAGGCACTCCGCATAGAGGGACCTGATGTTAAACCAGGCAGAGTGGAGCCAAGTCTCTCTGCCTGTAACTTTGCAAGGTTGGGAATCCATTCTGTTATTCTGTTATAAGCATAATACCACTCAGATAGCTGCAGCTGTCCAGCCTTAGGCCATGCTGCAGGATCACTTCACACCACTTATTTCTTGGCAACAGCCACCACTTTTCCTGTGCATGTGCCACCAGGAGCTCCTTCCTTGGTAGTGCCAGCAGGGCAGGCCCTGTGTACACAGCCCAGTCTGCAGAGGCTGGAGATGCAAACATCTCTCTTCTATCCAACCTTACTCTAGACAGACTATGAGGTGCCAAGAGCCTGTTCCCTTTCTGGCTGAGTAGTGTCACAAAAATGCAGTGCAGGGAAGAGAAGAAACCCACAAGACCTGCTCGAAAAAAGACATGGATACTAGTCCCTGAAATGTCATCGACTGTGAAGGACCAAATGTTACACCTGAGTGGAACACTTGGTCCTACACCTGAGTGTAACACTGATGGTTTCCTGTACTGGAACTCAGCATATGAGAAGGTCAACTGAAGACCTCACTTGCCCACTGTTAGACTTGGGCCATGAGTTGCTCTGTAGCACTGAAGTAGCACCAGTGTATTCTTGTATGATTTTCTGCCCCATTAGAGCTTTAATTAGCTGTGCATGTTGCAGAGGCAACCAGGAATCCTGCAAATGCTTTTTGTACTGGGCAAACCTAACACTGACAAAACGATGTGGTCAAGTTGTGTCCGCTAAGCAACTATTTACGTGTTTTGACAAAAGAGTCAGGTTCCTACATAGTAACATGTGATTATGTCGAAACACCTTTGACTAGAGACAGTTACCACAGCGACAGCACTGTTCGCTGGAAAATTATCGAATAGTATTTCTCTGACAGTGATCTCACCGGAGCCGGGCAGAAACGCAGAGTGGTAACTACCCTCCCCTTCTCGTTGGCAGGCTGCACCACTGACATCACGACAAGTGACCACAGTCCTGTCTTCTCCACCTTTGAAGTGGGAGTCACCTCGCAGTTTGTTTCAAAGAATGGTTAGTCAGGCTGGGTGCAAGGGTGCTGTTTCACCTTTGGGTATGAAATGCTGTTCTTTGTATGTGTTGAAAGAAAAAGATGAGTCCCCTCAAAAATGCCCTCTCTTTACCTCCTACTGAAAATGCCATTGTCTCCCCCTCCTTTTCCCTAGACTCCAAGTACACAGATTCCCATGGGGAGATAGAATTTCTGCACTGCTACGCTACTCTGAAGACCAAGTCCCAGACAAAGTTCTACATTGAGTTCCACTCCAGCTGCTTAGAAAGTAGGGGTTTGCCCAACTTTATTCTGTCTGTCAACGTTTCCTTCTTGTTTGGATCATTCACTCTTGCTTTGATCTAAATAAAACACTGTGTACGTACTTGTTCCAGCACAAAAAAGGAATGTCCTTGAGATTTGTTGTGGTTTGCAAGTCATCATCCCATACTGTCAGCAGCACAGCCCAAAGCCCGCAGCCCTTCAGCAGTAACTCATGCTTAAACACGTAGCCTTCCACCAACTTCTTATGCCCTGTTTGTCAAGATGATCTTCTCTTTCTCAAAGAGGAGCACATGGTGCTCTTTCACGCCACACAGGCAATCTCTACCCAGCAAACACTTTGTTGATTAATTTCCTAATCATGCCTGCTACAGGTGATCAGGTGCTTTCAAAGTGAAGCATCTGCACCACGCTCACAGAAACAGTTTCCTTACCCTGCCTTGCAAAGGGTACGTCGGAGGTTCAGCCGCACACTAAAGGAAGGTGGTTGGGTGGTTGGGACTGTGTCGCTGGCGGCGCTGCAGGGCTGAGCCTCAGCTGTTTATGTAATCCGAGCCTACATGCCCTTGCTGGGTTTTTTTTTAAGCGATTCCCCATCGCAGGACTGCGCCTCTAAGTGGGACAGCATGCCTTCAGTGTATGCTTCATCACATTATCGCATGTCAGAGCGCTGTGTCAAAGACAGTTCCATAAAAGATTATTTTTTTGGCTGTATCAAAATTTGCATAAATTTCTATGGAAACAGTGTATTATGAATCTTAAATTAGAATTTCAAAAGTGTGCTATCTTGAGTGGCGTAGGAAGAGCTGTCATGTTCTTATCCTCCAGTCCATGTATGCACCGAGATTTTCAGTGCCAAGTTTAACTGTAAAATAAAACCATTTAACAATGCTCCAGTAAAATCACTTGTATGTTTACTGCGTAAACATTCACCCAAAGCTCAGGCCTTAAGCTTCTTAATACTTTTAAAACTTGTGCCTGAGTGGGAATATTATCACAGGCCTTTCAAGATCTAACACCCCAAAGGATTTGTAGCCAAGTTCTTGCTGTTCTCCTGGTGAACTCCTTTCTTGTCACGTTGCAGGTTTTGTCAAGAGCCAGGAAGGAGAAAACGAGGATGGAAATGAAGGGGAGCTTGTGGTAAAGTTCATCGATGCTCTTCCAAAGGTAAACCAGGACTAAGTTTCCATACCCATATGGAAGAGAAGCCTTCCATTTGCATCCCATAAGCAACATTATGTCTTTTGCTTATAGGAACATTACTTTCAGGAACTTGGTTTTGGTCTTGTTTACACTCAAAAGGGGCTGTAAGGGTGCAGGATGGGCTTAAGCTTGACAGGGATGTTATAAGCAGGAAAGGACTTTCTGGCCAGTATACTTCCATCTCTGCCAGTTCTGCTGGCTTGATTATGCCATTCAGGAGTGTGGCTGTTTTTTCACCTTTTTAGTGAAAATGACTATGCTGACAAGTCTTTGAAGCAGGCCCTTTTTTTGGTTTAGGAAGATAAAATAGCTGTGCTGGAGTTTCTTTTCCCGGTGATGCAAAGGTGGCATGTTTCTTGTATTTTTGAGAAAAGTGGAATATTTTTTTACCTGTGTTAAAAAGACTTATTGATGGCCAGAAGTAGTGTTCTGTGGGTCAGGGTCAAAGACAAGTCCTATCCTTCAGACTGGAGCTGTTCTCCATCTCCTGGCTTGGTGGGAGCCAGAAGAAATGTCAGAGTTCTTGGATTTGGAGCAAATATATGTGTCAGTACCCTTCAAAATAGCCCAAAAGAAGAAGTGCTTACTTTGGAAGTAGTGCCTTACATTAGGGAAAGACTCTACAAGAAGTGACTGTAACAACAGCCAGGTTATTGTGAATAGACAGTAGTCAGAGTCCAGATCACCTTCTCCTAGAGCAATTTTCAGTCTGCACCAAAGGAAAAACTGCAGAGCACCCCAATGGAAGAACCTGATTTGTACCATTCTGCCTGCTGTGCTGGCAGTAAGAGGGGAGACACTCTAAAAGTGCAGAGGCTTCTACCACAGATCCCCAAACATCATGGAAAAGGCTGATCCTGGGGGCGACATCATACCCTCCTGGGTCTGTTCAGATGAGTTTTGCTCATTTGGGGCTGAGGCATAGGGAGAACTCTGTTCCTGTAGACCACCTATTGTCCTGACCAACGCTTACTTGCCTTTGCAGCTGACTCCGATTATTTCAGACCCAGAATACCTACTGGACCAACACATCCTGATCAGCATTAAATCATCAGACAGTGATGAATCCTATGGTAAGTGCTTATCTCTAAAGTTCTGGATGAGTCAAAATCTACTTTGATTTTTCCAAACTGCTGAAAGAGTGGGAGAGACCAGAAGTAACTCCTATAGACTGAACATCCATATGATGCTCTGACTTCTGATTTAGAACTCAATGCATACAAAAATACATTGCAGGCAATATTTTGTGAGGTAAGCAGGATTACAGGACTACGAACTAGAATCATCAATCTGTGTGAGCTTTACCAGCCCCAAAAGAGCAGCAGCTTAAAAAGAAAGTAAGCAGTGAAATCAGGAGTTGGTCTGTTTAAATGGGTTTTCTCACAACATACAAATCCTGTTTCACTCGCACTTTCTTGATGCATTTTCCCTGGCTACAGAAAAGCCATTGCCAGTGCTGCCTGCTTCCAAATTCCAGCTGCCCAGAGACTGCAGTCCTCGTCTGCAGGAGGCTCTTTGCTGAAACCCCATTACCTGAGATGGCAGTCACAGGCCCAAGTCCTCCTCACCAGTAATGGAAGCTCAGAACACTGTGGTCACCTGCCAGTGTCTCCAGTGCCCAAATCCTTCACACATTCATGAAGAAGTGAAATGAATGCCCCTGATTTCTCAAGAGATATTACACTCCTTCGTGTGATACAAAGCAGATCCTCTCCGGTAATCGCAGCCCTGTCAACATAGTGACAGTAGATGAATGACAGGAGAAAGAGGTTTTTGATGCTTTTTTTTCTCAGTCCCAGGCTCATGGTCTCCTTGTCACCCTTTAGGCGAAGGCTGCATTGCCCTGCGAATAGAAGCAACAGAATCCTTAGTTCCTATCCATACTGTGCTGACACACCACGGCGAGAAAACAGGGGTCTTCCAAGGTGAAATCAAGTTACAGACATCACAAGGAAAACAGAGAGAGAAACTATATGGTAAGGAACAAGATCATCTCTGCAGCCTTGCTCTAGAGAATATCCATCTCAAAAGATTTCTGATAACTGTCAAGGAACTGAAAATTATCCTTGCAGTGCTTTCAGTCCCAAGGAGGCAAGAGCTTTTGACGCTGACTGCAAGGAGATGTGGCGTTAGTTCTCAGGAGTATACCTGCACTCTTTCAGAAAGACATAGCAATTCCATTTGGGCTTTTCATCATTCAGATAAATTTGGCAGACTGAGAGAGCCCCCTGTCTGCCACCAATACAGATTTTATTCAATGGTGGTAACTTCTTTCCACTCACAGTGGCTATATGATAAGATGCCAAAGCTCTTCCCTGCTCCAATTGCCCTGGGGAATGTCTGGAGTGAGCATGTGAGGCTCTCAAGGATCAGTTCCTCAGCTAAAAGATGAAAGACTGTTTATTTTCACCTTGCTACCTGTCTCTTTTGGAGGACCAACCAGCCTCATGACATTTATTGTCAACGATGAAATGATCTGTATGTGGCTGTTTGGGGGATCATGACCTTTGTATTGCAAGACACGCACTTTTTGCTATGTCAGCACAACATGATACATACTAGTGGGCATAACAACTGTTTCAAAATGTCTCGCTGTCATTCTGATAATCAGAGAGATGCCTTAGCACAAGCAGTTACACTGGAAACTTTAGGAATCTGGAATGCCAGAACACTGTCGTGCCTTTTCTTCCCTTCAGATTTTGTCAAGATTGAACGTGATGAAATTGCTGGGCAGAAACCAAAGAACACCAGCTACTTAGAGCCTTGCAAAGACTGGGATCAGACTAACAGGTAAAGGGCAAGTGGGTAAGTTGGTTCCAGAAAACTGGCTGGCTCAATAAGCACAAAGCCGGGCCTGCTGTGGGAGCGATCTTGCTAGCTATGGTGAGCACTGGGAACTGCTTTTGTGGCTGGTCGGGGATGGTCAATGCTTCTGTGCCCAAAGCTGCAAAGACTTGAGATTGCACCAGTCAGAGAGGGGCCTGGCACTCCACTTAAAAAGGGCCCTTTTGTTTCTGACAGAAAGTCCAAATCTACTCACCTGATGGCCAGAGAGGCAGCAGCCATTGCTCGCTATCGGGGGAGTGCTTCCCCTTCTCCAGACAACCCGGGAAAGGAGGATATGTTACGGTAACCTTGCTGCTTTACCTCTGCCAGCTGGGGGTGGGAAGTGATGCTCAAACTGCCAGTCTCATAGGGTGCCTCTGGGTAAGGCTGTCCTTTCCCTCCAGTCTCCCAGCCGCAGTTCTTTGCAGGCAGCTCCCTTCTTCCTGCCTACTGGACCACACGGGTACACTCAAAAGGCCAAAGGCATCTCACAGCACATTCTTATGCCCATGCTGCAATTTGCCTCTTGCTTGGAGCTGTCCCACTGCAGCTGCCAGCTGAACCGCTGGCCCAGAACCCTGCAAAAGCCCCTCTGTGGGGTTCAGAAACCGAATGCTCTCTGCAACCTGGAAGTGCAAGTCTCTGCCGTAGCCAGAGGAACTATTTGGGGCTGCGGGAGGTGGCCTTGACCCAGCTGCTTCCTCTCCAGTGGCCATGGGCAGGGAGGCACTAACAGGGCTCACAGTCTCTGATTCTGAAGCAACAGTGACAAAAAAAATAAATAGTAGGTGGTATGGAATCTAAGCAGTCAGTGGGCACCAACTCCTTTGTAGCTGGCAAGAAGACAAAAAAAACCAAAACCAAAAGATATTTGTGCATGTTTCTTCCTAACACTATTTATTCTCTTCAGCATCTCTACTCCCACAGACGTCAGCAACCCCAACTACCTGGGGATGGCTGTTTTCTCTCAACAACCCTCTGCAACCAGCCAGCATAAGCAGATGCCTTTGCCAGACCAGCCGCCTTCCCTCTGGAGCTACGAGCAGCCCAAGGAGACCACCTCCATAATGGGACAGAGTCAGCCTTCCTCCACATCACCCTCCTTGTCTCCTCTCTCTCCAAAAACATCCCTCCAGCCTGCAGTGAACAGAAGTGTTTGTAGCCGGAGTCAGGAGTACCTGTGAGTCTGAGTTTTGCGCTGGGACTAGTCCCCTCTCCTGTCACTCGGCGCTGTTGCTGTTTCGTTACCTGTGTGGAGAGTTCACGGTGCAGCATTTTCTTTCAGTTGTTTATTTCTAGAGTTAGAACAAGCTAAGTGAAGGTCACAAGTTTAGGCATCACATACTCAAAGAAAACTATTGTAGCAGTTTCTCAGATGCTTGTGAAAGGAAAGCAAAAAATACTGTATAAGTTTAATTCTCTACCAAGAGAAGAGAAGGAGAAGACTACAGAGTTGACTGCAGTAACAGAGGAGGTAAGGGAAGAGTGCAGCATAGATCTTTCCCCAGATGGGAAGGAGAGAGACACACTTTAGCTGAATTTCTACTTACACTACCATAGTGCTGCAGCTGTCGCAAGTCTTGATGTGGAAGTTCCATCCAGCAATACCCCATCCATACCCAACTTAGCAGTGACGAGGCTACTCCACACTTAACACGTGTACATAATTAGTGTCCTCACTCCAGGCCTCTCTTTCATAGTGACAGCTGCTTTCTGAGTCTCAGCTAGAGTTTGCCACTAAATGTATGTCAGCCAGTGATTGCAGAAGTCCTTGCAGACCTTCCAGGACTGCCTCAGTCTGTTCTGTACCTGACAACGCCTCGGCATGGTCTCAGGTCTTTGCTCCTGCATGGGCTGACTTCCAGAAAAAAAACTTAAGCAAGGAACACAGCTCATTTGAGGTCACCCAGAGAACCTGTACCACTCACCCCCCTTCCAACTCTGTTCAGTCATGTCCTGGCTGTCCTTTTAAGTACTGAGTCGGTTCTCCAGAAAAAAGCCTTGGCATAGTGGGTCGAGTCATACCAAACCCCCTGAACCTCCCTTGTCCCATCCTACAGCTGTGCTGTCATTCCTGTCTGAGCTCAGGGCGCTCAGCTGTGAGCGCACATGGGTGTCTCACCCCACAGTATATAGCTGTTACTTACATCTCATGTGGTTGGGTGCATTTAAGGAGCTCTATCCCTTCCTTAGGAATACCATGTGACATTGGTACCATGAGGAGGTCAACCTAGTTGTAAAATGCTACAGTGTGATGTAAGCTCTTATGTTAGCTGTCCAGACAGCCATTTCAATCCTCTCTGCCAGGTCTGAGGATTATTGTTAATGTTTAAATTCGGATTTCTGCGTGTCACAGAGCCACTGAAGCACTTGGCACAGCCTGTCTTGGTTGCTTAGCTCTGTTGAAATAGAAACCAAGTACCACTCTGACGAGACTCTAGTCCAGCAGGGAGTTGATACACTACCATGCCTCTCTGCTCTCAGCTGTCATGTTAATAATGCTTAAACAGAGTAAAAATAATACACAGTTCTGCTTTCTGCCCCCC
>VXBZ01004507.1:109316-151347 GCA_013399135.1 Heliornis fulica | reverse complement strand
GAAAGCGGGGAGGGGGCGGTGGTAAGGGCCCCCGAGGCCTCGGCTGTGTCGCTTTGGGGAGGGGTTGGGTGAAGCTTGCCAGAACTGAGGAAAGTTGGGGGCTTTCCCTGTTCACGCGGATTCCTCGCAGGCTAAACCGAGTTTGTGCTGTGAGTGGTGAGCGGCTGTCTCGACTGCCTGCACAGTTCCCATGCAGATGTGTGAGGATTGAGAACAGTAGTGCCACTGACCGTGGTTTCTATTCTCTGTAAAATTTAGAGCTCCTTGTGGGCTAACGTCTTCTATCCAGTCCTTAACTGCCCTTCCCTCTCCTGCCTCAGCTGTGACAGGAGCCAGTGGAGGTGGGGGTCACCCAAGGGCAGCTGGCTTCCTCGCTGAGGAGGGGGGAAGCAAACAACCTTTGCAGCACTCCGCAGCGCTCGGCATGAGCGGTCTCTGGCTGGTCTGTTTTCCTTGTTGATATCAGTTGAGGGGCTGTAAAGAGATTGAACTTTGAACTATTTCTCTTTCAGCAGGTATCAACAGTTGAGCAGCTTTCATGCTAAGCTTTCATAAGATCAGTCCCACACAGTATCTGAATTAATGAGGAATTTTTCAAGTTGTAGCTGAACGCTGCCTTACCCAGCTGACATCAGAGAGGAATGCGGGCTAATGCAATGGACGCTTACTAATGTTTGGTTGTGCCAGAATAATTAAAGATACTAGATCTTAGCTGGTTAATGAAGAGGATAAGAATCTGGTTTTGGATTTTGGTTATCTTCTTAATTGTACTTTTTGCTCTTTCAGATAACAAGCTACTAGAGAAGTCGGACCTTCATGCGGTGCTGGCTGATAAGCTTCAAGCAGAAAAGTACGACATGCAGAGCAGACACGAGATCAGGTATTTAAAATCCCTTATTTGTCAGTCAGCGCTCTGTCATGCACACTGTAACCTAAACCATTGTTTGATGAGTTGCAGAAGCAACTGCTGCATTACAACAGTGACTTGGAATACATCTGGGAAATCTTGAACTAAAAATAAATCAAAAGTAACTCTAAACATGTGGCAGAGATACAATACACTGATACTATGTAGGAAGAACAGGCTGAGTTTTGGACAGAAAGTAACTGCTCAAGGTGTGGAGGTGCACCAGAGTAAGCTTCTGCTTCTGTTTGCCTTGCAGTGCTTACAATACTTGCCTGGTGATAGTACCTAATAGTTGTGATCTGACTGTTGTAATTCTATGATCCTATGGAGAGTCTGATGTCTTTGTTTCTTTCAGTCTGTTATCCCACAGAATGGGGATAACATGGTCATGATTGTAAAGTGTCTGTCCTGAATAAGCACCATATGCTAAAAATAACATGTGTCCTGCCTGCTGGTCTAGACAGCACGTAAATCCCAGCAGTTGGGTTCTGCCCTTGGTGTAACTGAAGAGAAGACAGGGCTAAGTAGCTCAGAATTTCCTGTTTGTGTAGGAATTTCTTTCTCTGTTGAAGCCCTTTTGCTATGAAATTTAAAACTGTGTGTGTAGGAGCTCCTGATATTGCGGGGATGGCAGGCAGAATGTCAGTGTGTGGCCACTGGGCTGGAATTGACACCTCTGTGAAAGTTCTCAAAAGTTTCTGGTGACTGTGGTTGTCTTGAACCATCTTAAGATAAGGGAATCTAATTCTGGTTAAATGCCTGCTCCCAGAGATGAGGCTGGAATGGATGAGAATGATGAGAGACCTGCAGAATTGGCATCTTCAGTGTGAATACTAAGCTGAACTTGGATGCTAATCCTCAGTATAGCTGAGGAAAAATGCTTTCACTTCCTTTAAGGCCAAGGAAGAATATCTAGTTGTGGCTATAGGTACATGGCCAGAGTTAGAGGACATACTGGATATTACTGCAGGATTTTGATGCCTTATCTGCACACAGGGTTTTTTGACATTGTGTCCTCTAGTACAGTGTTAGCTCAGTGAGGTGTTTGTTTTTAAGAAGAGTGTTAAGTTGCTGATACCTCTGTGAAACGTTTCAGCTTCTGAGTGCATTACCTGTTTCTCACTGGACTGTTACAGTACAAAATGTCTGCAGAGTCAGATGTTCTGTTTCTGCCTTGTTGTGTTTGTTTGGTATAAATTACTGGTTTTAAAAGCTATGCTATCTTGCTCAGAGGCTTTGTGTGTGATTAATATGTGTACATATGCTTTAAAAACATTATTTCAAAGACATGAGTGGTAAATGTTAAAATGTCAGTTGTTTGAGGGATGATGTGTGTGTTCTGGTGTGTACAGATTCCAGAGTGGGTCACGGTACCACTGAGCTGTTAGAGTTAAAATATCCCAAAAGCCAGAATAAAAACAGTCAGAACATACTTAGGCTTCTCCACAAACTATGGAGAAGTGACTTGTATCACTTGGGAATATAAGCCCAAGGGCCTGGGAATATATCCTTGGTTCCCTGGCTTCTGGTTCTGTGCCCTATATTATGCTGCCTTGAGAGATCTTGCACCTTCAAGGTCTACCAACTCCCTCCAAAACAAATTTCAGGTTTTAAAATATTTGTAATACTTCCTAGAATTTGGAGACTGTACTATTAAGACTCAGTTGTCTTCATGCACGTTTATGTAAAAGCTTGTTGTCTTTAATTTGAATTTAAATTCTGTTTTAGAAACGTGCAAAGAGGTGAATGGAATCCTAGGTAAGCTGAATTTTCCAGTTCTGTGTGAAGGCCTTTTGGTTGGTGAAAAGCATGCTGGGGGGAAGCTGGCTGTGGTTTAGTTTGCTCTCAGTCAACCGTAGCTCTGATGTAGTGTAGAAGATCCAAGGGAGTTTGTCCTAAGACAACTGATAAAAGGCACAGGAGCGATTGGACTCTGGTTTGTGACATCTCTTCTCTCAATCTCTCTGTCTCTCACAAACTCCAGTCCAGGACATGATGGCACATGGAATGATGCTCAGTTGCAAGAACTGGCACAGCTGAAAATAAAGCATCAAGAGGAGCTGACAGAGCTGCATAAGAAACGTGGCGAGGTTAGAAAGCCCTCTCCTGTTCCCATGATCCATACGAAGCCCTTTGTGAATGTGACCTTGACTTTACCGAGCTTATTCATCGTTTTCTCCTCATTTCATGCAGTCTTTTTAAGCTCCCTGTGCTGCTGATCAAAATAAGCCAGAGGGGGTTGGTCTTTCAAATCATCAGCCAGGAAATAGAAACTTACTGTCGTCAGTGCAGTGTGATTTTTGAGAAGTCCTTAATTTTTTAACGAGTAGGTTTTTAAATGGTATTTATTAGAGGGGGAATGAACCAATCCAGTCTGTAGAGCTGTGCTGACTACTAGTCCTACATTGGAAAGGCTTTAAATAAGCAGAGAGATTAGGTGGCTGTATGTGGTTTCATTTGGCTCTGGCTTTGCAGGACTGCTGTTAGATAAGAGTGAGTAAAACCAAACAGGTACAAGCAAAGGTTGAAGTTGCTTTGGTGCTCCACTGGGAAGGGAGTACTGATTCTGCCATGCTGATGCAGTAGGGAGCCCAGAAGTACTGTTAGCTGTGAGAGGTGGGCCTGAAGAGAAGAAATTCTGCTTTCTGATTTTCTCAGGGCTTTTTATTTATGGGAAGATGTGGGTGCTTCAGCAACAGAAGTGTTCTTTTAAAATCAGAGCAGTGGATTGAGTGAGCCCAGGAGGTGGTACTGGAAAGATATTGCAGACTTCTGCAGGGAGAAGGTGGGAGTGAACGGGGAAAAAAACCCATGCTCCTTTTATCACACCTCCCTGGTTTTGCAGAGAAGCACCAGTGTCAGTAATTTGTAACGTTTCAAAGTGGAAATGGCTTTCTAAGGAGGTGAGCACTGACTGGTCACAGCAGTGAAAAATTCCTTCTTCCCCTAAGCTGCCCACCCTTCTCAAAACTCAGGCTGCCTCTTCCATGGGCAACTGAGGCACAGCATGCTTTGGGGCTTGCTGCTGCCCATGGACTGGGTAGCTGTGAGCTGGCAGCAGCAGCTCCTTAGTTTTGGCCACTGCCCCTCTGGTTGTGTGCTGCAGAGACATGGGAAAACTGTGAAACCTGTTACTGTAAGAGCTGTGTGTCTCCTGTAGTGGCTGGGCTGTACCAGGAAGATTGTTGCTTGGTTGTTAGTACTCACGTGTTGGTTTACCTGGCAGTTTTTAGTTTATTTATTGATTTTTAAATTACTTTAAAAGATAAAGTTTATTCCTAGTATGCTTTGTTTGTTGTGACTTCATTAGTTACCTTTTGAGGGAAGGGAGTGAGATATCAAAGGACGGTAACATCTTGACAACACGTGCTTGGAAGTATGTCCTCTGACTTAATGACCTGTGTGACAGCAGCAGCAAACAGATGTGTATAGAAAGCTGAGAGGGAAGGTTGGAAAAGTGTGTTTCCTGCCTGTGATGTGAGATTGGCTGCTGCTACATGTGTGTGATCCAGCTGGCTCCCTGCACTCTGTAATGCCACTTTTTCCTTTCCTAGTTGGCCCAGTCTGTAATTGATCTGAATAACCAAATGCAGCAGAAGGACAAAGAGATGCAGATGAATGAAGCAAAGTGAGTAGGAACTGTTTTGTCTGTCTGTCTGGTTGGTAGGTGACCCAGACTTTGGGTTGAGCAATTTCTTGGTGTTGTGCTAACCTCTAGGAGTCCCAGCCATGGGCTGACACCACCTCTGTCGAGCACTGTATGGATAGCACAGTGGGGGCGGGGTAGGGGTCCCTGAGGAGGTCCTCATTGTCTTGTGTGGTTTGTTGCCATTCCAGGATTGCAGAGTATTTGCAAAAGATCTCTGAGTTGGAAACAGAGTGCCAGGAATTGCGTAGCAAACTGCAAGATCTTGAGCGAGCTAATCAGACACTGAAAGACGAGTATGATGCTCTCCAGATCACCTTCAATGCCTTGGAGGAGAAACTGAGGAAAACTACTGAAGACAACCAGGAGCTGGTCTCACGCTGGATGGCAGAGAAAGCACAAGAAGCCAATCGTTTGAATGCAGAGAACGAGAAGGATTCAAGGTGAGATTGATGACTTCAAATTGCATCCTGGTATATTTTTACACACTTAAGAGTCCATGGGGTAAAACCAGGTTTAGTTTTGATCTCCACAATCTCTATATTCTTGCAGAACACAATGAGAGTCCAGAACTTCGTGTTCCTTTTTTTGGCCAGTGCAAGCAGATGCTTTGTGAAAACATTCCTGTCTTTTAAATAAATGAAATGTGTTCTTTTATTTCTTGAGCAACATTTAATTATGGCCTAAAGATCATAAATTAGATTAAAAAAGAGCCACCCAGAAATTTTCTACCCCTGGTATTTGATTTGGACTTCAGTGTTCCTGTTGCATCTTGATTTTTATCCTTTTTTTACTCAACATCTAAGTGTACAGTTAGGTGTATTTTGCATTCTGCTAAAAGAAGCTACCACAAGACTGAGCCATAACTTGCAAAAATAACTTGTTTCACAAGTAAATAAAAGTACAAACTACTTGCAGGCTGAAGCACTTCAGTTGCCAGCTAGCAATACCTGGAGACAAAGAGCTATGAGGCAAACCTCGTAGTACTTGGCAGTTTGGTATTATCTTTACCAACATAATTGTTATTTTTGAAAGCTCTTGTACCCTGAGCAAATCCACACTCATGGGATGAGGGTGCACATCCAAAGGGCTGTGGGTGCACTTTTTCTTGTTGCTGCACTCAGTTGACCTTGTCCATCACTCTTCCCACTTCTCCTGCACTGACCATCTGGAAGAGCGGGGTAAAACTAAGGCAGTGGTCTATTTTTTAATAAATATTTTTAACATGTTGCAAAGCCCATCAGAATTGTGCAGGGTAACATTTGGAAAAGCATCAAGGGAGGTTGGGTGGGGTTTTCTGTTGCTAAAGGACCTTGTTTTCCTTGCCTTAGGCGACGACAAGCCCGGCTGCAGAAGGAGCTAGCAGAAGCTGCCAGAGAACCCCTGCCTGTTGAACCGTAAGCAATCTTCATTTACTGAGTCTCCTCCATCACTTCACACTTCAGTTCTGTGCAGATGTGCGATAAATGGTATCTTTGTTATTTCTAAATTTAGTGATGTGCAGGAGTGTTTAAACTTTGGTGTAAAGTCATAATGTATGGTAACTCCTGATTTGAACTTCCAGAAGAAGGAGCTCTCTTACAACTGAAAATAGATGCTTGGACTGAAAGACCCAAGAATGGTTCATACAGTGAATACATGGTCTTCTGTCAGCATAAAAGCATTTCTTATGTGGTGCCCTTGGTCTTTAAAAATAGCTCTCTAATCATGTAGCTCTTCATCACAGCTATTTGTAGCCTAACACCTACAAATGTTGGCATTTCGAGGGATTTCCTGTTGGAACAGGTACTGTGTCAGTTAAGATGGGTGAAAGTATGTTGATCTCTTCCATACTGTGAGAGACTGATTCTGCTGGGAAAATACAGATAGACATAGGGTTCTTTTCCCTGGCAAGCCAGTGATAACTATCTCTAATCTCTTCTTTTCAGCAGCAGCAAGTGGATGTTGGGTGGTATTTAATCAGCCAGCTGAAGTGGGCAGTCTGTCAGCCTGGCACAAAGCACCTGTGTAGGTGGTGTTAGCTCTTCTGTTAGCCAAATCTAGGAAAACTACACCTGCTGTGTTGCTGCTAGAAACAGCTGAGTCAGAGCCAGAGCAGTGTGCAGCATTTTTGCTAACTCCTGGTGTATTTGTGTTAGTGTTGGCATTTGTGTTAGGTCCCTGTGCTGCATGTCCTCATGCACAGGGACCAGTGGCTCTGCTCTGGAAGAGGAGCCAGAGAAGCCTGGGGTAGGCAGGAAGGGTGTGTATAAGGGAAGTGTGAGAGTACTTGTAGCATTTCAAAGGAAAACCAAAACTATACAACTAGTGGCACAATTTGCTGCTTAAATTTTTAAAATAAATGTTTACATTCTTCCATTCCTTTTGCTTATTGAGGTGTGACACCTTGTGTTTACTGCTGACACCTGTGTTGGGCCAGTGGGCAGCCCCAAGCCAGAGGACAAGCTTCCCAGCTTTAAGAACAGCGATATCCCTTTTGTCCATGTTACTTGTTGTAAGCACACATGGAATATCTTGGAATACTAAACTCTTCAATAAGTACTGTGGCACTGAGGGGAGAAACAGACAAATGTAATGTGTGCTGCCCCTTTGCCTGCTAAACTTCTTCCTCTCCATTGCCCAAAATGAGAGCTTCCCATCCTGCAGCTGAGTTTGGAGGTAGCTGTAGCACAGCTTGAACATTTTACTTCCTCTTGTGGTGGGGATGACTGTCTCAGTGTTTCATAAATGGTTGGATATGAGACATCGAGAAGTTAAAAAGAAACCTGTTTAGAAAAAAAAAAAGCACCCAACACCCTGGAAAATAATTGCTTCTTTAAATAATTCTGCTTCCCAGATGTTTGGGCTTGGTTTTTTTATTTTATTTTATAAGTTCAGAAAGTTTGTATTGTATAAAAGTACTGCTTACTAAAGGGGAAACCAGCAGGACTTCATGGAGTGTGTCCTGGTGTTTATATACACTTCAGAAGTAGGTTAAGCCAACATGGAAAGGTTTGGGTTTTTTTGATAACTATCTCTAATCTCTTCTTAACTTCAGATTTTCAAAAGAACTATCACCAGAACTTGGTAGTGTTTTATTGAAATATCAGGCTTAATGGACCACCACCTGAAGTACAGCAGTGCAGGCAGTATCCAGATGTCTTTGGTGTAGGTGAAAAAGAGAAATGTAAACTCTTGTGCATAGCTGGTGGTTTTGCTGTTCTGTAACTGTTCCAGCAACTGATACTCCAGTTGGAGTATATATTTTTTTCTGTATGCTGTGGAAAATATTTGCTGTCTTTAAGAATCTTGGACCTCTGAAATGAGATATTAAAAATGGTCCCATCCTCTTCAGTTCTTTTGCAGCTGAGTGTTATCTTATGGCAGGAATAGAATTGTTTCTACTCAAATGCTGAATTCAAGCTTCCTGTTCAGTCACATTGGCATCAGGTTGATAGTGTAGTTAAAAATGGTTTGTCCTGTGGAATCAGCACTGGAGGAAAAATTGTCATTGAAGGAAAACATGTGAGAGCCTATGATGACTAATGGGGAAAAACCTTTTAGCATTAGCTGAGTAGTTTATCTGGATTAATTTATGCTTTGTGTACCAGAACCTCACACTTCTGTTCAGTTGTACACTGTGATTTCAGTGAAGTGTACCAAAACATCCATTGTGCTTAGTGGACCACCTCCTGAAGTACAGCAGTGCAGGCAGTATCCAGATGTCTTTGGTGTAGGTGAAAAAGAGAAATGTAAACTCTTGTGCATAGCTGGTGGTTTTGCTGTTCTGTAACTGTCCCAGCAAACACAGTTCACTGAATAGCAAAGTCTTGCTCAGCTCTGATGGGTCCTCGTAGTTCTGTGTGTAGTGCTGCAGGCTTAAGTAGTGCTTGTAGTGAAGAGACTCTGGAAAGGGTGTCAGCAGAAATATGGAGGTGTGGGGAAATCCAGCCTGAGGTCAGTAAAGAGTGTAACTGGCAGATGGAAAGAAAGAACCTGAAATGTAGGGGCTCCAAGTACTTGATTTCAGACGTGTATGTTGGGTGTAGCACCTCTGGCAGCCACAGCTGGATCAGTGTGGTGCCTGGATCTGCCTGCACGGTACTACAGCTCAGCAGACTGAGAGGGGGAGCTCCCCCACAGGCAGACCCTGGTGCAGTGTCGTGCTATTCAGTTTGTATATATACATCAGTGGGAGGTTTCCATAGGAGGCTCTGGCTGACTGACAACAAGGTGTTCTCTCTCACTTCAGCAGGGATGATGATATTGAGGTGCTTGCAGATGAAACCTCTGATACAGCTGAGGAGACGTCTCCGGTGCGGGCTGTTAGCAGAACATCCAGGTTTGTAGACCAAGAGACTTTTGTATTGTGGCATTGAGGAAAACCAAGAGATAGAAGAGTTGGATCGGTGCTGGGAGTGTTACTTACAGCTTTTACCTGACTTTAGCTGGGACACTTTAGTACTTCCACCAGAGCAGGATGAAGCCATGTGCTTTGTTTTTCTGTTACCATGCTCTAGATATGCACTGGTTTTGATTTGCTGTTTCAAATTGAACTGGTGTCTGAAAAATCTGTGTCAAACCTCAAAACAAAGGCAAAATAGGTACTAAAATGGGTATTACAATGTCTGTGTTGTTGTATCTCCATTACTCTACAAGGTATCAATGTGACTTCACAAACAGCTGTGTATTTTGATCTGAAATGCTGAAAATGCATTAACCAGATCAGATGCACCTATTTCTTCCTCTAAAATAGCAGTGAGTGGAAAGTAAGAGGTAGTTATGTGAGAGCATGGATTAATTTGGTTGAAACCTCAGACTTGGCAGACTGTTATATCTAAACCCAGTACTTCACAGGGTGGAGGTTGAGGGAAATTGAAGAAATTTGACTCATAAATTCTGTTCTGAGTGTTGTAGTTACTGGGGAGGTTGGAACTGATGGCTGCCTTTGGTGTTTTCCGTCCTCGGACGGGGTCTGCAGGGGAGGGAGTCTTTCCAGAGACTTGTTGCTGTGAAATGTGTTTGTATTGATCTTTGTGTGGAGAAGCTATTCACAAGGTTTAAACCTGTCCTCCCCTCCTTCAGTAAGCGACTCTCCCAGCCAGCTGGAGGCCTTCTGGACTCTATCACTAATATCTTTGGGTAGGTTAGAACACTTTCACCTCTATGTTTTGTATATTGTTTCAATGTACACCAAAATGTTGGTGATGCAGGGAATACAAACAAAAAAGATTTCAGCCTTTCTTCTAGCTTCTGCCTTTTTTTTTTCTTTTTTTGTTCTCCTCAACTTCCTGTTTCTTCCATCTTGCCGTGTGCTGACCTCTGACCTTTCCCTCCAGTCTGTCTGAGTCTCCCCTTTTGGGACATCAATCTTCTGATGCTGCCAGGTGAAAACGTTATCCGCTCCTAGTCCGGCATGTGAATGTATTCCTTTGAGTGACACGGAACCCGGCCGCATTGTCCGGCCTAGACTCCAGTGCCAGGAACTCCCCGCAGTTAGCGCGGCAGTGAGCCCCTCTGCAGAGAGCTACGTGGGGCTTGCTCTTACTTTCCACTGCACTGTGCTCCTTTCATAGGGCTGTTTAAGCTAAGTTGTTGGGCTCTGTGCTTAGTATCCAGAGGGGAGCTAGTCTGAGTCAAGGTCTGCCGTAGGAGGATGATCTTTCCTTAAGCGGTGTAGCCCACACTTCCCAGGAGGACATCTCTGTGCCTGGGATGTAGTGCTGCAGTGGTGCTGAGTCTCCCTAGACCTGATGGTGGAGTTTCTCTGGCTGAACCCAGCTGCAGTCATTCCCAGGCTTCTCTTTCCTGGTTAAATAAAAAAGACAAACGACTGCTCCAAAATGTGGTCTGTAGAGGTCAGGAATTGGTTCAGGTAACTTATCTCCTAGTATGCCAGATATCTAAAGCCACAAGTGGATGTAGTGTTATGTGACAAATATAACTTGAAAGCTGGGATAAAAGAAAGTTAACTCCTTCCCCTGTTTTTTTAATCACTGAACAGTGTAGTTGAGTGGCAGGTACAGTTCTGGATGAACTCAGGAGAAACAGTGTTTGCTTCCCGTTTTGAAATGTCTCTGCTTTTTCACGTCAGGAGGCGTTCTTTGTCCTCGTTCCCTGCTCCCCAGGATAACGTAGAGCCACATCCAGGTGCCACTAAAGAAGTGAGAGTGCCCACCACTGCCATATGTGTCTTTGTAAGTATAGAAGGACCTCTTGGTTTTACTGTTCCCTTTGTTGCCTTTGGAGGAAGTGAATCCTGCTTGTGTGGGAACCAACCTTCCAAAACTAATTCTTAGTCCAATACTTCTCACAGACTTCATGTCTGTCTTACTGAGGTCAATGATGATTAGTAAAAGGTCTGAGGGCACAGGGCAATTACACTCCACTACCCTCCTGGCTCCCAGCAGTCCCTCTTCCGTCATGCCATAGTAGAGCTATGACCAAGAAAGAAAGAGATTGCTGACAGTTTGGGATTAATTTGGTTCCAGTTCCCCATAGTGAAGGGAGTTGTGGAGCTGAATGTGATCCAACAGGATTGATTAAGAGGAGCTGGTGGTTGTGGGGTGTCTTCATTGTTGTGTGTGATCTAAAGTTTTCAAGCTGAGACCTCCTTATGTGTTACGTTGGCTGCACAAAGCCAGACTGAAATTTCTCTGATGGGCATTGCCTTCTGAGTAACAGATACTGCTGTAAGTGATCTTGTAACTCTGCCACTTGTGTGACCATTCCCCTTGAGCTTTCTAAGGCACTCCTGTGCTGAATGTGGATATTCCATGGATATGAAGTGATTTTTTTCATTCCCACCCAGAGTAACAGAGAGGCTCATTGCAGCGTGGAGGAGTTCCTAGCCTGCCCTGGCACCACCTTCCTGAGTGGAAGTCATGGGGTGTAGGGAATAGTACGAGCAGGGTCATAGCTTAAGTGATCACATGGATCTGGCTTAAATGGGGAGCATCAGAGGAGACATTTAGAGCTGCAGTATTGTTGCAACCTCTCTTCCTCTGGCTGTGTACAAGCAGCCCAGCTGATCAACCTATAAACTGGCTAAAATATGGCAGAGCTCTATGTGTGAGGATTTCATGAGCCACAAGAGAGGCTTGTTTTCACCTTCCTTGTGACACCCTGTAATGTCATCTGAACCTCTGGAGCAGTGTGGCCTGTCCTCCCAGTGTGAAGGGACAAACAGCAGCATGCTGTGCTGACCTGTGGTCTTGTCAGCCTGGGGAATACCGCCCCGTTCCTGTTCCCCACCTCGCAGCAGGAGTAGGAGCAGCTGCGGTTGTAGGCCTGTCAGCCTGCAGCACTATGGAGCTGATGCAGCATGATGAGATCAGGCAGAAAATAGTCCCTGATCATTTCATGGGAATCCCTGTGTTCCTTCTGGAGATGATTGCTGTTAGTTTTTAGCTCCTGCATTTGCAGCCTGGGTGGAGTGCTTCTGCCTGTCCAGGTCCAGCAGAGCATTCCAGGAATGAATGCAAGGACTTTGTGACAGAGGTTTGGCAGATTTGGGGAGCAGATCGGCCTCGCTTCTGGAGAGATAAGTAGAACAGACTTGGGGAGGCAGAAGAGGTAGTCACCTCTGTTACCATTCTTGGGTGTAGTGTCTAGGCAAGACCTTTGTTTTGTTCTGAATGGCTCTTCTGCACTTGTAGAAAGATCAGATTTGAAGTGTGATGACCCCTAAATGTGAGCTGGCAGACCAAGTTCAAGCAGCAAGTTCCAGAAAAATACAAGTTTTAAGAAAAACTGATTTTGAAAGAGCAGTTACTGCAAAATACTTAAAGAAAATGCAGCAAATGAATTAAGAATGTGGTACTAATACTGTATGGGTAAGTACTGTAAAGGTGTGAAATTAACAGGTGGAAAAAAGGATGGAATCATAGAGCATATCACCTCCTACTGTTAATTCTTTTTTTTTTTTCTAGTGTACCTTAAAAGCCTTACCTTATAAAGCCTAAATTAGAAAGCAATAAGGCTTCTGGCAGTTGATTATTACTGATGAGCACTTAATAGTGTTTATGTGCTTTGGGGTATTTTCCTTAAGATAAGGATAAGCCTTGTTTCTCTGTCTGTACACCATAAACCTTAGCAGAGGTTCTGTCTGTGGCCTTGTTTCCTACATACTGCTGAAAGATCTTCAGCTGTGGTTCTGCATAGCCTCTAAATCCTGTACTTTTCTAATCTATGTTGTTTTGAATCTTTACTAACTCTCTTTTGGGTGGCTGTTGTGTTCTTCCCGCTCCTCAGGATGCACATGATGGGGAGGTGAATGCAGTGCAGTTCAGCCCTGGCTCCCGGTTACTAGCAACAGGAGGCATGGACCGGAGGGTTAAGCTTTGGGAAGTCTTGGGAGGTAAACCTCTTTGCTCTGGGGTATGGTGGGATGCTAAACAAACCTGTGTTACAGTTCTCTTTGTGTCAGCTGTTGTTCCAATCCATTGCTTAAGTTTTGTTCGTCTTTCTCTGTGCAGATAGGTGTGAGCCCAAAGGTTCCCTCTCTGGTAGTAATGCTGGGATTACGAGCATAGAATTTGATAGTGCTGTGAGTATCTGTGCAATATCCACTGTTTGTGATTGGGAGTAAATTGAATTATCTTGTGCTCTGCTAGCAATTTCCAGTCTAAAACTCTGAAAACTTACCTAAGAAATTACTTAAAACAATTGAAAGAATAACTGCAAATAGTTAAAAAAATGTATTGATGGTCTTTATTTGATGCACTGCCATCTGTAATGCTCATCTTTGCTTTACACATCAGAAGATGATATGCAGATCAGACACTGGCTATTGTGATACAGTTACAGTAAAATACACTAGGTTTTGACCAAGGTAAAAAAGCTAATCTTAGCTTCCTGCAAAAGCTGATGTAGCAGCACAGAAGTGACAAATACACTGAGGCTTTCTTTCTGTGAGGTTGAACGCTGTAAGTGCTCTGCTGAGGTCTGGTGAATGGTAAAAGATCTGATACCTGCCTTGCACTTCCATGACCTTTTCTCCCAGCAGTTTCTCACTACTCTTGGCACAGTAATGGTGTGGCTGACAGTATTTGCTGACAGCTTGTGATGAGTTGATGCTCACATGTCAGACACAACTATGATCAGCATCTAACAGTCATAGGTGAAGGAGTTTGGGGTCTAGACGTGTGATCTGACTCTTCTGCTGAGGCCTCACCCGTAACACAGTGCTTTACTGCACGTGCCATAGACCAAAGCTGATGTGTCTTCCATTTTGTGATTGTGTGCTCAACTCCATTGATACGTACCCAAGAGGCTCCTTCCTTTGGACACTGACCACTTCATTAGGGATTTGCTGCTCCTGTTAATCTGCAGGAGAAACTAGTTCTGATTTTGACAAGTTCTTGAACACATTTGGGGTGAGAACTGCCAGAGGTGAGATTCTGCTGGGCTGTAAGGATTCAGAAAAGTATCTTGGGTTGGACAGGAGTGCAAGCATCAATCTTGTGGTGTCCAGACTGCATCATGCATGACTCTGAAGAACCCAAAGTCTAATGCCATGAATAAATCAAATTGCCTCCTTGGACAGATTTAGGCTATGGACTCTTGGTTTACAATGTTAGAATTGTAATGTGAGTTGCAAGAGTTGGGCTACTTCCCCTCAGAGGTCTAAGCTGCAGATGATACTGGGTAAGCTAGAACTTGGTGCCTCACTTCACCAGCTGGAGGCAGATGGGAAAGGAGAAGCTGCTTTCTGATCTGGTGGTTGTTACTCCTTTTATCTGTAGTCACAATTCTACAGCTCACTCCCACCCTTTGGTGAGAAGCAGCAGCCCCAGCCTTTTGGAAAGGCGGTACGCTCGTTTTCCGTGAGGATCTGCGTTGCTGGGGTTTGGGCTTGCTTTCTGTTGGGTTTTGGTTTGGGTGTTCTGGTTTTTCCCCTTGTCAACATAGCACTAACTTGGTTTTAATGATTTAATAAGAGATACTTTTGAGTTTAATTTGCATATAAATTTGCAGAAGTAGTTTTAAATTCATCTTGTGTTCACAGGGTTCTTACCTCTTAGCAGCTTCCAATGACTTTGCCAGCAGAATCTGGACGGTTGACGACAATCGATTACGGGTAAGTCTCGAAGGCAAAGCGGCGCTCAGGCTCTTTCTGTCCTGGGTTTCCAGGTTTGTCTAATGGAGACACAGCAGCTTTGAGAGCTGTACATTGACAGACACTTCCACTAATTCTTTTTGTCATCAGGATCCTTATTTCTCCAAAGCATCTTTACAGCAAGACCTAAAATACAGTACTGGTCTCTGCACAGCCTTCTGGAAGCTCCAGGGGTGTTTGTGTTTAGTCAGGAGCTGTATACTTGAAAAGGAGTCGTTTGGCTAGTGGTTATATGGCAGCAAGCCTAAAAATGCTTAACTTAATTCTCAGTGTCTTTTGAAAGATTGCTGCTCTCCTCCCAACTCCTTTGTACTCACATTCTTCTCCAACACTATGCTCAAATTAAAAGGAGGATTCACCTTTGTCCAAAATAAAAGATTCTTCAGTTTTAAGAGGGGTTGGGGTTTTCTATCATTCCTATGGACACTGCTCAACTTCTTGATTTGGGAAGATGCTATTTGGATGTTCTGAATTGTCTGACATTTCACTTGTCAGTTATAGCCTACAGTCATTGTCTGGGTTGTTCTCAGAGTGGACAAGCCAGGTCTCATTTAGGAAAGCAAAGAATACCAAGTGTTTCACAGCTTCTGTTTGGCTGCCAGACTTACTGTTGGGTGTCAGTTAAAGTGAATGTGAGTTCAGCAGACTATAGCTTAATCCCCACAAAATGTCTGTTAGCCCTGCAACCACCCACCTGGCCTCACAGTATCTTCCTGTAGTTTTGGAGCCCTTGGTGTGACTGCCAGCCTTGGGTCAGTGTATTCACTGTTTGCCAAGATAAACTAACGCCTTGTTTGTTGACGAGCATGTGGTGTGGACTCATCATGTGTTGCACATGGACAGGAGGCAGTAAAGCTCCCCTAAATTTTGCCACAAGCTCTGTAGCTAAATGCAAATATCTGCATGTAATAACTGTTGCAAGAGCAGAAGAGATGTGGAGTGAAAGTTTAGATCCTCCTTTCCGGAGCTTGTGTCCTTTCTGAAGGTGAGGAGGACTTCATGGGATGACTTGTGCTTTGTTTGTTGTATTCTTTCCAAACCTTACTCCCATTCCTTTTAATTTTTAAGGGTTGAGGCTTTTTATTTCCCAAGCCAAGACAACTTTGTGTAATTTGATAGTGCTCTCAGTATTTTATTTTTTTTATATCTACACTATACCAAAGATTTCTCTCTCCCTCCACCAGGTCTTACTGAGTCATTATTATCCCTTTAGTGATTTAGTGTGCTAGGTATTCAGCAATTCGAAGTAAATGTGGTTCACCTACTTCTCAGCCCCACAAAGCCTCCCTCTACAGTCGCAGAAATAGCTGCAGGGAGTTCTTCTGAAATCTCTGGTTGCCTCGGCTTTCAGGCTTGAAGATACCACAATAGTTGAGACTAGATATCCTGTTGTACCCTTGAGAGAAGCTAGCTGTAAAAACCTGAAGGTACAATTTCCATTTTTGGCACACTTTACCCCTTTTCCTCATTGCTTCTGCAAGGCTGTGTTGCAGCTGCCATCTTTCCACGAAATGTGGGTGTCTGGAGTCTTGAGGAAGAGCTCACAGGTGCTCTGAGCAAAACTGCAGCAAAAGGGACTTGAGTGTCCCACCTTTAGGCTGAGCTCAGTGGTACTTAACTTTCCTACTCAGCAATAATCTCCATTTAACTAGACTGTGTTTTTGTTTTCCTCCAAGCAGTGCAGTGAGCATGCAAATTAGGATTGAAGATTATCTTTGAGTTATTAAATAGCAGAAGCTAGTAGGAAAGGGGGTGTGTGGACCCATGACGTTTTACCATCTCAATCTCTGGTCCCCAGCACACCCTGACGGGTCACAGCGGGAAGGTTTTGTCAGCCAGGTTCTTGCTGGACAACGCGCGCATTGTCTCGGGAAGTCATGACCGGACCCTCAAGCTCTGGGACCTCCGCAGCAAAGTTTGTAAGGAACCCAAACTGTCTGTCAACCTGTTCTGTGCTTCTGGTGGATGTAAATGCGCGTCTGGCATCAGCCAGAGTATGCCATCATCTTCCTTGCATGAATAAGCAAGAGCTAGCAGACCTGCCGGCTTCGGTCCTGACCGGATTCTTTCTGCCTCTTACCTGAAAAGAGAAGCAGACGGGGTGTGCGGTGTTACAGTGACGGGAAGCAACGGTACTGCTAGTTCACTGACCTTAGCTGGGTTCTGCCAGTGTTCTTTACCAGTCTGGGGGGGCTTTTCCAGTCTTCTTGGAGCCAGGTCAGAGGTTTTCATTTAACCCTGAGGTAGATGGAAATGTCTCCTTGGAAGTGTACAAAAGTGTCAGACTCTCAAATGAAGGAAGTGCCAGTTTTTGTTTGTGAGAAATGCCCTGTTTCCTTGGCTTTTCTCCTACCAGCGGCTCTGAAACCCGTGTGCAGGTGGGAGAAGTGAGATTCAAGGTGACTTTGATACCTGGAGCACAAACATAGGTCAAGGAGACAGTTGTGTGCTTAACAGTAGCAAATCATAGCTGTCTGAATACAAAGTGGAAGTAAAACTGCTGTCATGGGAGCATTTAAAGAGATATTAGACCCAGCAAAGGAGATTGAGAAGGACGGAGAGGTTGTTGAAGACTTAGACTAATCCTGACTTAAGATGGACACTGTCTGCCCTGTAGCACTCCTTGCACACCACTCTGTGGTGGGGTGGGGGAGGTGATTGGTTTCTGTCTCTGCCTTCATCAGTTTGTACAGTGTGAATTTCAGTGTGTGGCTTGGTTTATCCTTTTTAGGTATAAAAACAGTGTTTGCAGGATCTAGCTGCAACGACATCGTGTGTACTGAGCAATGTGTAATGAGTGGACACTTTGATAAGAAAATTCGTTTCTGGGACATCAGGTAAAGATTGAAAAGCGTTGAAAGAGTTTATAGTGGATTGGTTATGGGATTGCTGTCCAAATATAACCTGAGCTGGGGAGCAACTGTTTGTGAGACTCTTAACAAGACTTGCAGCAGGCCATTGAAAGACAGTTTTCTTGATGCTCTTATACTGTTAGGTGGTTTGGGGCTTTTTTTTATGTGGGGGGAGGATGCCATTTCTTTGAAAAGGCAGTCTGCTTTCTTGTAAATATTGTGTATCTGTCAGAACTTGCCATCTGGATGTTATTTAGGGTTTGGTTTTTTTTTAAGAGGGAGGGGCTGGAAATGTTATCCATAAAGCGAGATCTAGCTTGGGAAAGAAAATGTGAGAATAATCCAGCAATCCCGTTTCTCCTCTTCCACACTAGGACAAGTCAAAGTTTGGATGCAGTGGTTTGGCTTCTGGACCCTGGTTTATTCTTCCTGTTTCCTTTGCCCTCTTTCTGTCCTTAGGACTGAAAGTGTAGTAAAAGAACTAGAGCTGCTCGGGAGGATCACGGCTCTGGACCTGAACTCGGAGCGAACAGAGCTTTTGACGTGTTCTCGTGATGATCTGCTGAAGATCATTGATCTGCGGGTTAGTGCTGTCAAGCAGACCTTCAGGTGAGTGTTCTGCACAGGAACATTACACCTTTCAGAACTTTGGGTTGTAGGTTGCTCTCAGGGACTGTTTCACAGTAGAGCCATGGAGAGAGCAGTCTTCTAATGTTTTTTTCTATGTGGGGGAGTAAAGCTCTCTAACGGGGGTAATTTCTTCTGGTGGGGTTGAGAGAAGGATGTGTGTGAAAGGCAAATTCATAGAGGTGCTGGAGCTTACTCTAAACCATGTAGAAATGTTCATTAGTGAGAGCCTGGAAGTCCATCTTATAAATGAATTTACAGTTCTCTGATTTCAACTTTTCAGTGCCCAGGGATTCAAATGTGGCTCCGACTGGACAAGGGTCGTGTTCAGGTAAGGCCAGGTGATATAAGATACCTGATAAATCTTTCCCCAGAAAAAGCAAGTGACTCCTGATGCTTGCCTGCATCCATTTACAGCTAGGAAAAAAACTGGGGCAGAGCGTGATTTGCCCAAGTTTTCTTCTTGGTCAGGACAGAGTATGTTTGGAGTTTGGAAAAGAGGAGACTGAGGGGAGACCTTATTGCTCTCTACAACTCCCTGAAAGGAGGCTGCAGTGAGGTGGGGGTTGGTCTCCCCAGTAACAGGCGACAGAACTCGAGGTAATGGCCTCAAGTTGTGCCAGGGAAAATTTAGGTTGGATATTAGGAAGAACTTCTTTACTGAAAGAGTCATCAAGCATTGGAACAGTCTACCCAGGGAGGGGGTTGAGCCCCCTCTTGAGGTGTTCAACAGACGGGGAGATGCGGTGCTTGAGGACATGGTCTAAGGGTAGACTTGGTGGCGGTGGGTTAATGGTTGGACTGGATGATCTTAGGAGTCATTTCCAGCCTTAAAATTCTATGATTCTATGATGTCTGCAGATGTTGATCCCGTGTCTTGGGAAGTTCCTGGTTTCCAAGTGCTTTTACCTCTGTTAGCTTAGGGAATTGCAGGTGGAATGGTGGTGTCTGCTGATAAATTCAGATTTAAAAACTGTTCTCTGCCTTCTACACCTTGTCTGTTGTTACAGCCCTGATGGTAACTATGTGGCTGCTGGTTCAGCTGACGGGGCCCTCTACATTTGGAATGTGCTCACTGGGAAATTGGAGAGGACGCTGGCAAAGCATCACAGGTGAGGGGAAGCTGGCCATGTAATCTAGATCTGGGTGTGGACCTTGCTGAGCTAGGGAAGAACTGTAGCCATGCAGCTCTGCAGCTTACACTGGTGCAGATTCTCTGTGGATTCATGACAGACTGAATTAGGGTTAGGTTTGTTACTGCTCAGCTTGGTTGGACTTGTATCTCAGTTAAGTACACTTAATGTATGCTTAAGAAAGTGCATGTCTCAAGTTTATTAAAACCCCAACTGTTTTGAGAGCTGAGGAAGTGCTTGTTCTTTGGTAGAGTACTGTAATATTTCATTCCAGTGTGAAGGCTGTTGTGGAATGTGGCTCTTGTAAATTTCTACCTGGCTTCCTTTTCAGTTCTTCTATCAATGCAGTTGCGTGGTCACCAGCGGGTACCCACGTGGTCAGTGTGGACAAGGGAAACAAGGCTGTCCTGTGGTCTGAGTTTTGACTGGCTGGAGGGTGAAAGGCAAAGCATCAGCACCTCTGCGTGTGGCGGTGCTGGTCCGTGGCTGAACAGGATGGAGACCCGAGCCCAGATCCAGCCTGAGTTGGGATATTAACAAGCGCGTGGGCTTCACTTTCCAGAGGAAAGTTCCAAAGCAATGGAGGAGGAGCCTGAGTCAGAGACTTCTTATGGCCATAACGGCACTGTGGCACTTGGACTCAGCGAGGGATTAGCTGATCTGCATGGAGAATGCTACGTGGTCATGCCTTTACATGCAGTGTCTGTGCACCAAGTGGAGCTGAAGATTCTAGCGGGATTCCTCATCAGACAGCTGTGCCAAACACTGTCACACAGATGTATCTACAGCACTTCTGAGTGGGAAATGTTGGGAAGAAGTTACTGTGTATGCTGACTTTTAATACATGTCTCCTGTGTTCTGTTCTTGTGGCCTAGATCAGGCATGGGGTGAGGAGATCCTGAAGCATGGACAGGACCTAGGCAGTCTGAAGCGTTAGAGCAGCTTTTAAAGCCAGTCCCCTGTGGCTCTGGCAGCTCTGCTGTTGAGTTGCTGGCTTGGTTCAGGACCGCTGTGACCTGCCACGAGCTCTCAGCACTGTCAAGTGAACTCTTGCCGGTTTCACTTGTTTTAAGGCACCAGTCCGTTCTTCAGGACTTCTGCACCCCTTTGTTGAAATGCCTTCCAACACCTGGGGTGTCACGAAATAGGAGGTTTTTAATCTTTTTATCCCACAGACGGTTTGGTTACTGGGTGTGAGGGGAGAGAGGTTCAACTTCCGTGGTGCTGCTGTGATAGGAATGTCGTACTGGGACTTCAGTACCAGAGTAGAGACGTTTGGTCCCTTTTCCTGTTCATCCATCCTGTCCTGGCGGCCCTCAGTAGAACACAGGGGAGCAGTGGGGTTAAATCCCAAATCCATTGTTTTGGTGCTGGCAGTTCCAGGCCACCTGTCCCCTTCTTGAGCACACGTGCAATATTCCCGTTTGCGCTGGAGCCCACTCCGTGCTACGGAGCAGTGTCTTGGCTCTGTCCTTCGTCAACAGCCAAACCATGATGCGTCTGGGTGTGACATACTTGGCATAACTTTATCCAGCCAAACCTTTCCATGTCCTCTGGGCCTCGAGACAAGCCACCAGCGTTTTATTGCCTTTTTATTTGCACTTTATTTTCTTCTTTCCCAATAGTGTTTTACTAAGGAAGCGTGTTCTTTGGAGGGGCTGGGTTAGGGGGCAGCTGCTATAACCGGCATCTCTCTAACCTGGCCTTTTGTTCAGACGCTTTCCGCAGTGGGGAACTAGAGTATATGGGGCAAAGTTTTTATTTATTCAGCTGCCCGTAAGAACTTGATTGTAAATAAACCTGTGTTCTGCTTTTAAAACCCCACAATGTGCCAGTTCATTTATTTGTGTGTCTGAGTGAGCTCTTGCTCTGAACAGCTGGACAGGGGAGCCTGAAACGTGTGTTTCTGTGCCGTTTTCCCGAGGAACGGTGGATTCATGTTCATCGCACTGCAGGATTTGGTGTAGAGGGAAAAAGAGGATAATGGTCTTAGCTCAGAGCTGGACACCCTGCAGATGGAAGGGCCTTGCCCTGTCTCAGGAATAGAGTCTTGAGTTATGAGAGGGAAAGTCTTGCCCCATTGAACTCTGTCCTTGAAAGATTGATGTGTTCTTGGGATATTTTGAATAAATTACTGAACTGAGGAAACTAGTGTCTGTATTTCAGATACTGCTAAACACAGAAGGCCTTTTCTGCTTTGACTGCTACTTGCTAAGTTTTGGAGCCAATATAAGGAGTTTCATGCTCCTTTCAAACCCCCAAAACCCCGATTGAAGAACCCTTGCTGAAGCCTTGCTCTGGCTCTTACTGCAGAGTACTGAGGCAAAGCCTGCAGCTTGTTAATGTACCGATCACCTGAATGCACCCTGACTGCTCTCCTCTTCTTGTAAGGAAAGAAGCTTCTGTCCAGATTTGGAAGTGAGAAAAATGAAGATATGAAGTGAGGCAGAAACAACAAGATTCACATTGACCCATTTCTAAAGGCAAGATTTCTGTTTCCTTCTGCCCATTGCTGTGGCAGAAGGTCCTTGAAAAGGCACCTACTGTGAGTCCAGGTGACCTTGGTTACTGCGGAAAAGCAGATCGACGAATGACAAGTCAGCATGGGGAAAGATTATTTGGAGATTAACATAATAAAAACTGCAGGCTCTGCTGAGGAGGATCAGAATGGGTTTAAGATGTTTAGAATTTAGGCTGCTATACTTGTGTTTTTCTACAACATGGGCACATCTTACACAAAGCGCTTTGTTTTGCCTCTTGAGGCTGTTACGCAGTAGGTTACTAATACTCGAGGGTAATGCCTGGCTGGCTATCACCGTAAGCATTTTAGATTAAAATTCCTTAGGACTAAGGTGTGTAGGAATTTCTAGTGGCCAGTTTGAGCTTTTATGGCTCCAGTTTATTGTGCTCCCTGTTTTCTGCTTTAGTTGTTCGAGGGGAGAAGAGAAAACAGAGATCTCTGCGTGTGAGGTGGTTTGTAGGGGGTTGGTGGGCATCCTTTTCCAAGTGTCGGGGTGCCTTAGGAAATGTGCTACAGAGGAGCTGCTTCCAAGCTCCCCTGAAGATGTGTGAAGCGTGTGTACCCACACTCTGGGCTCTTGGATGAGTAGCAGTTTTCCCAGGAGTGCTCTCTTGTTCCTCTCCTGGAGGGCTGATGATTCTGCAGCAGCACAAGCTGTCAAAGCCGGGTTTCTTTTTTCAGCATTTGTACCGTGTGACTGAACAAATGTGCCGATTTGGGGGTTAATTTCTGGGGTCTCTTCCCTATTTCCTACGTCCAGGACCTGTCTCTCCTTCAGGAACACAGGCACATGAGTCTGCATCTTACAACTGGCTGGTTTGCATCTGCCAGTGTTGATTAAACAGAGCAGTGATTAAGCTCTCCAAATAACCCACCTCCAGTTAATAAAATGTTGCTGAAATTTGGAAAATGCTGCAATAGCTGAGGAGCACTGGTTCTGTCTTCATCTTGATTTATAACAACTGACCTGTACTCAGGCCGCTCTATCCAGGCAAATGGTGGTGACTGCTTGCAAAAAGCAGGTGTGATCTGTGGCTGAGGTGGAGGGCGCTGTTGGGGCTGGCAAGGGGAGAGGATGCTGTGCTCTTCCCAATACCAGGAGCAGATGCAGGCCCCGGGACAGCTGCAGCTGTTTGTGCAGCTTGCAAGCCAAGAATTACACAGATTGTTGCACGAAATGTCAAGACCAAGTTCATGGAGGGCGTTGGGGGTGGGGAGCAGCTATTCTTGGGATGTTGATAAACAGAACAGCCAAACTGATTGAAATATCTGTTAATGTGTCTTAAATCCTGGATCTTGTGCCTCGCTCCAATTAAGGAGGGGAGGTGTACTAGCAAGCTACACATTGTTTTGTATCAGCATGCTGGTGGGATGTCGGAGGAGCAATAATAGATAATTGCTTAGTGGTGAGGATGAGAACGATGCACTGTTCTCAATGTTTGGTGGCATCTACTCGTGGAGCCTTGGTTGGGTGTTTCACTAACTCACCCTGATGTAAGGGGCTCATGTCTCTTCAGCTGCTTACCAGGCTGGATGCCTTGCAACCTTAGGAAGGAGAAGATGGAGAAAGAGCTTAAGAGTAAAGCTGCTTTCAGTAGCCATCCTGTTCTATGTAAGTCTGTAGTCTTTACCAGGCATGTGAGTATGACATTGTAGACCTTTTCATTAACGATCTGAGCTTCCTTAGGTAATGTTCTATGTTGCTGACTTAACCACTTTCCATTGAGTCTTACCACAGGTACAATATTTGCTCTTGGAGGGGGATTAATTCTTGAAATCCTGGATGGACGCAACAAGAGACGCGCTTTCAAATCCCCTACAAATGGTCTTCCT
Organism: Heliornis fulica; assembly: GCA_013399135.1. Taxonomy (NCBI): domain Eukaryota; kingdom Metazoa; phylum Chordata; class Aves; order Gruiformes; family Heliornithidae; genus Heliornis; species Heliornis fulica. The sequence continues at coordinate 127,729 of VXBZ01004507.1, read as the reverse complement.
CATTTGCTACGTGGTTAGTGGTTTCCCCTAAAGCTGTGAAGCAGCATAGGACGTGGCAGTGTGGAAGACTCATCCCTCATCAGCGACTTAGGAGTTCACATCTTTGTCCTGTGGCAACTCTTGTGACATCTGGAACACAGCAAGGTAATTCATGTCATTTGCTGGCTTTGAATCTACAGCATGAGTGGGGGGAGGTGTTCAGCATCAAATGCTGTTCTGGACTTGGGAAACCTACTTGTGGTTCATAAAAATGGAAAAAGTCAAAGGTCTGTCTCTGTTTTTTTACCTCAGCTTCTTAAGAAGGGAAGTGTTTACTTTTTTTGTAGTCTGTTGTGTGCAAATAGGCCATAGAGACTGTTTCTACTCTTGAAACAGTTTTCAAATGGGAAAGCAAGCAGAGAAATAGAACAGATGTGAACTGCCAGGACAGAGATGCATTGTCAGACCAGTGGTCTAACACAGCGTGCTCGTTCCGTGGGTCCAACAAGGAGAAGTGCAAGAACAGGGCACCTGTAGCATCATCCTTCCCTGGTGCCGCTCCACAGCCTCGGAGCCTCACAGGGTAACAGTTGCACCTGGATCATCCTATCCAGCAGCTGCCAAAAGCCTTTTCCCCATGAACACGTCTAATCCTGTGAATCGATTCATATTGATGATTTCCAGAGCCTTCTGCAGCAACAGGCTGTGCTCACGAATCTTGTCTGATGTGGGGCAATGCTTGACTTTATTTGAATTTGCTGTCCAGTCATTTAATTGGATGCTGCTATTTTGTGACTTATGACAAAGGGAAAAGCTAATCACGTGCCACCGTGCAGGTTTTCTGGACGTCTCTTCCTCTGGTGTCCTTTCTGGGGTTTTGTGGCTTTTTTTTTCCTTGTTTCTGTCCTCTTGGAGAATCTTATTCCATCTGTCCAGCCTGCATCATGACACACTCTTCCAGCTTAATGTAGGCAGTTTTCTTTTGGAGAATTCAGAAGAGCCGTGTGTCCATGAGCTGGTTTTTTGCTCCTTACCTGGGTTTCTTTCCACTGGTTGAAGGATATTCTCAAGAGCAAATTTCCCGGGATAGATGATGCTGTGACATAAACCCATATAGATTGATATACTTCATTTCCTATGTCTTATCCCATTATTAAGGAGTGAGATGACCTTTCTTATCTTACGACAATTTAGAGGCTCTGATGACAAATCTTGAGGTAGCTTTTGAAGCTTGAAGTACCATGTGATGATCAGATTCCCATCGTACTCTTGCAGATTTCTTCACAAAATCAGTCTCTGCAAACCTCTCTGCAAAGGCCAAGCTATCCCCCCTTTCTCTCCAGATTTTTCTATTAGTCTACTATTTTTTTTTTTATATTAATGAGAGGTCTTTGTCTTTCTGTAATGGTTCTGAAGAGCTGCTTTTAAGCATATGGCTGTGGGGTTTTTATGAAAAAATGCTAAAATGAAGAGAAACCCACCTTCTGTGTGCTGTGCCTGAGTATGTCTTGAAAAAATAGTCTTTGGTAAACTGTACCTGGGAGTAGAGTGTTTTACCCACCAGGTGTAACTCCTCTTTTCTTTCCACCTTTTTTTTTCCCCCTGATACCTTTCCCAGGACCCTTTGGAGCTGAAAAGCTTCATTCCCCACGGTTGCATACTCATCTTTGGCCATGAGCTGCCCCGAGTCGCAGAAGACAGGGACGAGCGGGAAGAACGCTGGCTCTCATAAACAAGTTATCTTCAAAAAAACCACCCGTGACAAAGCTGTAAGTACCACCCTAGTCAGACTGGAGGATTACTAGGCAGCTCTTTCCTGTGCCCTTCGTTAATTTCTGAAGAAGGGCCATGAGCTGTATTTAACATTAAGTTTGAGGAGATAACCAGCTTACAGGACAAGTCTTATATGTTATAGTAGAAGAGGTAGGCAACTCACCTCTCGCTCCTCCAGGGTTGCACTTCTGCTGGTAAATGTTTAAAACAAACCTGACTCATTGTGTTTCCTACCTGGTGACACCAAAAATCTTTAAAGTTTAGTCCCATGCATGAGTATTCCTGTTGTACTCTTGGTAGTTGATCTGCATCAGGTCTTCAGTTCTGAGGTCTTGAAGCACGTGAATAATCCTCTTGAATCTGTTAGAGATTGCATGTTTGCAAAGTAAATAAATATTCCATTTAAAATAGAATTCTTCTGCTCTCTAAAAGATTTATAGCTCTCTGCTGTGCCCCCCCAGCACAAAACCATCACCACTTTGTAGTTACTTTTGGTCATCTTCTCCCTACAGCTGACCATCTACCTGGGAAAGCGGGACTTCATTGACAACACAGGGAATGTGGAACCCGTGGGTAAGTGCACCAGGATGTGTGCTGCCCTTCTGCTCTCACTCCTGGTTGTCTTCTGTTAATGTTTTTTATTTTCCCCTTTCTTTCAGATGGTGTTGTATTGGTGGATCCTGCAATTATCAAGGGGAAAAAAGGTTTGAGGTTTTATGCAACATGTTTCAGACATTTTTGGTCCTCTTTTGGAAGTGAGATACTGAGAGAGAAACTCTTTATTGTTTTGAATGTCCAAATGTAGCTCTCTTCCCCAGGGCATGGGCTGCTTACTCAGTTTAGTGAATGCTTGTACATAGAGTATGGATGTTGTACGACAGTGTTGGGTTGGGTTTCCTGGACCCTCTAGTGCAGGAGGGTTTCATGTTCCATGCAGGCTGTGCTGGTCACCTGTCACATGCTTTACCCATCGTGTGCTTCCTTCCAGTGTACGTGTCCCTGACCTGTGCCTTCCGCTACGGCCAGGAAGACATCGATGTGATTGGCCTCACCTTCCGACGGGACCTGTTCTTCTCTAGGGTCCAAGTGTACCCACCTGCTGACAAGCCAGAGTCTCTCTCCCACTTGCAGGAGTCTCTGCTGAAGAAGCTGGGGAAAAATGCTTATCCTTTTTTCTTTACAGTAAGTGTCTCCCAAGAGCCTCTGACTCTCTTCCCCTGACACCCAGCAAGACTGCAGACAGGGATTAATAGGCAATTTGCATTATGAAAAGGTTTTGGTTTTTTTCCTTGCCATCCTAGATAGTGCAGGCAGATCCTAACTCCAAGTGAGAAGTGCTTCCCTTGGAAAGGCAAGGCAAAGTGCAGTGGCTTTGCACTAGCAACAGTCCCACATAGCCCTGCCTTCCCCCCTCCTGAGGGACACCACTACCCCAGCACTCACAGAGGGATGCCAAATCCTTTCTCTTGAAAATTTTATGTATCAAACAAGAGGGTGAAAAGTTCTTTACCAGATGTTGTCAACAAATAAGGGGTCATTGTCAAACAGGATATGCTTCCAGTACTGCCAGTGACCTGTCAGCCTTAGCGTTCCCTAGAAGGATCCAGGTTTGATCCACCTGCTCTGATAGAGCAACAGATGAGTCTTAGAATGAGGTGGTGCCTGCTATAGTGTTATCAACTGCTCAGATACAGTCCCATGATCTTCACACTACTGGAGTCTCTAATGGGGCAATAGCTCTCAGTCTCCGTGAGGCGCTCTGCAGCCTTCCCAGGTCACGTCTAGAGCCCTGCTCAGGCCAGGAGAGAACTGGCACTGGCTGCTGGCTGGCTGGTCTCGTGGCCTTGGTTGTGTTTTTGACATGGAGATGCTTTGCTCAAGCCTCAAGCCTGTGTGAACAGTGAGTAGCCCATACTGATTACCTTCGATGGGCAGCCGAATGTCCCAGCTTCTGCTCTAAGCTGCACCTCTAGCACGCTCTTTGGTTTTTAGACAGATGCTTCTCGTGCCTAGACGTGTCTTACTTTCTCTTGGATTTTGGGTTTGGGGTTTTTTTTTATCCCTCCTTGGCTAGTGGTCTGTTTTTGGAGAGAGTGATTTGTTTTTATAAGGCAAGATCACAGAACCTTCATCAGAAGGTGAGGTCCAGAACTTGAAATCAAGTACATTACAGCGAGCAAACTTGTTGCCTTCAGGATTGCTTTGTCTCTTTGTCTGAGCAGTGTGTTAACTGGAGTATTGTAAATTTGGAAATCTTTGGAATATGTTTTGGGGCACTTTTCCTTTCTTTTTCCCACAGTTTCCGGATTACCTGCCTTGTTCAGTCTGTCTGCAGCCTGCGCCTCGAGACATTGATAAGGTCAGACCAATAGGACACTTGTGCCTCTCTTGGTTGAGGAAAGTCATATGGTAAAAGCTGCCTGAATTTATTTTGGCTTGTGTGAGAGTAAAAAGGTGATGCTGGGGTTTGCTGTGCTCTGCCACAAGTGTTGGGAGCCTGGGTTAAGAGCTACACGTGCGTGTCAGACTTGGAATTCAAGTTGTCAGAGTAAGAAAGGAGATCTAATCAAACAGCAGCAAGACTGCTGCGTGGTTCCTGTAGTTTCCATAATGGTGCCACAAGATTTGTGGGTTGGCTGCACGGAAAATGGTTGTAGCTGTCAGATTACGTGAAAGAAAAGACCAAATGCCTAAAATCTGATAGGTTGCTATAAATAGCACAGGTTAAGACCTGCTTCTGAATCGAAACAAATGCAGCAGAGGAGTGGCCTGCACTTGTTTGAAGCCAAAGCAAAAACCATGGAGTAAAAGTCACCAAATACTGAGATGTTCTGCAAGGTTTTGGGCACAATTTGAAATATTCCTTTTACACTTCACTGGCTGCTTCTTTGAACAGCTGAGCAAGAGTTACTGACCAAGCAAGGTGGGATGCCTGGAATCCTGTGCCAGAAGGATAAGCTATATTTTCTTCCAAGTAATGATAGTCTAGCAGATTGTATTACAAGCAAAGGCCAGCTTGGCATTATCAGCCCTTAGGCACTGGGAAGTAAGAAGGCTGACCCAAAGTCCAGTACTGGCATCACAAAGCTGTTCAGAAGTCCAGTCTGGAAACCCATGGCAGACTGGAGAGCCTCACAGGCTGATCAGTCTTACAACCTGCTGCATGCTGTGGCCCCTGCAGCCCTGCTCTCACAGAAAGGAGCAGGAGTCAGGGATGTCACCTGTTGAAAGCTGGGAAGTAAGCCCTGTTTGCCAGAAGGAGCATGGAACAGGTGGATGCTGCCGCACCAGTTGGGAGGGATCGCTGCTGCAATGGGAGGAGGCCAGAAGACTTTGCAGCTGGCAGGGATCTGCCAGTTTCTGGTGTATAGAAAGAGATTTAAACACCTGCAGATGTTCTTGGCCTCTGACACTGGTTTCACAGCTGACTTCTCTCTTTCTGGCAGACTTGTGGGGTGGACTTTGAGGTAAAAGCTTTTTCAACAGAGAATGTGGAAGAGAGAATTCATAAGAGGTAACAGAATATGTGTGTCTGTCTTTGGCTTTGTCCTTCTTAAAGGAAAAGAGGGGTTCAGTAACACACCTTGGCTGATCGTTCAGTCTCGCTGTGTGTAAGCATCTGTGAATGCAGAACCCCAAGCACAGCGTACCACCGTGTTGTCCTCTGCTCCTTCCCAGGAACTCTGCACGTCTGCTGATCCGTAAGGTGCAGTATGCTCCGGAAAAGCCAGGACCCCAACCTTGTGCAGAGACCACCTGGCAGTTCTTCATGTCCAACAAGCCCTTACAGCTGAAAGCTTGCCTGAGTAAAGAGGTGAGGAGCTTGCCCTGGAGCTGTGGACACCAGTGTTGGTGTGGCAGTGGGCATTGTCCAGCCGGCTCTGCTGCAACTGACTCGACTCAGCACTCAGGGGCTCTGATGTGGTTCTGCCAGTCACTCGTGTTAGGGCACACTGAGACCCTACAAAACGCATGTGAGGCTGAATAAGTCACTTACCCGGCCTCTGTGAGGAGATCTCTGGGGGAACTAAAGGGATTTAGGGCCTGGGAGAAGCCTCCTGGCTGGATTTGTGAGCATCAAATTCTTTCTAGGTGTACTACCATGGTGAGCCCATTCCAGTCACCATCACCATCAACAACAGCACAGAGAAAACAGTGAAGAAGATCAAAGTCCAGGGTATGATTTTACTGTTGCTTGGGATTCTTTGAGGGCTAGGAGGGCTGTACAGGAGCCAGAATTTAGTGCCTGAAACAGCTTAAGCTGGCAGCATGGGACAAGTCAGGAATCTGTCCCTCCCCATCACTGTTTCTTCACTGTTCATCAAGTGAAACGCAGCCTTTTTCCTTGACTCCCTGGTTCCTGAAATTAGTTCGTTCAGGTGACCATGGGTATCCCCTCTGGGTTAAACAGAAAGGGCCTGGCACCTGCAGTGGGCAAGGCGGGTGCTGTGGGGATAAACTCCTCCCGGGGGGCCAGTGGGAAGGGCTCCACTGCGATGCTCCTGTAGCTGTCCACGTGCCCAGCTTGCATCCAGTTCTTCCTGGGGTTTCAGAAATGAGGAAACAGCCACTCTGCCAGCGGCAGTGTAATTCCTCCCGAGGAAGCTGAAGGCAGGGGCTGAGTTTCCAGGGACTCTCAGTACTGTCCCTGTGTGTTATTTATGGCGTTGCACGCTTTATTCCCACAAGCCCTGTTGCATATGGACCTGTGGAAGAGACAGTCTGGGAGGCAAAGGATGAGAAAGAGAATGGGAGCCAAGGAGGGAACAAGCCTGTCGAGGTTCTTACCAAACCCTGTATTAGAGAGAGACACTTCAGTGCTGGTCTTGGACACTCTGCCTAGTGATTCCCACGTATTTTTAGGTTGACACTCCTGTTTCAGGCTTAAAAAGACTTTGTTGCTCCCCGGGTTCTCCCCTCATCACTGTTTCTATCAGAACTACCACACGGGGTTTCCGGTGTTTGATTGGAGAATATGAGGTATTTATTACTGCAGGCTCCTGGCTGCAGTTTGGTATCCAGTCTATGGTGGGACACTGGGTGCGATGCATCGGCTATAGATACACAGGAGGTACCAGTGACCAGAGACAAAAGCAGATGTTTTTGGAAAATTGGAGGGAGATCTGTAGAAAGGGGAGAGCAGGCTCCCAGGAGACACTGTGGGTTATTGACTTTTGTCGTTGCTCAATGGCTGGATGCCTTTCAGAGAAGATAGTTTTTGGCCACTTGTGTGCTGTTGGCCTCTACCCAGGTCAGGCTGACCTGGTGGTCCCTTCAGGCTCTACATGGATGGGTTGTCCTGCTGTCCTCCTCGTGTCTTCCGTTCCTGAGACGGGGTGAGGAGGAAGCAGCCATGTTGTTGCTGGTGTGTATGCACATCTGATTGTCTGCTTTCCCCTCTCTCACTCAGTGGAGCAGGTTGCCAATGTGGTTTTGTACTCCAGCGACTACTATACCAAAGTGGTGGCTGCTGAGGAAGCACAGTGAGTGAATGCTCTGCTTACCCCTTCTTGCTCCTTTGTGCCCTTTTAGTTACCCTCCTCCTCGGTAGCAGAGAGGTACTCCTAGCTACGGCCTAGAAGTTGCCTGCTGTCCATGTGCTCTCCTCTCACCCCGCGCAGGTCTCCACACTGTCTGTACTCTCTTGATGTAGCCAGTCTCCTTTTCTCGTGGTCAGCAGGTACCCTGCACGGGTATCTGAGAACGTGGGGAGGCTGCAGAAGAGGGGTTTTGTTTAAAGAGTAATTACCTACCAGAAGCCCCTGTCAGGGGCTGTGGAAAGCGTTGGCAAATTAAACTTTGGGCTGTGAGAGGCTGGACACTCCCAGGTGTCTCACATTGTTCTGGCTTTGTGCTCTGTGGCTTAGGGGCACGTTTTCTATTGAGTACCGGTCTTCTTAACCAGGGTTTATCCCACACAGATTTAGAGGTCTGCAGCATAGTTTGACCTACTTTAGAGGTCTGCCTTGATGTGAAATTAATCATTTTATGTAAGTGCTTGCTCCTTTCTCCTGATCATAAAAGTTTTTTTTCTGGCTAGTTTAGATGTAGACATCTGCACTGTACACAACAAAATTTGGACAGATAAAGTCTGCTCCTTTTGGATCACTTTGTGATCTGGTTTTGAAGCGCTCTCGGTTGGGTGTGTAGCACATCAGAGAGTGTAGCACGTTCCTCCTCTCACCTGCTGCTTGTTTTCAGGGAGAAGGTGCAGCCAAACAGCAGCCTGACCAAGACACTGACGCTTTTGCCCTTGCTAGCAAATAACCGACAGACCCGGGAAATAGCGCTGGATGGGAAGCTAAAGGATGAGGACACCAACTTGGCTTCTAGTACCATGTGAGTGGAGTTTTAAATGGTCCTGGTTGGCAGAGGGTTGTAAAGAAGAGGATGGAGGAAACGCTCCCATCAGGAATTTGTACCTCTAAATGTGTGTCCTGATCTAAGCTGGGTGGCTTCACCTGTCGTATTCACTCCGGGTGAATAGTGGTCACACATCTGGAGAGGTGTCAGCTGTCCCCAAGGCTCCTCTGCTCTATCACATCCAGGAGAGCAGAGTGTTCATCTAGTTCTGCCTCCAGCCGTGTGTTGTCTTGCTGCTGCTGCACTGCTAACGCTGCTCTCTGTTTGCTCTGGTAGCATTAAGGATGGAATAGACAAGACAGTGATGGGGATTCTGGTTTCCTACAAGGTCAAGGTGAAGCTCACTGTTCCAGGGTAAGCGTAACAGACTTTTTGTTACATCTGCATTGAGTTGAGAGGGGAGTGTGTGTACTACAGCAGTGGGTGGGGAGAGGACAGTAAAGTCCACCCTAAGAGAAAGGGCACGTGCTGTAGGATATCAGGCTCCCTCTAAAGCATAAACAGTCTGGAAGTCAGTCTTGGTCTCTATGAGAACCCATGTGGAGCCAGAGGTGTTGGATTACCTCCCTTTGATACTGTAGGACTTTACACTGAAGCAGAATCTCTGGTTTACTTTGCAATATTTTTTTTGTTTCAAAACACATGATGTGTTTTATGAGAACTGTTACGAAACTTTGTGCAAGCTTTTATGTTTGCATCCTTGTTCTCCCAGAGCAGAAGGTAGAGACATCTGCCTGGGAGTCATCAGTAGCTCAGGTTCAGTACTGAGCCAGCTTTCTGGGAGAAGCTGATGTTATCAATGTGAGCTAGTCCACAGCGTGCAGTCCGACAGAGGACGAGGGTAACTGGTGATAGTCACTGTTTGCATTTGTATTTCATTCCTCCATCCTTCTTTCTAGTACAAAAACGACACAGTGGTTTGTCTAACTCATGATAAAATGACTGCTGTCTTCTGCTCTCCTCTGATTTCTCTTGTCCTTTGGCTCTTGGAAAAGCAGCCGTGCCCAGCACTTGGTCAGGGGTACAAAAACCTAAACACTTTCTCCATGGCAAAGATATGAAAAATTAAAATTAGCTGTTAATAAAACAAGTGTATTGCCACAGGCTGTGGCAAGTACAGAAGAGTATGTGAGGAAGGTTACTTTAATAGCTCACCAGTGAAACAGCACTAACTACACCTGTGACTTTCTCCTTCTTTTCTTCTGTAGCATGCTGGGAGACCTCACTTCCAGGTAAACACCATCTTCCTTTTCAGACCGTGCAGTTGTAGTTGTTAATGTATCATTTTACCCCCTTTCCCATCTCCCTAAAAAAATATAAATGTAAGCTATGCTAATCTAACAGAAATAAGATGCCTGCTCATTCAGCTATGAAAATGAAGCGATTACAAAAATATCTCTGATTTTATGCACACTCAAGTCCATTCAGCACATAATAAACCCAGTTTATTAAAGTGGATATGCCTGGGATATTTGTGTAGGAATTAGAGTTTAACTCTTTTTGAGGGGAAAATTGTAATGAAAAGAAGATGTAAGAATGTGTGAAGCTGCAGTTCAGGGCTTGGGCTGGCCTGAGGTGGGAAGGGGACTGAACCAGGCATGAATGGAGCTGTGGGTCTGATGTGTTTTCTTTTCTCCCCAAAGTGAAGTGGGCACAGAGCTGCCATTCCGTCTCATGCACCCCAAACCTGAGGAGAACCCCCAAGCAGGTCAGTTATCCCTGTGCTTGCCTCGCTTTGTTAACAGATTGACATGGGATGTCACTGTTGCAGACGTTCTCATGGTTTGTTCTACAGGTGACCTTTAGAGTCAGCAAGACTCTGGCCCGAAGGCTGCTCTGTGTATATGTGTACACAGACGTGTGTGTGTTTATGTATATCTCAATCTCAGGGCACAAAATAACAGGGAGAAGGGACACAGAGATGCGAGGGGGTGGAAATGGGTCATGTTTGCTTTTTGTCTTTCATCACAAACTCAGAACAGGGGCTTGGGGCAGCACTGTCACATCTCATGGCTAGTGTGTAAAGTGTCCTGAATGAAGCTCTCGGCGAGTCCCCAAATTCCAACAGAGCAAAGAAGAATCAGTCACCAAAACCACTGAAGGCACATGAGCACTGGAAGCATTTTGCTTTTTACAAAAGTCAAGAGGTGATAAAACTGTCCATGATTTCAGAGTCCCTGTTACCTCAGTGTGGCATTGCCCACGGTGAGTGAGGTGTGGCCTGTCTGTTCAGCAGGTGTCTGAGAGCAACACCAGCGTTGGTTAGGTAGAGGGGACTTCAAAGCAGTGTACAGAACTAGCCTTCATCCCAGCAAGTCGAGGTTTGGGGTCAGATGCCAGAGCTGTGGGCTGCCTTGAGTGTCTCTGTTCTCGTGCACCCTCAGGCCTGGCTGGCTCTGTTCTGGGATGGTGAACATACAGAACCTGCAGGGTGCTCGCACTAGGTCAGGAGCTGCTCCTCAGCAGCAGAAGTGGCAGTGGAGCAAAACCAGCATACCAGCTCTTTGATACTGGGGCTGTTACAGAGGAGTCATCTTGCTTTCGGTATTTGGACAGAATTGCACAGGCTTCAGACAAAATCCAATGGCTGCTTCTGCACTGCTTTTTCTTTCTTCTTTGGGCCCAAACTTAACTAAAGCTGCTATATCTGACCACTGGGAGAAGATGAAAGAGGTTGTGAAAGGAGCTGACCCAAGATAAATGCCATGTTATATACCAGAAGCATTAGAGAAGGGGTGATTCATGGAATTGTAGGAGCTGGAATGGACCTCCAGAGATCGAGTTTGGACTCGATCTCTGGAGGTCCATTCCAAAAGCAGGTCCCCTTGCCAAAGCAGGTTCCCTAGAGCAGGTCACAGGTCAGCATCCAGATGGTTCTGGAATATCTCCAGAGAAGGAGACTCCACACCCGCCCTGGGCAGCCTGTCCCAGGGCTTCATCACCCTCACTGTGAAGAAGTTCTTAATGTTTTGATGTTAGTACTTTTAGGTGAAATGGTTGGAGGAATCACCTGAGCCATAAGAGACTGGTGGTCCCTTCCACACTCAGTTGCTCTGGTTGGGCATCACTGTTCGCTAGTTACAGATGCGCTGGTGTGGGCAAATGTAGGTGTCTTCACTCCTCTGAGAACTGCACCATGGGAAGCTCTCGCTTGTGTTGGGAAACTACCTGCTGGGAGCTGTGTCTGACAGACACAGAACGTGCTCGTAGGTGACTTTGCCTGGTGTTACACCCCCAGCAGAGGCACAATGAGTTCAGGAAATCACCTTCAGAACAAATCCATGAGGCCTGTTTCCCTCTCCCAGAGGAGAAACATGGCTTTCTGCCGTGGCCACAGGGGAGACAGCCACATCTCTGAGGAGCACAGGGCACCGTGCCTGTTGGGGTGGGAACCAGGCCCGCAGGGTTGGCCCATAGGACTGACGGTGTTGGATCACTGCAGAGAAGCTGCTGTGAAGCGAGTGCCTCTGCGTGTCGAGCTGTGCCCACACCGCGGGGTCGGCTCTCGCGCCGCAGGGCGGCAAAGCTCTGGCAGCAGACACCGCCACACCCCCACACGTGGTCTCAAATGGGCCATGCACTCCAGGAAGGACACTTTGGGAAGGGTCTTCTGGTAGCTTCTATGTATGGAGGCCTATCTTGCAGCTCTTCCCCTGCCCAGGAGCTTGGTGAGGAGCTGGGACTGGCCCCAGTGGCCCCAGGAGCGGTGGCTGGTGAGGGCCATCTAGTGACTATGAGGAAGGGTGATGGTCTGGCAGCTCCAGGCTGCTAAAGCTGCAGCTTTTATTGATAGGGGGAAAAGCTTGAAAACTTCTAAGCCTTGGGATAGCTGTGTTAGGCAACTGTGAAGAATTTTACATTTTCAGAATGCTACGAGGGGCTTTTTTATGTGATATTTTCTTGGTGTTAATGCCACAGCCCCCTTTTTATGTGACATTTTCTTGGTGTTAATGCTACAGCCCCCTTTTTATTATTTGTGCTTCGGGCAGATAATTCTGGCAGGAGTGTCTGTAATATAAGGAAAAATGGAAGTCAGTCAGTTCTCCCTTCTAGGATCATCTCAAAGGACGGCTGATAGGCGCCTTTATTTAGTACAGTCAAAAGGATTTGGGCAGAAGACTTTACAAGGGAAATGGAGAACTGCAATAGTTCTCAGATCGCTTCCCCCAACACATCCTCTCACCAAAGGCACAGCCCACGTGTTGTTTGCTACATCAAAGTCTTCCAGGAGCTTGCTGTAGTCCGTGGGGTTTGTACTGGTGGAAAATGCACGTTCCTTATAAATTGAAAATAAAAACACAGGAGGCTTCAGGAGCTGTCCCCTGGAAAGCCTTGCAAATGGTTAACTCCAGAAATAAATCTTTCTTAAAAAAAAAAAAAAAAAAAGATCCTGTAACATAACAGAAAATTCCTCTGCAGCCTGCGTGGCTGACTTGATAACTGCGCTGGAATGTGGTGTCTGAGCTCGGTGCAGGGAATAAACCAGCCTCCCATACGGCACCAGTCAACTGAAACTCTTTCCGGCTTTATTTGCCGGTAGTTTTCCGTGCCCTCGCACCTAATCGCTCGTCCCAGTTCCAAGCCCATGCTTTTAAAATCTTTATTCTACCATCTTATTTCATCACCTCTGAGAAATGGAATGTGTTTCACTAGTGAAATACAGTCTAATTTGGAACCAAACAAGTCAAGACTTAACTGCAGAGATGGAGCTTCAACAGAGAGTGTGTGTTGAAGCTCAAAGGCCCCAGAAGATGGATTTTCCTTGGTTGGCGCGTTCGGCAGTGGGTGTGGGCAGGGCAGGGAATTTTGAGATCACTCTCATCTTCTTTTTCCGTTCCCTTTTGTTTTTAGTGATCAGTCAGTAGTAACAAGCTTGCCTATTGCACCTCCCTGCTTACTGGAGTGTCACTTTGTCTTGAGACGCAGCTGAGAGAAAGGAAAGAAGCCAGAGCAACCATCTTAGAGTCAAAGCTAATGTGGGGTTAAAAAATGCCACCTATTATGATTTACTCCTTTCAGTGGGGTAATATCCTTCTCCCTTCTCTAGTCAAGGTGATTTATGGCAAACGTAATGAAAGCACGTGCAGCATCAGTGTATTTTATTGGCAAGGCAGATTTGAATGTGGAAAACTTCAGAGAGACATGGTCCTCAATAACTTGATTTTTTAATTATTTTTAAATAAAAATTTGTAATTAGTTTTAATTTTTTTCAAAAAATTTAAATTTTTTTTAAGGCCTAGCTGGGGCAGCAGCTTGAGGAGATTGCTTTGCCCTCTTTATTTGCCTGTGAACGAGCTCTGGAGGAGCTGTCACTCATGAGAAGCGGGTCTGTCGAGGCGCACGGCTGTTGCAGACTGCTTGCTCCTTTTCCTGTGCCTGGAGGAGACAGAGAAGGAACCCCTTGCTACCTTCCCTTTCCCATCTTTATTGAAAGCTTCCTTGTCTTGCATTCCTTGTAGGCCAGCGCCTGCATGTTTCATGTGCGCTGGTTTTGCAACTGGTTTTGGACCCATGTGGTTCACAGGTGGCTATTTTTAGGCAGAGCAGCTCCTGTCTCATTGGCAGCCTGTCTTTTCTGCCTGTTGACAAAGATGGATGGAGATCTGTTTCTTTTAAAGATAGGTTCAAACTGGGCTGTGTCTCTTCATGTTTCCAAGACCTTTCCCAGTTAGCCCAGAAGCTCCTGCTGGGTTTTTCTCCAGGCTGTGGTCTTGGGTGATTTTCCCCCTGTACTCAGCACTGGTGACACCATCCCTGGAGTGCTGTGTTCAGTTCTGGGCTCCTCACTCCAAGAAGGGCATGGAGGTCCTGGAGCGGATCCAGAGGAGGGGAACCAGGCTGGGGAAGGGTCTGGAGAGCAAACCTGCTGAGGAGCGACTGAGGGAGGTGGGGGGGTTTAGTCTGGAGAAGAGGAGGCTGAGGGAACCCTTATCACTGCCTGGAATGACCTGACAGGAGGTTGGAGAGAGGTGGGAGATGGTCTCTCTTCTGCCTGGTTTGAGGACAAAGGGAATGGGCTCACGCTGCACCAGGGCAGGTTCAGTTGAGATGCTGGGGAGAAATTCTTCCCCCAAAGAGTTGTTGGGGTGTGGGACAGGCTGCCCAGGGAGGTGGTTGAGTCCCCATCCCTGGGTGTATGTAACAGACGGGGAGATGAGGTGCTCAGGGAGATGGTCTAAGAGAGGACAGGGGTGGTTGGACTCAATGATTGAAATGGTCTTTTCCAACCTTGTGATTCTGTGAGTTCTTTGGTCTGGGGTTTTCTTGCTCTTCTCCTGCTGTTCTGTTTGGTGGGCCTGTGTCCCGGGTAGTGGCCTTTGTTTTGGCTGTTGTTCAACAAACAGTGCTCCCTTGTTAAACCTGCATGAAAGGGCTGGTTTCAAGATACCCTTCAATGCTTTGTCCCTTTAATATTAAAGCGATATCAGTCCTGTGTTGGTGCTGTAACTTTCAGAAATTAGTGAATGTTTTAAGCACTGGAATGTCTTGAAAAAGAACCAAAAAGCCACAGCCTACTCCCTTCCCCCCTCTCCCCATAAAGTGAAGAGAGGTTAAAAGCAAGCTTATAGTAAAAATTACCATATGTCACAACTTTAATTATATGGAATCATTTCTGTGGCTGCATAACAAAAGCTTACAGAAAACCCTCTGCAGAGAGAGCGGTGACATTCTGGAGACTCGGTGGTCCTTGAACACAGCCCCAACCCTCAAAACAATTGCTGGGATGCCAGTTTAAAAGAAGTGCATCCGTTTTCATCTTCCTGAGAAGTATTTGATGCTGTGACATTAACTAAGCCGCAGGACAGCGAGGGAGCTGTGGGAATGGGCCACACTCCTGCTGGGGTGCTAATGTAGCTATTTAACAAACCACATGTTGGTACAGCAGCCTGAAGGTCAAGTATTGCATCTTTGAGTGTATCTTACACCTGAGCCATGTTGTGAGCATTACTCCACTGGCACACTCCCTGTGGATTGATTCAGTAGGTGTTAATCTGGTAGTAAAGTCTATGCCCAACAGAAACAATACCTGTCGTGACGTGTGTGTGTCTGTGTGTCCCCTCCATTTTGTAAAACTGGCTTCAAAGAGCATTGGTGGGTGTCTCACTTGGCTTCACCCGCATCACTGATGTCACTGTTCCCATAGCAATGAAAGTACTTAAAAGAGGAGAAGGAGAGCAGGCTATTTAAAGAATAAAAAGTGGAGGAAGAGTGAGAGGAGAAGGATACTTTGAGTTTGATATCTTTAAAGTTCTAAATATTATTTTTTAAATCATTCATTTCATTTTCATCATTCATTTCAATGAACGTGTATGCCCTGAGACTTTCCAGGCTTCCTCTTGGCTTCTGTGAGTTGGGAAAACCACCCCTTTCCAAACCTGGATAGACACCATCTGAGTGTCTTCACCTGGTCCATCCTTCGAGGCGTTTGGTCTAGGGAGGCCCGGTTTGGCACTCTTTAACGCTGACTTCTCCAGCAGCACCTGTTGCCCTTGGTTTCAGTGTGCCTTGTGGGGTGGGAATTCTCCAGATGGTCAGTTATCCAGTCACTGAAGCATCCCAGATCCCTGACGGCTTCTGTGGAGTGGTGGCCTAGGTGCGCTCTGCTCCCCAACTTACACTTGTGAGAAATGAGCCTCTGTCTGAGTTACTAAGGAGTAACGTGTGACTGTTACGTGCTAAAGACAAAGTAACTGCGAGAACACAGACCCCGTGTCCCCATTCCACTGCTGCAGCGCAGCTTGTTCTGCTTGTTCTGGGCTGTGCTGAAACAGCTTCCAAGGAATCCCACTTCCAGTGTGGTTGGCAAAGGTCCCGTTAGAGGAACACAGTTGGCAAAAGTCTCGGGATGGTATTCGGGGAAAGGCGAAATTGGGAGGATCCTCGAGTGCCCGACCTAATGAGAGACCGCCTAGGCCTTCCTGTGCTCTGACCTCTGATTTTAGTAACTCGTGCTTAGTGACAAGGACATGGTCTTCTCATCATCTGACGACTGAAATCACAGCGCCAGACCCACTAAGACTCATCCCGTCATGCGAGCATTGTCAGCTCGGAGTAGAGGTGCCTCATGGCCGCGACCGCTCGCAGGCATCAAGGGGAAAACCTGCTGTTGTTTCTCAACCCTTCCAGTGCCTTGGGCAATGGTGCTTGGGTGCTCTTCCATTTGGGAGACCGAGTTTTGCTTTGCTGGGTGCACATACGCACGCTGGGAGGCTGCCTGCAGTTCTCCTGTTCCGCTGCACATCCCACCGCGTGTCACTGTTGTGTCAGTTTATACTTTTTTGGTGGTTTGAGTCCGCTGTTCTAACGGCTTGGTGTGTCTTTTCTGCCCCTTTACCGCTCCTTTGCTGCGGGCCGCAGGGAAGGATGGGTGAGTTCCTTTTCGTATTTCCCATTCTAGCTGCAGCCGTGCCTTGACTCCCTGACAAACCCCCCGGGTTCGCAGAGGGTGAAATCCGAAGGAAGTTGCTGTGGCTCGAGAAGCGACTGCTGTTGGTTGAGCAGCAGAGACCGGCCACAGGGATCGAGTGGAAGAGAAGATGTTTTGCCTGGCATTTGGAGGGAGGGGGGTGTTTGCGGTCAGCTGATGCTCCGGGTTTCAGGAACTCAGTAGGTTTGACCATGTGGCCCTGTTTTAGTACAGGAGGAATAAGGATGAAGGGTTTCACGTTTTGTTTCTAGACAGAGACCCTTTCAGGCTGCAGACTCTTCAGCTAACTGATAAGTATTTAGCTGGAATGGACATGAATCAGTACAGATGAAAATCTCCTCGGTTCGTGTCCTGACTTGCTCCATCGACTGCTTTTCGTACTAGCTAGAATACCACCAGTGAAGACGGTGCCTGTGGGAACGTGATCCAAGTCCCTTTGAAGACAAAAGAAACGTTCACAGAGTCTGCTCCGGGCTTCTCTTCCTCCTATATGTTGCCTTTAGTCTGCTGGTATAAAAAAAAATATGCTAACACCATTTTGAAAGACCTCTGTCTCTTCCATTTACAGCGAAGCAGAGCTGGTATTTGAGGAGTTTGCTCGTCAGCAGCTAAAAGATTTGCTTGATGATGAAGACAAGAATATGTCCTCAACTGATGAGTGACTAAAAGAATAAGCTGCCAGAGAAGCTACGTAGTCTGGCATCAATTAGAAATGTAGGACCTAGGTTTCTAGTAAACTGCACGTTCTCAGTGCACGCATTCTTCTCCAGGGATCAACCCAGGGCAAAAAATGGGCAAAAATTCATGAATCTCTCTTGCTCATCAAAAGTTTCAGGTCTAGAAGAATGTAGCAAACTCAAAACCTGATGCTTGAGCTACCAGAGGAGGACAGGAAAGCCACCGTGCTGTGACTTCTGCTTTCAGGGCTACCTGATGCAAAGGTGGGTTGCTTTCACCACTGATGAGAGCTTAATTGATGGCTGGTGGAGCCTGCCTCGACCTACTCGTGTGAAAGAGTCTCTGGCCTTGAAATGCAAATGCTGTTGCAGCCCTTCGTGATTCACTGAAGTTTCTCAGCAGTCTGTACAAAACCAATTTTACATCCTTCTGGTTGTTGCGTTTGTGCTTTACCAAAGTCATGTAGAGCATGTTCTCAGTGCTTGTCCAGTCCCTCTGGGTGGCTTACGTCCACTTTCTGTACCACAATGTCCTGCAAGTCCCTTCCACAGCAGCTTTAACGCTGAGACACCATGTTGGCTTTCGGGCAGTGTGCTCAACAACGGCGTTATTAAAGATGAGAGCAATGTGCGCTGTCTGTGAGTTCCTTACCAAAGCTCCCTCCGTACAACCCCAAACAACTGCTAGTCCAGGCTCGCCCTGCACCTAACCCAGTTCCCTGTGTGCAGCAGGGGAGGGTGCAATGAAGTGGAGGAGGAGGTTATGGGGCAGCCTCCCCCGAGGAGCCTCTTCCAACATCGCTCTGCCAGGAGTTGGCTTATGCTCTGAGGAGTGAAATGGAACTCTGCAAATTTCATCCTCCTGTCGACCTGGACAGCCTCATTGTCCATGTTCATGCCTAGTCCTTTCCTGAATCTCACGTAGATTTTAGCTGGAGGGAGTTGCATCAGCTGAGGCTGGATGAGCAAGACTGGCACAGCCAGAGCTGTAGCGGCGCATCCTGAGGTCGTGGGGGGTTCAGCAGGTTCTCTAGGTGGGAACTGCCCGCTGTAAGGGGGCAAGTCCAAGACTGCCTCATGAGACGGAATGTCTACAAGTCCATGGGGCGAGAGGACATGCATCCCAGGGTCTGGAAGAGCTGGCTGATGTGGTTGCTGAGCCGCCCTCCCTCCAGCATATCTGAAAAGTCATA
>VXBZ01004507.1:64526-102480 GCA_013399135.1 Heliornis fulica | reverse complement strand
CGGAGAGCGCCCCAAGCCTCGCTCGGTGGCCTGCCGGGGTCCCCTCCAGACCAGCCCTCGGGGGGCAGCAGGCGGTTCCCCCGCACGCCCCCGTCTCAGGGACTCGCTGCGACGCCGCTCCCGCCCCGCAGCCACCCCTGGGGGACCTGCCGGCGACCGCCTCTTGCACACCCCTTTCCTCAGGGACCTGCCGGCGGTCCTCCCAAACCACCCCTCAGGGACCTGCTGGAGATCCCCACAACTCACTCCTCAGGGACCTGCCGGCGGTCCCCACAACTCATTCCTCAGGGACCTGTTGGCGATCCCCCCAAACTGCCTCTCGGGGACTCTGCTATTTCCACGTCCCCCTCCCAGTCACCCCTCAGGGACCCCTAAACCACCCCTCAGAGACTTGCTGACAACATCCCCCAGACATCTTTTCATTGACTTGTAAGCCCCTAAATTCTCCTGAGGGAAGCCCACTGTCACCCCATAAAAACCTGTCTCTCAGATGCCTGTTAAACAGCTGCCCCCCAAACACCCTCCAGGGTCTGCAGCGATACCCAGACGCCCTTCAGGGGCTCATGCCTTTGTCCCCAGCGCACAGGGACCATCCCCAAACGGCTGCTCTGAGGCTCTGTAGGAACCTCCCTTGCAGCCCGGTTTAGGCCACCTTCTTCCCAGTGCCCGAGCTCACACCTTCCCAGGAGCTTCCCTATTCAAAGGGTGATCCGTGTGCCCAGGCTCAGCAGGCCCCTGCCTTACCTCTTTCTTTCCTTACTCTCTCCCCCTGTAAGATTTTCTTGGAGTCATGGGAGTCAGATTTGAGCTCCTGCTCCCCCGTGCTGCCCCTGTGTTATCTGATACTTGAGCTTTAAGGACATCTTGTCCTTCCCCACCCTCTGAAGCTGCATCTCCCCCTTTTTACCCATATCGGAGTTGCCAGGGGCTCCCTCCTCACCTCCCTATACCTTCCCTGAGGACCCCTGCACAGCCCAGCAGTGTCTCTCTGTTGCAGTGTGCCCTCCCCCATTATTATCATGTTCCTAACCCCCATCATGTGGCCCTGCTGGACATGGCATGAGTGATTGTGCTTTGAAAGGTGCAGCCCTCGCTGTTATCCCCTACAGTAAGTGTGTGCGCCCCTCAGAATTTTCCCATCTTTTTTGTGGTTGCATCCCAATTTTTCCCATCTTGTACAGTGCTATTTTACATTTCTGTAGCCATATAGAGATGTGTAGCTTCCTCTGTGGTCAAGCAGTGGTTTTATTGATGTTCAGTGTTTGTTCCCAGCTTTTCTGCCCTGCTTTGCCTCCCGGCTCAGGTAGCGGCCCTTTCCACCCTGATTCCCTGGGCACAGTCCTGTTTTAAACCTCAGTGACTCATTCTGGAACAATAATGCTCTTTTCAACAGTAACAGTGTTCTGCAACTGTAGCTTCTCTGTATTGTAACTGCAAGAGAAGATGTGAGGGTTTCCTTCAGCCTTAGGCTAGGAACCACCCCTAGGGAGTTGCCCTCTTCTGTACTATTTTTACTATAGCTGCATGATTTTTCTTTGTAGCCATTACAGCCCTGCATAACTCTTGGATTGGTGGGTGATTTGTTTCTGCTTAGACATACCAGGTTAGTTACCCTTCTGCTATCACCTTCCTGTTGTCTCTGAAGCATGGGCAAGCAGAGTTGCGGCTGCCTGGCTGCAGGAGCCTTACTCAGCGCTGATGCTGCTAGCTCGGTGTTGCTTATCTGGTACGGAGACTGAAGGAGAGTAACTGTCTCTGCATGATGTGGTGCCTGAAGCAGCACATCATGCAGAGACATGATGTGCTGCTTTTTTTTTTTTTAATTTATTTATTTATTGCTGGCTAGTTTGCCCTGCTTTCAAATGCATACCGTATTGTCATTCTGCTGCACGTCATCCCACATTGGTCCCAGTTCTGCAAACCCGCGTGACAAAGTTCGGCCATATGTGAGGACCATGCGCTCACTGCGTTACGCATGGCGTGGCTGCTTCCTCCATCTGCAGAGCGCTGCTGACACTGTCACTCCCTTCTTGAGTTAAGGCACCGAGGGTCTGGGCTGAGCAAGCGACACGGTTCTTTGGTCACAACAGGAAATGGTGAAGCCCTCTAAATGGGTTCAGTGTATCAGGCAGATCTCAGCCATGCTGGAACCTGATCTAGTCATTAATCTGCTGTGGAAAAAATAAAAAGAATAAACTTTTTGAGATCTTTTTTCACACTTAGGGTGGTGAATATCAGAAATTTGTCTTGCTGGAGGTTGGATGAACCTTGTGATTTCTTAATACTACTTGTGGCAGGGGTCCCACTTGGGAAGGGAGAAAGAATGCCATAGTCTGACTTTAACATCTGTGGTGGTGTCTGTGAAAAGAGCAGGGATGACTTTCTCAGTGCTACAGTGGGAGCTCTGGCTTAGAGCAGGATGTTAGAGATGCTCAGGTAAAAGGTGTGTTGGATTTTACTTTTGTTTGAATATAGCAGAACACATCCCCACATCTCCACTCAATCATTTGCCCTGTTTTACATCACTTCCTGCGTCAGCATAGCTGGAAAAAGCCTAAACCAGCCACTTGCACTACACGAACATAAACACGTTAAGAACAAGGACTATAAACAGATATTGTCTGGCTGTTGAGTCTCCCATGCGTTAATCTGCAGAAGAGCTTCGGCTAAACAGTGTCAAGTTCTCCAAGTAAGCCCAGGTATTATGATATCAAAGATTGATTCTTTCAGTAGCATGTTGGTGCCTTTTTGTTTCGGCATCATCTTTTCTGTGTATACTTTTTCCTCACCCTGAGGGCAAGGAGCAAAGGCAAATTTGTGAGTAATCATAGTTCTGATGTGACTTTGAAGAGCTTGCTTCCTCTGTAAAAGCAACCTAATTCTGAGTTTGTCTGTTGACTGCTCTGAGCTGTAGAAGCTGTTGGACAAGCCTGTCAAAGTGACAGTAAGAGATGCAGGCAGACTTTTGCAGTGCCCTGAGGATATGTCTCTTCTCACCACATCTTTCGCTTTAGTTAGCTCAAGACCACACCTGTAAGTAGAATTAAATCACCATGGAAGCTCACTGTTGTCACAGCTTGAGTGCAGAGTCTGAGTTCCTCAGAATTTACTTGTCACAGTCACAAACACCTTTTAGATGCATTTTCCCTCCTCTGGTCCAGTCATCTCTTCTCCCAAGAAATGCTGAAAAGTAGAGCTGCTTGCTTACAAGACCATAAGACTTCGGTGAGCTCGTTTATGAGCCCACCCGCTGCCTGTGGTTTGACTGAAATACCTTGGTGTGATACCATGGGGCAAACAGGATTGTTTGGGTGTATAGTTGCTATAGTGTACTGTGACTTGGATATGTAGTGTTTGAAGGAAAAGAATAGCTAACATATGTTTACCTGAAAAAAATCTGTCCCTGGTGAAGATACAGGTCAGGGGATGGAGGAGCAGAAAGCCAAGTAAGGAAAGTTTTCATGTTCTTGCTTGTTTTTAGCTAGAAAGAATTTTAGAGGAAGAGAAGAAGGTGTAAGAGAAGTGTGTTTAGCAGTCTCTTAATGGTCATTATTCTGGGGAAAGAAAAAAGCCTTGCACGATCAGGTATAGCTGGCAGGGTAAGTGCTGTTGTTTCAGCTGCAAGGCAGGGGAGGCTGTGTGGAGTGCCTGGTCAGCCATTTTGAGACCTGTCGGACTTGTACCAGCATCCAGCTTCATAGTGCGCTGCGTTTAGCCCCTCTCCTGCTCTCGGGCTGGTGTCAGTGCAGCTAGAGAAACTGTTGGTCAAGTAGGGTAAAGCAGTTTTGAATGGACAGAGATTAGAAATGAGGTGAAGTAAACTAAGGGTAGGGTGGTACGTGTGACGAGAGGCAGCAGCAGGAGCCTGGCTCCCACCTTCTTGGCAGGTCTCAGCTGAAGGGGTAGTACCATCTCAGCTGTCACCCAGCGTGGATGAAGAGACACTAATATCAGAAGTGGTCCTGGAAGACAAGGGTGTGAAACGGAGGCGCACAGCACCTTTTATGGGCTTTGAGAGCACAGCACGCTTCTTCCTTTTCGCAGCGAGCGTTGCACTGCAAACCTCAGAAGGCGGGAGAGCGGATGAATAGGCCATCTTGTAATTTCATTCATCAGTTGGGTGTCATTTCCAGCGTGCCAGCTTTGGGCTGTTGCCATCTCTGTTTGTTTACCAGACAGGATTTCAGCAGCGTCCTTGGGTGGCATCAGGAGGACTTCTTGTTTAGACTAATCCAGCCTAACTTCTGTTTACTCCTAGGAGCAATTTCTCTGTAATGATTTAGTTTTTGCAGCCATTTATCATTGCCTTGAACTTTTTAAGACAAGTTTGCAGTATATATTTCATCAGAGCTGCAAACAGAGTGAGCAGCTCTCCAAACTTTCTGGGATATTGGAAGCTGTCTAGCTCCAGTAGCAGAGATACATCAGGCTAATTTGTGCTATGAAAAGCAGGATAAACTAACTGGTACTAAGCGCCATGCTGCGGTGTGCAGATTTTGTTATGTATCTGAACCGGCAAATTTCTTATATCTGAGCCGTGTGGCAGTCTGTGGTATAGATAACTTCTGTGCCATGGGAAGTTGTGATTCTCTTTCTGATTAGTAGCTTTGAGGTCAGGGAGCCACCCTGAAGTGTTCAGGCAAGAAAAAACAGGAGGGAGCAAAGTGTTTTTTCTCATTTCACTGCAAGTTTCCAGTGCAGACTAAACTGGATTCTCAAACATGGTGGGCAGCGTGAGCAGCTGAGGAGAGCTCGTGTTGTTTCTTCTTGCATTGCCTAACAGATAAAATGTCTTTTTTTATAGTTAAAGAAGTGTAATTTTTATTTCCGGAGGGGAAATGTTTTAAGGTTTTCCGAGATGAGATTCGAGTGAGGAAACCGAGCAGTTGTTTCATTTGATACGGGTATTGGCAGAAGTGTTATGATAAGCAGCAATGCATTTCAGCAAAGAGACAATGTAGCTTATACAGGCAACAGAGAAGGAGGGAATCTTCAAGAATTCGTGGCTTAATTCATGTTCTGTCTGTGGCATCGTTCACTAAAATGTGTTAAAATGTCTGTCTGCTTTTGTTAAGCAGCCTTCTAGCAAGGTGTCTAAAGGAGTACATTTCAGGAGCTTCACATACCATGACCTGTGGTGGCTCATGCTTTAGTCCAGGTAGAAACTAGGAACTCTTCTTTAAGAAGAGAGGTAATTGTTGCAAAAAAAAGAAGTTCCTGTGATTGAAACTGAACATCTTTAGCACAGACTTTAAGGATGGGAATTTTCCTGGATTAACTCCACAAACAGATTGGTTCCTTCTCTGATCATTAAGGAAAAAGGTAGGATGTTAGGCTCAGTTTACATGGCTGTAAGAATGTTTCTGTCCCTGAACTCAATCTACGTTACATTTTGCATGTGCTTCAGACTCATCTTTTCTGACAAAATTTGGGAAGCCTCCCAGTGCTGCCTTACCACTGGTGTACTCTAAATTTGCTTCGCTGCTGGAGAGTTTTGGATGCGATGTGAAAGCAGCAGCTGTTACTTCCTATTAAAAAAAAAAAAACCAACACAACAAAACCCAACACAAAACAAAGCACAAAACCACACACACTTGTAGCTTTTCTCATTCCTTCTAACTATAGCTCAGGTTCCAGGAACTAAAGAGCCAACAGTAAACTTTTGCGTGGTTAGAGAATGTGGATTTACTTAGACCACATTGCTGAAAAGTATACTGCCAGGCTAGTAATTGTTCTCTCAAATAAAATAGGAGACAAAATAGAATGGATATTAAAGGTTTTTTTTTCCTTTAAAAAAATAGAAGTAAAACATTTAGATTATTTAAAAAAAAATCATTGCTATATTACTTTGAGAGCTATCTCCAGATTACCTGATTAGAAAATCCAGTATACCATGCAACACACTGTGCAGCTTTATGTCTTTAATTACAAATCCATTGTGATTCTTTTTAAAGCAGCAGCTATACCTGTGCACTTAATAGAAAGCAAAAGTGAGATAAATTGCTGCTTTTGTATTCCCTGTTTTCTTGAAAGCTTAAGGTTCACACTAGGTAGTGTCACAGCAGTGTCAGAATTTTTAGGGCAGATTACTCTCCAAATGAAAAGCACCTTCCTCTTGGAATATGTTTTTTCACAGTTTTAAATGCACAGGCACCATTTCAAGGAGTCTTAACTCCGCTTAAGCCATTTGTTCCCGGGTTTTTCCTTACCAAGTGGTTATTGCTTCTAGTCTCACCAAGATTTTACACAAGTGTCTCTCAAGGAAAGAAGCTGTTTCTGTTTGGTTCTGTGGGACAGTTAGCAGGGACAGTCAGCTTCAGGCAGACAAGTAGCTGAGGCAGCAGCGATCCACATCAGCTGCCATCTTCCGCGGTCCCTTCTCGCACGCTTCACACGAAGCACCCCGGCGAGCAGTGAGCTGACTGTGCCTGTAGCTCAGGTGTGCACAGGTTCAGTAGTGCTGCACCTCCGCGGAATCGCCCCGGTGCTTCCGCAGGGCACGGCACCTGCTGTCTACAGGCCACGGGCTACACGGAGACCGGTAAGCTGCTGTGCAGAGGGGTCCACAGCCTGCTGCCCTCCTGTCATCCAGAGAGGAAAACAGGGGCTTGCCTGCCTAAAAGATGGCCACTGCTGAGTTAGGTAACTGATTAATATGTGATTACTCCATTTGGATTTAGAGGAAATCTTTTATTTCCTCACAGTTTTACTGCTCAGTTGGAAAGTGTTACCTCTGATACCTATTCTGCTGTTGTGGTTTGACTTTGTTGTTGTTGTTTTTTGAAAGGAAACACTGTATTGATTACATTGTGTTTGCATTAAACACCTTGTATTTGTGTCTTAATAAATTTAGCCATGGAATATTCTAGCAGAGGGAGGTGATACCACCTCTGTTTCCCATGGAGGAATTGAGATACATCCTTGTTGCCTCAAACATACAGAATCTCATCGGGGCACCCCAGGGGGAGCTGGGAGCTGAGGCAGGTGTTGCAAGCTCCAGGGTAACATCTTGACATGTGGGACATCCGCCTTCACAGGTTTGTGGCAGATAAAATAGGGAGGACATGTTGCCTGCTTTTCAAACTGCCGGGGCAGCTCAGAGCACTGTTTTCAAACATGTAGATCTATTGCTGAGGTTTTCTTAAAAATCGTTATTCTGGGAACTCGTGCCAGCCCCTTCTGACCTGTGTAGCTGAAAGTTAACAAAACGGTGTTCCCAGGGCTGTGCTAATCTTCCTTGTTGTTCCTGGTGCTGATCAAGATGTCTTGGCATGGTCAAAGGTATTTGCAGGACATTAAAACAGGGAAAATGGAAAAACAAATTAAAAACTTTGGAGTATCCTTTAAAAACTATGTTAAATGGATGAGGAAAAAAAAACTTATAAGCATAGGTTGTTTAATACATAAATATGGAAAATCTGATAATGGCAATTGCTACAGATGAGATAAAAATAATTTTTAAGATACCTTAAGTATTAATTAAATGGCCTAAGGCCAAAAGCTGCGTTCTGCTCTCCACAGTGTAATCCCATTGGAATACCAGTTGGAGTAAAAGGATCAGGATTTGGCCCTACATCTACCAGCCACTACCAAATAAGGCTCCTTGCAGAATTCAGTAGCAGAGTTGATGGGAATCCAGACACAGTGGGAGGAAGCTGTCGTTCTCTCAGCCTCCTCAACACAAGGGCAAAGGATTCGGTTTTCTTCCTCAAGGTATAGCTTTCACTTTCCCATGTCCTGAAGTCCTCATACCAGTACTTTCAGGTGGCTTTTCCTTCCTACTTGGCCAAGATCTCCATGACATTTAGCAGTATGGGAAGGATGGGGTGGTTATGATTGCGAGGATGAGATCTGCAGCTGTATTCTGGATGTGCTTTCCCTTACTATTCTTGTCATAGCACCGATCGCGCCTTCCCAGCCCGGTAGCCTCGTATCCAATGGCCTTGACATGCCGCTATGGTAAGTGCCTGGCTAATGCTACCTGCCAGTGAGGTGGACGGGTGGGCTTTGATGGGCAGCGGTGGGTTTTGGGAATGACTTGTCGCTCTCTGGATGAATAAGAGCATTACTTCAGCTCCAGTGGGACGGGCTGCAGCATTAAAGGGTTCCCTGTACGATGCTGGGATTCAGAATGAGGTTATTTGGTTGCATTTCGGTAGCAGAGCCATGTGCTTTTGAGTTAATCCAGGGGATTCAGTGGCACTGGTGCGTAGCTGTGACAGACGTGTCTCAGAGCTGGAGGGTTTGCAGCAGGCAACATGTTTTGGCATTTTTTGTGTATGGGGAAAATGCCCCGAGGCTCTCCGATGTGGCTGTGGATGGGTAGTTTAAGACAGAAGAAAAAATAACGGTGTATTTTTCATGTTTGTCCTTAAATGTATAAAGTTCACGTTCATTTGGGACCTTTTGAAGTTTTATGCCATTCCAGAGGTTTCAGGTAGCTGTTAAACTGTTGGGTTTTTTTAGCTTTGGTGATCTCTGTGGATGGGTTTGAGCCCTAACCTTCCAGCTTCGCTGGCGCTTGCTCCGATGACTTGGGTTTCGTGCTCAGTGTTCTGTTCTTGTGATAAATGCGTTTGGGAAGGATGCCTGCAGCCTGTCTATGGGAGGCATACTGAGGGCTTAAGCGGTTAGCGTGCCAGGAGTTGTCCAGCTACTAACTCATCCTGAATCAGAGTGTACTGGTGTGTTTTTCATTCTCTCTTCGAAGTAGCTGACCAGAGTATTCATCTATTTTAAGTACTTCGCTTGGAGCTCTCTAACTGAGCTCATTTTACCGAGGAGCTGCGTGATGATATGCTGGTATGTAGTATTTCCTTTCCCATATACGTGCAGACTTTCTGCCTGCTTTCAAATTTGTTTTTCTTTGTTAATTTGTTCACTTTAGGCCTAGTGGGTGCTTGTCCCTTTTAGAAGAGAGTTGTTTGCAGTAGTAGCAGCTGAGCATGGTATTGAAAAGAAGCTGTCTCAAAGACCTGTTCTTTGTTTACTGGCTGCAGCATTAACTGATGATAAATTAAGTATTTGAGCATTTGTTTATCTGTTTGATTTGCTGCAAACTCCTGTTTTTCACTGCTGATCTGGAGAATGCTCTTGCATTTCCTATGGCACTGACATCTCAGCTACCCTATGGATGGATCAAGGCACGCTGTTCTGAATTATGCTTATCTTAGGAGCTGCAGAGAGGCTGTACCCAGAGCTGGGGGCCGAGCTCGCTCCTAGTCTCTCGCTGCGTATGCCGAGTTCAGCTAATTCAGCAGAGCTGGAGGGAGGTAGGGAAAGAGGGAGGGTGGGGATGATGGTTGTTAGGGGACATTTTTCAGGCTTTCCCATGTGGTTGTAGAGAGCTCTGCACGGGAACCTGATGTGGGTGCTTCCCAGTTGATAAACCATAGCTTATTAAAACAAAATGGTATTAAACAGTGTATATGAAAAGCCTAGACAATATCCCCTTCATCAGCTTCTGTTACCAGACTGCTGACTCGCAGCCCCAGCTTCTATCTGACATTAGATAACTGCTGCTGCCCTCTGGTTTTCTTTTCTTTACCCCCCTCTCCTGGAGTCCTGTTGTTGCAGTGAGTTCACATAATGTCTTGTCTTGATACCGGCGGAAGAAATCTTAAAGCAGTTTTCACTTCTGTAAGAGCCAAGTGCATTTAAAGTAGAATTCCCAAACAGGTCTGCACAGCTTGGAGAGTCCTTGTGCTCCCCTATAGATCTGTGTAGCTCACTGTGTGTCCCATACTTGGAATTACTTTACTGATCCAGATTTCCCCTTCCAAGCTTCCTGGAGTTAATTTCCAGGGTGTGACCACTGTCTGGTGGAAGGATGTTGCTCTCGGATTAGCTTGTTAACCCTTAGCCTTTTGACCTTTCGTGTCTTATTCTGCGGGGTTGGTTAGATTTATTCCCGTAGTTTCTTTGTTGGAATTACTGTGTTGAATTTTATTTCTAAACAATTATTAGTTCCACATTTGTGACCACAAAGAGCTTTTATGGAACCAGCTTCTAAAACTGTTTTACCCACAACAAGGTGCAGCACTCCAGATTTGTACCTGCAGGAGTAGCTCACAGTGTTTAAGTGACTGCAGGTCTGCTCCCATCTTTTTTTTGCCACAGTTTACCCAGTCAGAGACTCGAGGAGGTCACTTGGTCCCTGGGCATCAGCTGCCTGTAAAATTCCTCAGTAAGCATGTATAAAGATAGCCTCAGTTCCGGATATGCTTTTTCATTGTTTTTTTCTCTTTCTCTTCACATTTGGTGCTTTCTCTAGTCAGTTATTTGTTGTCTGGCCTCAGCACCCTGTACATACAAATAAAAACAGCCCGTGCCCTGGTGTTTTTACATTCTGAAGACACATGGAAAATGGAGAAATCCAGATGTTGAGGACTGTGGTATTTGGGATTCTTTTTCTGCTGTCGAGATAGTTTAAAATGTTTTTGCTTTTACCTTGTATACAGTTCTTTTCTGCATTGGAAAGAAGTACCAGCAAAGCAAAATTCTTGTTTCAGATATGCTGCACTGAGTAACTGTCCCTAAGAATATGTCATGATCTCAGCTGTAAAACAGGTTGTATTGTTCTTCCCCTGTCTGTGTCGAACACAGTTTGGAGCCTCCCTGTGCCAAAGGACACTTGCCAGCCTGACAGCTGGGTACGGTTGATTGTTGCCTTCGGCCTGGCTAATAGGATTTTGTTTTCCAGATTAGGAAATTAGCTGTAACAAGGGCCCTACTTCCAAATGGGCCAAGAAGCCTAAGCTTTGGGAAAGGATGGGCTGCTCCTGTGTTTGGTGGTGTAAGCAGGAGAAGAAGGGGATGCACTCTGAAAGTAGCCGAAATCTGACGCGGTGGTTGTTAACTTCTTACCAGAATCATTCAGGTTATCGGTACAGAAAGCATTTCATCTGTGTGCACTGGTTCTCTGATCTCCTGATGTGGGTTAGTGGATACCTCAGACAAGCAGCACTGCAGAAAACGCGGCCCTGCCTGCTGCTGGTTTTGTGAATGACTACTGTTAGTCGCTTGGCTGCTTGCTCCTGCAGAGGGGGGCTGCGTGACAGGGAAGCACAAGGCTCGCCCTGTCTTAAGTCCTTAATTTAAGTCTTCTGAGTTGTTTGAACCCGTTCCCGTTGAGGTCAGTGGCAAAACTTTTCTTTCATCAGTTTGGGATTAGGACTAAACCCTGTACCCCTTTTGATGGAGAAATCTGAGGACGTATTTTTTCTCTTCCTAAAAGTCAAGTTTTAGAAGGGGGTGAGTTGGGGGAAGGGTTGTGTACTGATTATTTTTTCTGCAGGAAGTTGCTTTTCTTCAAGGCCAAAGATAAACAGTGAAATGCTAGACATTTCCTAGGCCCTGCCTTTCAGCTGTCTAGTCGTGTTCTTTGCAAAGATGCTTAGGGCTCTGCTATGTGCAGTGTAGCTCTGAATGGTTGTTTGTTCAGTAACCTTTTTTACACTGTCTTGTAATATGATAGAAGAGGGTCACTGTTGAAACTGATTAAATGTCATTTTAGGCTGGATCCAAGAAGATACTTCACTTTTTAGCAGTGTTGTATGCCTGCTGTATGCCCATGGAGTGCTGTGTTGCAGGACATCACGCAGCAGAGAAGCTCAGCTGATAGCAAGCAGCCTGGAGAGTTCCATCACAAGCATTTTTTATATTTGTCTGTGATAGGATGTACATATATCAAACCTTATGATGTTTCAGGGCAGTAGCCTTTTCCCACAGGATCAAAAAAAAAAGAGGTTTAACTCTTTTTTTGTAATTTTTTTTTTGGTGTTATGGGAGAAATAATTTCGCTTTTGCTGGGTCAGGGCAGATCTTCAATTGAAAAAGCTGCAGAGAAGCTGGTAAGCAGGAAGAAGTGTCCAGCTCCCCCCCACCCCCTTGATTGCACACAATTAAACACACACCGTCGGGTCCTTTTCCCAGTTACTTTTGCTCAGATGCATTTCTCCACAAGTAAGTGGCAAGTCCTTTTGCTGTAAAATTAAAATAGAGGAGGAGAAAGGCAGCAGTGCCTGAATCGTTTCATAAAGTCATCTCGATCTTATCTCCAGCTCTTTCCGCCCGAACCCACCAAAGCCTACTGAGCTGTGTGCCTATAAATAGCACAGCTGCTCTCGTGCAGAGATGGGCAGCTCTCAACCGGCGGCTTGTTTTCTCTGAGCGGTGCGTGCGTGTGGGAGCTCGCTTCTCACTGGCCTTTCATGTCTGAGTTATGTAGCCCTGAGGTTTTCTATAGATAGAGGCTGGCAAGTGACATAAGCTGCTGCTTAGGGAGGGGCAAGGTGACCTCTGGGGTTGTTGCCTTTTGGGTTAAAAGAGGAAAAAAAAAAAACCAAAAAAGAGGGTTCTGTTTAAAAGAGGAATGGAGGAATGCACGTCTCGTGCAGAGGTGAGTGAGCCCTGCCGAGGTGAAGGGGCAAGCGTGGACGGCGGGAGCCGTGGGAGCTGAGGGAAGGCAGAGATGTTTTGCTGTGAGTTACTCTTCTGGTGGGCTGGGCGAGAGTTTGACTGGTCAGAGTGCTGCTGACCGAGCCTGGGGAGTGCAGAGCTCTGGCTGAGCCCAGCTTTAGCCTATCTGCAAATAAACGTAGCAACACAGCTCTTGAATTTCCTCTTGCAACATGCTGTTTTTTTTTGCTCAGACTCCTGGCTGTCTTGCTATCTTTGGGCTTTGTGTCCTGGGAGTCTTCCCCAGGATTTTTAATTCCTCTTGGACTTCAGTTCAAGGCTTTGCAGAATTCTGTAGCTACTTTCTCTGTAATTATATATGGTTTTGTCTAAGGAATGCAAAACATCCCTCTGTGTTTCTGTCTTAATCTGGAAAAATCTCTCACCACTTTCCCATTTTCTTCTCTGTACAAAGTGAACTGCAGAAAAGTGTGATTTCTTCAGCGTGGTAATTTAGATGCTGTTGCTTTACATTTCTCCTTGATACTCAGGTGCTGGAGGTGGAAGTAACTAATCAAACAGATATATATGTATGTATGTATGTATGTATGTTCTAGTAATACTTCACAGAGTTGGGCAGTGCTGTTAGTTCCACTTGGCTTCTGGGAGATGGAGACACACAGACTGAAACTTACTTTCGTGGGCTCCTGTGAAAAGTCGGTGACAGACTCGGGGCCTGAACACACCTTTCCCAGTACCAGATGAGTGCCCTCTGCTCTGGCCTTGTGACTGTTGTGACAGTCTTTGAACTCCATTTTCTCTTAGGCTGAAGTATCAGATTAAGATCATGGCTGAGTTTCAGATTCTTTGCCTAGCACTAGTTCTCAGTTCACATCTTGTTTCTGGGTACCACTACAATGAGCTTAACTTCCAGGCCCTACAGCCACTCCCGACGCCCTTTGGTTTCTTGGAGTGTATTCCTCCTGCTGTGACTTGTGGAAAATGGGTGCCAAGATGTTTTTCAGCGACTGCTTCAGAGGTGTGGGGAGCTGGTGTGGGAGAGCTGCCATTTTTTGGTGTAGGCTTAGCCCTCAATCATACATTCTCATTGTCTCTTTTCATCCTGCTGGAAATACTGTGGAGTTTGGTGCTTCCTGGTTGAACCAGGCTCGTATTTGGCATTTGCCTGAGCACTGATGGGCATTCCTGCCAGCGTGCAGGTGCCTTTCTGAAGCAGTGCAGGAGAGCAGTGAGGTGTGGGGTGCACTAGCCTCGGAGTTGGCCAGGGCCCAGGCTGCCAGGTAGAGGGTGTTTCTTTTGGAAGAGACGGGGAGCACTCACCCTTTCCTCTTTCCCAGCGCAGTGGAAGAAGGTACATAGTGTGTGGGTGGCAGGTCTCTCGACGATCTGGGGTGGGGGGGATGTGGGACCCCCCACTTTCCCAGCTGGTTTGTGAGCAGAGGCATCGCCGTGGTGGTCCAGGCTCGATCATCTCTCAGGCCAGTTTGAGGATGGCTCAATCTAGCGAGAGAGAAGCACGTATTGTCAGACGGATGTTTCTTCTTATAGTCAGCATTTTTTTTCCAAGTGCTTTTTTGAGGAAGCTTTGAGTTTGGCAAGGGCCAGTGTGTGTGGAAAGTATTAAAATCTGCAGCTGTTTCAAAAAGGAAAGACCCGCATTAGAAATATATATATAGCATTTTAAAAGCACGTTTAGTGCCTTGGAAAGGATTTGTAAAATGAACTAAACCCCGTGGATCAGTCAGAGTATTTGTTTTGTGCTCTCTACTAGCCCAGCAGCATACATGTTCTAATTAATTGATACTCATTGGTGACCTGACACTGTTACAGACCTGAGTTACGCTGAGACCTCCGCTATGTTAAAGCTGTGTCATTTTCCTGGCATCAAGATACAGAATAACCTGTCTTACGAGATTGCTTCCTGTGTTTTAACTCTGTGTTTGTCACATTGGGCTCTCTCAGCAACAAGTGGGTTTCTGGGGGCTGTTTCTGGGGTGAGAAGTCAGCTTCTTGCGGCGCTGACGCATGGTGGCATGGTTTGCAGCTCCTGGGCAGCATCTTTGATCGGTGATTTGGGGCTGAACCCTGAGCTCTGGCTTTTCTGTCTTTTGTCATTCTAAGGTGAAAGTTTTCGAGACTATTTTTGTGTAGCTGTTGGTATTCAAAATCTGTCCTCAGCGAAGGGATCGACTGTATTTGAGAAAGCAGACTGATTGAATACATACCCCATAGTATGTGAGCGAGCATATGGGACTGTGTATGCTGGTATGTCAGTCTAGTTATAAAGCAGTTAAAGGGGGGGGGAAGAAGGCAGTGTGCGTAGACAGTTTTGGCACTCCAGCCCTGGGAAATGGCAGCCAGCCAGAGAGTACTGAGGCAGGGCCAAGACTATCTGAAGAATACCAAATGCTGGAGTTGGAGAGAGCTCCTTCTTCACTCCAGTTTCACTCTTCATCCTGTGGGCCATGGCTTGCCAGCTGTGTGCCAGGTAGATGAGGAGAATTTCACAGGGCAGAGCTGGAGACAGAGACAGGTGTAGTGGTGTGTATGTATTTGTAATCAAATGCCAATTAAATGAGAGGCATAATTACTTGTGTCTGAATTCTGACCTCGCTGAGTTTAACTGTTATGTTCGCTGAGTCAGTGTTAGATGTTGAAATGCTCATTCGGCCACAAGTTGTTTATCTTTTTTTTGCTATCGTGATAGCACTGGAGTCAAGGATAAAACCGCAGCCCCGTGTGGATTACGTGTTGTGGCAGTTTAATCTCATTAAAGTCACTCACTTTTGTGGGATGTATTTGTTAAGCACTTCCAGCAGAGGGCACTAAGATTATTGGTCTCGAAGTCCAGGCTTCCTATGTCGTGGGAGAGCAAAAAAAAAAGATGCCTGTAAAGAAGATGTATGCTTCACCCCTCTCCCCTCCTTGTTTTGCAGACTATCATAAAAGAGGGGATGCTGATGAAACAGACCAGCTCCTTCCAGCGCTGGAAGAGACGATATTTTAAACTGCGAGGACGAACGCTCTACTATGCAAAAACTGCTAAGGTAAGGGCTTGACAATAGGTATGAGTCCAAGGGAGGAAAGTCAGTGGTGGAGCTTTGGGAGGTAGGTGGGTGGCTGTGAGAAGCAGCCTGCAGTACGTGCTCTGAAAGCACCTGCTGTCAGGTTTTGTAGCTACCGGTTCTCTGTGTTTTGCAATTCCTTGTTTTTTAAGCATTACACCATGTAGACCATGGTAGTGACTTTTCAACATTTTTTTCTGCCTTGGTGCATTTTATTTAGGGAGTCAGCTCTGAATCAGTAGAAACTTAAAAAGAAGGAAGAAAATATGAATGAAAAGAGGAAATGGAGGAGACAAGCAAGGCTGGAATTTATCAAATCAGAGCTGCCATGTGTCTGGTTTAATATGTTGTTAGTCAGCTAGATATAAATCTGTCTGACTTCTTAAGAACAAAGCTTACAATTATTTTTTTTAAAATAATCCCTTAATAAAAATAAAGTCATCATGTTCACTGTCTCAAGACTGGCAAGTGTGAGCTCCACTGCATGGAACTAAACTTCTGAGTCCTCTGTGTTGTTGGTGCTGAGCCTTTCCTTGAGATCACAAAAGACGGTGGTGGAGTGTGCTAGGCAGACACGCAGGCATGTCCTTTTGGGTCTTCTGCTTACATACTGGGCTCAAGAATTCATCAGGATCTTGATTTTTTTTTCTTTCCAGTCCATTATTTTTGATGAGGTGGATCTGACAGATGCCAGTGTGGCAGAATCCAGCACTAAGAATGTCAACAACAGCTTCACGGTAGGATTTTTTGCAATATTTTTTTCTTAAATATTTCCCCCCTCCCTCATCCCTTCTCTTTTGCAGAGTGTAAAAACATCTGAACAATCTTCACAGCCTCTTTCACTTAAAAAATTAAAAATAATAAAAAACCATAAACTTTCTCCTCACAGCAATCATAACTTATCTCCACACAGATGGGTAATACCTTGGGTTACTGTGTATAGTGCTAAAACTTTGCATTTGCAGATTTTCTTAGCTATAAGCTAGGAAGGTTTCATAGAAGTCATTTATGCAGTGGGAGAGAAAAAATTTGTTCTGCTAAAGGAGTTAGGGGTGATGTTGATGTTTATGCTGGAGATCTCACTAAAGGAATTTAGTTTTCCCTTCAGGCCTTAAAATATGTAAACTTCTTTTTCTGGCTTTATTTGTATGTGGCTGTATGTGTGTTTATATATGCATACTATATATAGTGGCAAAGCAAGAGGAGGAACAAAAATTTGCTCAGAAATAACTGTGGAATTGGTTTAGGATACTTGTTAAATGTAGAATATGGGCTAAATATTTGAAATCTGGATATGTGGTGGCATCACTGCTTCATTTTCTCCAGGGATGGAAGAAAAAATGATGGAATTTCTGAGGTGCAGGTGTTGCTGGAGCTCTGTTTTGGGAGAAACACCTGGTGTGCAGCAACAGAGCTATTAACCCCATGTGGGGCTTGTGCCCAGCAGCAGCGTGAGCTTCGGTGTTGGCTAATGGCCATAACCTCCATGCAGTCCCCGAAGGGCTCCAAAGGGAGGAGAGAGGAGGGTGAGGAGAAAGGAGGCAGTGTTGGTCTGAGGCAGGGTGACAGGGGGAGCAGTCCAGGTGGAGGGAGGAAGCTGATCTGGCAGGATGGTGACCTGCAAGCGGTTCCCAGGACTGAGCAGCGTGCCTTGCTGTGCAGCAGTTACAACCCACTACTTTCAA
Source organism: Heliornis fulica (assembly GCA_013399135.1). Lineage (NCBI taxonomy): Eukaryota > Metazoa > Chordata > Aves > Gruiformes > Heliornithidae > Heliornis > Heliornis fulica. The sequence continues at coordinate 85,310 of VXBZ01004507.1, read as the reverse complement.
TGTCTGGCAAAGGATGTTTCTGTTTTGTAGCTGTAGCTTTATGCACTGCAGTAACTGTGCAAAGCAGCTATGGCACCCACGCTACGCCCAGATGAAACCCCAATGCTTCCTCAAAGCTTGAGTGCACTTTCTGCACCCATAAGTGGACAAGTAGGAAGCCCATCTGGGGCTGTTAGTAAATACTGATATAGGGTGTTGGGTTGTGTCCATAGAGAGAAGGATTCCACAGTGATTTCTGTAGGGGATACATTCTCAAGAATGTGAAGTTGTTCACCTGTTGTTAAAGCATTTTTTTCTTTGGTCTTGCTCCCAGTTTCCCATATGTATATAAAGGCTGTTTTCTCAGGTAAGTGAATATACTGTTAGGCTTATTATTATAGCTGGGAGGGATCTCTGTCAGTGACTCTGGGTGTAAGGACAGGGGGAAATAGTATGCTTGCTTTCTCAAATTGCTCCATTCGACTCCCAACAGTGAAGATTTATTGCCATGGCTGTGGTATGAGGCTCTGCCAGTCCCTGCCTTCCCTAGGGGCTAAAAGGTGCAGGATTACTTTAGACTGAAGTAGCAGGTACAGTTTGCACTGTCTCCAGCTGATCACTGTATCACGAGGATCAGGTAAACTTCAAGAAAAACATCTCTTTGTTTCTATCTGCTCTTTCTATCACGCCTTACAGAGGGATCTGACTGTGGTTTACCATGAGTTATAAAAATACTTAGAAAATCAGAAGGTTGCCTAGGTTTGCTGCTGTTTGGTCTGCCACATCACTGCCGCCAGTGCTGTGGATTCCTTGCAGTCTTGCCATTTGCTCTTGGTTTTCTTTGAGACCGCTCTGTTTCCCCCCAGTATCTCCCCAACGTGGTTACTTTCTAAAATTCAGGGTTCTTTGATGCATTTTTTCCCTGTTTCAAATCATTTGGACTCATTACCAAGTTTTTATCCTAAAATTTGTTGTTGTGTAGCAGGGACAGTTATTCTGGAGTTTCAGAAGTTCAGGTAGATTTTGATTTGCGTAGAGTGCTTTCTTTCTGAGGAAGCTCATCCTCTGTCCAAGCATCCCTACTGCTTAATGTATATATTCTGCAGGTCAGGTTGTCTGAATGATATTTTTGAGGTGCTAAAAAATGAATTGGGAAACAAAACCACAAGACAAACTGCTTAGGAGCAATGTGGATCCAAAGGAAAGAGGTAATAAGGGGTAACCAGTCACTGGAGAAACTGGTGAAAGGACAGGGAGCAGCGCAGGGAGGCAGCTCCACGAGAGAACCAGAGCATGGTGCCAAAAAAGGTTTTGTTGCACAGGGTTAACAAATACAGCTGCCAGTAAGCATCTGACAGCTAATTTGTTTGCTGTCAGCAGGCAGGAGGAGAGAAAGAGTGCCAAGACACAGACCTCTTCCTCTCAAGAGAAGAGTGTGTAACAGTGTCTCACTGCTGTTTGCTTAGCTGATCTCGCATAGACTTGGGCAGTGAGTGTATCCTGTTTGTAGTGGGGACAGTGTTCAGGGCTGCTGCCTGGAGTTAATGGGTACAGAATGGTCTGGGGGCATGTGACTAGGTGCATCTTTGAGCTTGAGCTGTGTACAGCCCTGTCCCCCGAGAGGTGTAAGGAAAAGCTTTATGTTTAGCTGGTGTTCCTTTAGATCAAGCACTGAGGCTGCAGAGTTGTTTACTGGGGAGCCTCTGGAAACAAATCACGTGGCAGTCCCATGCCAGGCCAGCATGGCAGGACAACTGTAGGTGTAATGTTAGTTGTCACAACTCTGTCCTTCTAAGTCACCTGTCTGCAAGGTAAATTCCTTTGGGGTGACTGGGCTGGTTCTTCCCAGGTATGATCCCTTAGTACCAGGTTCATAGATCTCCCACCAGTGGATTTTCCCAGGGCTGCTGGCTTTCACAAGGCCTTAGCGAGCATCTGCTGACTCAATGATGACCACGTTGACCTGGTACCTCAGACCCACTTATGGAAGTGTGAAAAGAGAGTCATCAGCTTTTAGCTTGGTTTGTGCCTACCTTCGTACTCTTCATGAAATAGTTCACCAGCATTGGGTGGGTGAGGACAGACTCTGACCCTAACTTCTGTACCCTCAAAGCCTCTTGTGATTTCTAAAAAGCAGATGATTTCTAAAAAGCTGCAGATTTCAGTGTGAGACGGAGCCCATTTGGGCCTCCCCAGTGAGATGTCATCTGTTTCCATGAACAGTTTGTTTGTTGGACAGTGCAGTTTCCCAGAACCTGGTTGGTGCACTAATTAAAGCATTAATCTGCAGTTGCTCCAGGAGCATTACAGTAACATGTGTGATGAGGACGAGTTCCATTCTTTGAACCCAGAATGGTGTTTTCTCTAGCCCATGGCAGGAAGCCTGGGTTTTGGAGGTACCTCTCTCGAAAGTGGTTGCTTTAAGCAGTGTCCTGGATCTGAACTATCCAGCATGTCTGTTCTCCCTACGAAGGCTGTAGGGTTCAGGCAGAGCGGAGAAGCTCCAATGGTTCTGTTTTCTGTTGCACAGGCCAACACTTGGCCACCACTGCTATCCTCTCAGGAGTCTTTCAAGGGACTTTGGGTCATCTCCTTAGGCCCATTTTCCTAAATGTGTGGTGAACAAATCCTTACACCTCTGGTTGGTGCCTTTGCTTGAGATCTGCTCTTTTCTAGAAGGTGCTGACTGACTTAAGCCTGCTGCATTCAGTGCAATTGATGGACAGGTCCTTAGCAGTTCATTCACACTTCCCTGCCTTGCACAGGATTTGCATAAAGCTAAAGGGGGGAAAAATAATCTAAAGTATGTGTTCTTTAATACTAATAAATAAAACAGACATCAGATCTTTCCAGGTACATATTTTGTGTATAATGAAACACTAAATTCTCACATGGTGTTTTTGTAAATGTTTTCCATTCTTGCTAGCAAGTGGTCGTGTGGTGTTGTGGACCTTCACCCTCATTCACATCACATGGCTTGCAGCATTCCCTTCCCATCCCTTCTTATTCAGAACGTTGAGATCACACAGCAGGAAGCTGCTCTCTGTGGAGGGAGATGCGGGCAGTTCGGTTTCTTCTTTCTGATGCTTCAGTGACAGCGAAGCTTGGCCAGAGCCTCTTGTTGAGCACCAGGAGCCATGCTGTTGACCCCTCCTCCCTCGTTAAAGGCTTTTCACTGGAAGAGGTGGAGCTTGAACTTCGGAGCTCCTGTAAGCCCTGTTCGGTTGGGGTGTACCTCTCAGCTCGGCCGCAGACAGGAAACAGCATGTTATTCCAGTCAGCGCCTGCCTCCCCACTTCACCGCCGTCAGAAGGAAACTTAGCCCAGCTCCTCCTAAAGCAGACAGCTAATTAGCTTGTGGCAATTGGAACATAGCTCAGAAAGAGTGACCGCAGAGGGGACTGATCCTATTAATTGTATGTCAAGCAATCTGTTAAGTTTTGGGTTTTTTTTCTAAGTAGACTGCTCTGGACACTAGCTTAGAGGAAGATTGAATGTGAAAGGTAGGAGCAGGAATGAGAGTTTTATGGACTGAGCACTGAGAAACACAGCACCTGTGCTAGCATAACAAGGCATCAGGGGCTCAGATTCTTTGGATTAAGTTTGCTACAAGCTCTTACTGTCCAGGTGTTCTCTCCTGTGTGGATTTGCATAGATAAGTTCTTCAGAAGCAGGGTAAAGGGAAATGAGCCTGCGGTGCTGTTGGAAATGCTGCACCCATCAGTTAAGAAATACTGTTTATTAAGTGATGATTCACCCTAACCAATGTCCCAGGAGAGCAGAAGTATTGAGATTAGGGTGATACCTCTCTTTCAGAGCACTTGCATGACTGGAGGCAACAATGGTTGTGGTAGGTTGAGGAACAGGGAGTTGCTGGTGCTTCTGAATAGAGCATGCTGTCGTCTCTGAGAAGCGTTATGGATGTCATTCTCCAGCCATATGGAAGTCTAAGGTGTGCTACATTTTCTGTTATTACCTTCTCGTTGCTTAGTACTGACTTTATTCAGCAGCAAAGATGCGGGTTTCTGTCTTGTGAAGTTTTATGTGACTTTATATGTGTCAGTTTATGTAGCCTGATCTTCTTCAGACTGGATATTTTTGCTGTGTTGTCCCAGGGCTTGTTAACACTGTAGAGTAATAGTATGAATATTCATTTAGAGGCAGTTAACCTTTCCTAACCACAGGGCAAAGTGCTTAAACTTTAGTGAAAGACAGAAGTGCTGAGGGTGCTTTCTGATGGGGAGAATCTGTTGTTGATGTCTGCAATTTCATTTCACAATGAAGTGAAAGTGCCTTTGTCTCTTCTGTGATTTTTGTGTCAAGTTATTAAATTATTTGGGTTGTTGCTTTTAATGTGAAAATACATCCTTTTTAGCAGAGAAGGCACCGAAGTCTTTTCTGAAGAGCTTGGTTTTGAAAGAGTGAATAGAGCTGCTGAAGCTACACTCCAGGCAAAAAGTTAGGAGCATTTGCCTGTAAGGCACTGTTGAAACGAGAGGAACCCTGATCAGAGGTTGCTTGTGCCAGTTTGAAATACAGGCGTCAGGAAAGAGCATGTGACTTATTTTTATGAGGAGAAGGAACATAAGAACTTTTGTTACAGGCTGTTTGCAGAAAGTCTGACTTGTACTTCGAGCTTGGGCTGATAGAGATCAGGGAAATCTTCTTGGTTTGACACTTGTACAGATTCCCCAAACTGCCCCATATGGCCTCAGCCTCTTGAGAAAGATGGGCTTGAATGGACTTATGCTGTAGGGAGGGAGGGGATCTTCCTCCTCAGCATGGAGGGAAGACATCAGCTCTTGGAAGTGGGCAGAAAAAGGTATGAATCTGAGGACATATTTATGTAGGGGAGTCACCCTGCTCCTTCCTACTCAGTGAATTGCCCTGTAAGGTTTGGAGGAGGAAAAAATACAAGGAGAGTGCCTTAGGAAAGGCATGGTTCTACCCCTCTGCTTTTCAAACTCTCTTCTCCAAACTGGACAAAATCAGAGCGCAGGTTGGAAAGTCAGGCTTTGCTGGGGACTGTTGTCTCTTCCACGCCCATGTGTGTACACGTTCAGGAATTGTACACTCTCTGCTAGTGCTCTTACTCTGTTTATATTGGCAGCTGTCAGAATTTCCTTTATAAGCAACTGAAAATATGAGTAGAGCCATGAATTGCCATGTCCAGAATTGCTCTGCCGTTTTTCCCCCCCTCCCTTCATTAAGCGCAGTTTGGTCCCCATTTCCTGTCAGAACCGCTGCAGTTTCAAAATACTTTGCTATTTTAGTAGTTTGTAATCCAGAGTTCAGGGCAGTTTGGTTTCTGTTTTTTTTCTTCTTCTTGAGAAAAGGGCCTTTGGTAAACAGACTATTCTGAGTCACTGTTAGTCAGTGAAAATAGTAATTTAAAATCCTTTCATGTCAAGGATTTTTAGGACTCTTAATCCAGCCTCCTGCAGGAGTTGGTCATTAGTTTGTTCATAGAAAAGGAGAAATTGGGAGCAGAAAACATCAGAGAGAAGATAAACATGGAAGAAGAGTTAGAGAGTCTGGAAGAAGCTGTTGTGGGTGGAGAGACTTTGCAATTGCTACTGTACATTACAGAATGATCCCAAAATATGCTATGAGTTTTTGAGAAGGATGAAGGTACAGTAAAGAGGAAGAGGTCAGGTTGAACTTTTTGAATTTTATTGGAAGGCTTGGTATAGACAGCTGGAAAGTGAAGGTGACTGTGAAGAGCTTTTGTTTCACTACAGGGAAGTTTACTGCTTCAATATTAGTCTCTGTTAGTGCCCTTGTGCTTGAACAGTAGGAGCTTTTGTTTGATAATCTCTTTGCTCTTGGTAACCTTCACGTCCTGTTTGGTGGTTTATCTACCTTCCTGAACAAAGCTGCAGATTCCAGCATCTTCTGCCTGCTCCAGGTGAGGACACAAAGTCAGAACAACCTGTGGTAAACAGTGAGGCCATTTGAGAACAGGATGGGTTTTGTTTTATGTGGGAGCCACTCTAGGACAAAAAGGTTTCTTTTAATGCACCTCTTTACTCTGGTCGGTGTTTTACAGGCAGGGAGGGGCTTGGTAATAACATTTGCAGAAATCAGGTGTCCCCAGTTGGGAGGGATGCGATGCTTGTGGCGGTTACACTGTTGTGGTGTGTGAAACAGGACGGGTCTTTGCCTGGTGACCCAGTGTGGAAAGCTGTTTGGTTCATCAGTGTGTCAAAAGCAATTCATTTCCTTTTGTGCTAGCTACCAGCCCCTTTTCAACACAGCTGGTTAAGGGTCTGTGAGGAGCCTTACTAACAATAAGCTGTCAGTAACAGGTCATTTTCCTACCGTGGACAAGGTCTTTTATTGCTCAGTCCTGCTAGCCTTGATGCACATGAGCCCACTGAGACAGCAGCTCTACCACTGGGGAACACTGGCCTGGCCCTCTCTTCTTCACGGGTTTGCTTCTGTTTGAGTAAGAAGGTTTCTCTGAAATACTCTTTACCTTCCCAAATGTGCTGCTCATTTTGAAGGTTGTAATTCTGTTTGGGTTCGCTTTTCCTGGCGTGTGTCCCTTGGAAAACAGATAAAGGAGGGATGTGTCTGCTGCATGAAGCGGAGGGTGGGTGGGTAACAGAGCTGTGCTAAGGTGCTCTGGCATGTGGCACGGCAATCCTGTCAGTTCCTACTTGGTGCTGCTCCATCCATGTGGATCTCTGGTGGTTACTATGTATAAGTCAGCATGCTGTCTGCTCTCATACCTGCTAGCACTGGCAGGGACTTTCTTGCAGGTTTTGACATCTGTTAAGTGGTTGCAAAAGTCCTAAAATCCTCTCCTTGTCTGAGTTCCTCTTACCAATCGCCAAGAACAGGAATGTGCCTTGTTTAGGAACAGAGTTTCCAGAAGCATGTAGGAATGTGACCCTGGTATGAGAGATGATCATTTTCCCAGGGAACGTGCTGTCTGGTCTCCTTTCCTGCTGCAGCACTGGGGAAGATGGGGACTGGGAGAAAGCAGGGATGGAGGGTCAGCATCAGTTGAACTTGACCTGTGGGCACAGAGCGCCAGTGCTCAGAGGTGACGTGCTCCTAATGTGCAAGCCCCTGGCAGATGAGGTACATATCACAACATGGACAAACCTTGTAATGTAAAGATGGTCCAAAGAGACTGCACCACGGGCTGTACCTATTCCTTACAGAAATGAGCTGTCCTGAATTTTACAGATTGAAAATGAAGGTAAAACAGACATGTGAAAGCTGGGGGTGAAATACCCTGTATAGTGTAAACAGAGATTTGGGCACACGGGACTTTGAGGAAAATCTTGTTACTGATATTTAAAAGAAGAAAAAGATGAAAAAAACCCCACAAGGCAGAATTTAGCACAACCATATGAACATTAATGACTTGTTTTATTTGATGGAAATGAGTTTTCATAGGTGAAAGATGGCCATTTTAACAAGAAGTAAAGATCTTGCACTATAAAAATAAATATAAAGTGTGTGCATTTCTCCACTGCCATATGAAAAGCTTTTTTCTTTCCCCTCCAGGTTTTGAGGTAATAGAATTGGTGCTGCTGTAGCGAGCTCTGACTGACCTCTACAGTGAGTTATCAGGACTGAATTTGTTGGAAAGTCTGGGTGAAAGCAAAAAGCTGTGAGAATTGCAAATCAGAAGAGGGTTGTTTTCTGTGGAGGAAGGCAAGCCTCAGTCCCCAGTGAGTCTGAGCATTGACACTTATTATTTCTGTTTTCCAAACTATAGAGACCTACTGAAATCATGCCAACTTGCTATTAAGGCTTTGCTGTCCCGGTGCTCGGCTCCACACAGTTTCAGGAGTTGACACCAGTGAGAGAGGCTTTTAAGATTTTAAATGTAAAGGACTACTTTGAGTCTGCAATTCATATTTTATTTTCCTTCTCCCTTTCTTCACAGTCCTCTTCAACCTTGTGTATTTGCTGAGGGAGTAGCACTTGCTTGGTCCACGCGTAGCCCGTTTTGCCCTGTGTGAATTCAGCAGCCACGTTCGCAACATAGTGGTTTTGCTGGTGTGTGAGTCTTGCTCTGGTGGACACAGGTGAGGTGTCCTGGAACAGGAGCTAGTGTGGATAAAATGACTGGATTCTCATCATAATTTCAGCCAATTTTCCCTCTGAGTTTTTGGGTTCTTAGGATACCAAGACCTTGCTCCACTGCACGAAAGCAGGCGTAGCAGTTAGCTACAGATGGTGAGCATTTTCCCTGCCTTTGCTGTATGTGACCAAACCAAAGCTTTGCCTGAACTGGCATCATTCTCTTTTTTTTTTTTTTTTTTCCAGTTGTGATTTCTTTTGAGCCTCAGAAATTCCTGTTGTCCCAGTACCCAAATCACCAACTGTTTGGAATACTCCAGGATCTCTTTGGGGATTTATGAGTGGCACCTTTGAACATAGGACTATATTTGAACAGGATATGAGTAAAAGGAAGCAGCCCAAATGAGCAGGTGTTCTAATACACCCGCTTTTGGTCACTCTGAACAGTGTATCACATGAGAGGAACTATATTTAGCAAAGTTGTATATCCCCCCTGCTCTGTCTCCCCCCCCACCATTTCATCAGCCAGCTCTGTGATTGGGCTGGTATGACCTTAACTTGTTTTGCCATCTTTTGTGGTCACTGAGCTCACCAGATCTACCCCGATAACAAACAGTTCCAGTGCATGTTTGGCCAGACCGTCACTTTTGCTGCAAAATTTCTGGGCACCCAGAACGTGCTGAAGGAGGAAATGGGCAAAGATGATCACGTTGTCTTTGATGGCAGCAAGACAGGAGAATGAAGTTTGTGCTCCGGTTGTTATGTGGAGGAAGGTTGCTCAGAACAGCAAAACACCGAAGAATGAAGTATAGCGGATTTCTATTTCAAATTGGGTCTAATATAAGGAGTGTCTTTTGGGCATCCAATTATTTGCAGCTGTTCACTGGGGAAGGACATCCAGGGACATCTAGTCCATTTTTAGAACGTGAAATGAGAATTTTTCTTTGGTTGGCTCTGTTGCTTGCCAGCTGGCCGGATCGGAAATGTCAGTAAACTGGTCTTGGTGTTGGACGGGGAGTGGGGGTCAGCACGAGGGGTGCGGCTCCGCAGTTGGTGGGAGAGAGGACATGTGCTCTGTGAGGGGAGATGAAGATAAATTTTGGAGAAGTGTCAGGAGAGCATCAGTGTTTGCACAAGGCAGCCAGTGAAGGTGTGGCTTCTTTTTGGAGATTCAGAGTGAGCAAGCTTGAAAGCTGAGAATTCCTCTGATAGATTTGGGGTGGCTCGCCTGTACAGAGGGCATATAGCTGTCTGCAGTGCAGTGACCCGATGACCAGGTGATTGTCACCATAACTCCTTCCAGAAGGTATTTCTGGGGTTTCATATGCAGTGAGGAGCTTGTAAATTAAGCTGTGTCCTGAGTTAAAACATCTTTAAGCCTTCCTGCCATTGTCACCCATCCTTATGGCTCTGCAGGATTGATAAAATGGATTGGAAGCTTTTTTTTCCCCTCCTGACTTGTTGAGCTCTTGCTGGTCAGCATTAGGTCTCCATGTAAGTCACCATGTGGTGAGCTCTGGACATGTGAGTATCTGGTTCCTGCTGAGAGAAACCTAAAGGACCCCACCCGAAAGTGCAGCGGCATTTAGGATCAAAAAAGCATGTTAGTTTCTAATGCTCCCTTTTTAGGAAGAACAAGCACTTTTAATTTACGTAATTGCTCACATCTAGATAAAATTCTGAGCTGTTAAAGGGCAGGAACACTCAGAGTTCTGCCAATCCCCAAACAGGCCAAAAATGTATGAGAATATAAATACATCTTCAAACTTTTATTGCGGGATGTCTTTTTTTTTTTAACTCCTAACAAGGCAGCCCCCATCATAACTCCAGAGCAATCAGATTGTTGTTTTTGTGCACTCTGCTTATATGAGAACAAGAGGTCACTGGATGACATTACTGCTTTGTAAATTTAGAACAAATAAAAGGAAATGCTACTTCACCTAGTGCGTCGTCATCCTGTGGAATATACTGTTCCAGGATGTTAGTCAAAAGCTGTAGCCGGAACATAAAAAATAGCTGGACCACGCTTGTTTCTAGCCACGTTTGCCAACAGGGATAACCAAGCCTCGTGTTTCAAATCATCAGCTCATCAGGGCTGTAGTGGAGAGTAAACACCTCTGAGTCTCTGGCTGGGAAAGGAGAGCTTTTCAGGGAGAAGATCGCTGTGGCTTCTTTTGGAGATGACGAGAACGCCTTTTTTTGGGGTGTGAGACATCATCGGTCTCGTCTAGACAGCGCAGTGTATGTAATAGCCTTTCTCCCTCTTCAATGGGTATCCTTCAATGGGTGGATGTCTGGAGCTGGAATTACTGGTGGGAGTAGGAGGAGGCAGAAGTGGTAGGATGAGGTTTGTTTTTCCCCGTGAGCATGTTTCAGTTCATCTCGGTTCAGGACCAGTGTTGGGGGCACATCAGCCTGCACACTGGGTGACCAGCAGCTGCCAGCAGCACAGGGAAGCGTGTCTTACGCTTAGAGGGGACACGGTGCCTGGGTGTTTGTCAGGCTGTGTGACAGGAGAGAGCTGTTGAGCCACTCTGTGAAGGAAGTGGCCCTGCTAACGTGCTTCTGGATTCCTAATTATCCTCATTAAAATGTTTAACTGTAACACCGCTGCATGTTAATCAGAAAAACAGCTTTGTATGGTTTCTTCATTTCCACCAAGGATAGTTACACTGGTTACACTGGAGTCTTATCTGTCCTTCGCAGTGAAGCCCAAATTGCCCCAATTTGTCCTCCTTAGGCAGGAGCGAGGTCCAAGATGGTGTTCTTTCATTTCCCAGCTCTGATGATACTGCTAAATCCCAATGCAAATGTTGCTTTAGAACTGACTAATGGGGAATGCTATTTGTAAATGTTTCTTGCACTAAGTTGTGTTTTATTTGCAGTTTTGTAATTACACAGTAGACCCTTTATTTTAATTCTGTGACTCCGTGTGATTCAAGTATGAGAATCTTCTGGATCTTGTAGTTTGTTCTATGGTCTTACAAACTTTAACTTTGTCCTCTGAACAGAGGATTGTCTGATACTGAAAGTGGGGGTTTTTAAGATGGTGCAATAGGTGACTTAAGAAGGAATAAGTGATGTTGTATATTGAACGGTGTCTGCAGTTAGCCAGGAAGTCTGTGGGGTCAGAAATTAATCCTTAGCAAAGGAATGCCCTCATTTCTGTATTTCTTGACAACATTTTGATTTCACATCTTCCCAGGTGATTTAAAAATGATACTATGTACTTTGTATTTGCCTTTGCTTCCTTCACCCCCCCCCAAAGGAAAAAAAGACAGGAATAGAAAAAGGCCAGCACTGAAAAGGAGTGTTCTGAAATGGGATTGTGATAAATTAATTTTACTGACTGTTTTTGATTATTTTTACCTACTCCCAAAGAGCATACTGGTGACTTTGTTGAATCAACTGGTGACTTTGTTGAATCAACTGGTGATTCCTTGTAAAACCTGGCTGGTTGTAAAGTGATAAAAGCTCCTTGGATGCTCCGTCCTAGCATGTTTGGGCTTTACATGGGGTATACTGTATTACATATGCAGTTATAGATGTTCTTGGCTTTGCAGTGGCTGAGCAAACTCTTTGAACTTGGTCTTACTTCAGGGAAAATGCTGCTTGCTCTTAGCAGGACTTCAAGATGCTTCTCACCCTCCTGATTTCACAACGATTTTTGCAGTAGTGTTTCATGCTCCATAAAAGGTGTCTCTAGGGTAGACTTTCATACATAGAGGGTTCAATGGCAATACAGCTAAATGCCCACTTTTCTGCTTTTCCAAGGAAAAAGAGATTTCTGTGACTATTGTCTTTGGGAATCATTTTTATGGAATTTTTTAAAGGAAAAGTCAGGGAAGGAAGAAGTTCTTTAAAGTTTCATTTTTAGAGAATTGTAAATATTTATTTCTGTTTGCTCACAGTTGATACAGATCAGGTCATTTTGGCCAAGACAGAATGCTCCATGCCAAAACTCTGTTTCTAATGTAAATGGCCAGTCCTTGCTTTCAAAAAAAGTATTTAGCTCCATTCCCTGTGTACTGTACACTGTGCCTATAGCACCCTTTTCCAGGCATTGGCAATATAAATTTACTGTTCCTGCAGGTGAATGCTGCAAGCTGTCCTGTGGAAAGAGAGACATTTGAAACTCAAGGAGCTTAAAATTAGGCAGAAATGTACAAGTGTATCTTTTTTTGTCGACATTGCATACACGTTTCTTGGTGGATGCTCTGATGCACTTAAAAAACAACTAAAAGTTTCATTTTCATCTTCAGAGGTTTTTATTTTTAATTACCTGTTCTATGAATCATAACGAGAGAAGAGAGAAACAGACTGGAAAATGGTAGTCAACAAGGTTAATGTAACAGTTAAATGTATTGGGGTGATGGGGGGTGGGGAAGGGTAGTGTTAATTAACAAAACTTTGGCTTCATCAACCAGATCCAAAGCTTCTTTGGTTGATCTGGTATTTCAGATGTTGGGGCACTCTTTCCTGGGAAAGCAGATGATGTAGACAATTCTCTTTCATGTGCAGAATGTAGAAGGGTGCAGTAGAGCCTGGGCTGCTGGAAGCTGATAAAGGGGAGCCTCTTGTTATCGGTGCTACACCTTAATGTGGCTTTTCTTAAACCCAGAGCTTGCAAACACTTAGGTATTTGTCTGGGTGGAAGTCAGTACAGAGGAGCGCACAGGGAGACCGTGCGAGTAAGGTAACTCAGGCATGGGGTGAAAGATTTGTGTCTTGAGAAGAATAAACGCTGATTTATAGTCGAGGCTGAGCAGCCCTGTGGACAGTAGCCAGTCTGCTGAGGCCTGAGGAGCTCTCATTTCCCTCTGCTGCCGCCGCCTGACAAAGCAGGGAGCACTGGTGGGAGGCTGCGGAGACCTATCTGCCTCCTGGGCAGCCTGACTTCTGCTGGCTCGGCGGAGCCCTGGCGCTGGTCAGGTACCGTGGGCAGCTGAGGCACGGGACAGCCCAGGGCAGAATCAGAGTATTTTTAGAGACAGGCAAACTCACCACAACCTCGAGCTGCTGGTGGAATATTTATTGGGCTATCTTCTGTGCAATAAATGTAGAACAAGCCCTCAGGAGACATTAGGGTTCAAAATACAGTGATTTCTCCTCTAGATCGCTTATTTAATCTCTCCCCTCCTCCCTCCCTGCTTGTCATGGCTCTAAATTGGTTTTTAGTATGATGTTACAGAGTGTGTTATCTAATTTATTAATTGCCAGAAACTGGTAGATGATGGTTTTAACAAAATGTTTTAATGTTGTTGCAAATTCAAAGAGCCATTGAGTACTTAAAAAAAAACCCAAACTTAGGCAAGTTCTGCACACATGATACATCAGTTTACACCTCTCTGGGCTTGATTTGCACTGTGCTGTTGTTTGAGAGATTTCTGTGCTTGGTTTGGGATTGGGAATGACAGCTAAAATCTCCTTGATTCTGTATATTTAGGAAGGAATTAAGATAGGTTACAGTAGAAGAGAAAAATGATTGAAAGGTGCAAATGGCTTGATCTGTGCAGCTCCTTGCCTCTGAAAATGGCTTCAGTAGATGACACTAGTGCTACTGTGTTCTCTTGCTGTCTCAGGACACGTGCCCAGGATACAGTTAATTTTCTCTCGCCCCTCAGATTATCACTCCATGTCGGAAGCTCATCCTTTGTGCTGATAACAGAAAAGAGATGGAAGATTGGATTGCAGCACTGAAGAGTGTGCAAAACCGGGAACATTTTGAGGTAATAGGAAAATGTCTTCCTTTGCACTCTGGGCCTTCTCTCCTAAATAAGTGTGTTTTGAGATTGGAGACAGCTTTCAGTGAAGTTAATAGAGGTCGTTCTTATTGAATATAATGGGTATAATGTTAGGCTTTCTATAAAAGCTACCCCAGATACACTGAAGTGATTCTCCAAAGATTGCTTGTGGCTTTGTATTCTCTCCCTTGGTAGCTTTGAGAGCATTTTTCAGGATCTGGGTAAGTTTTGAAACAATGTTCTCCTCTCGTCGTCTTTTCGCTCTTCAGTTTTCCTCCCCGTCCTAATTCATGTCTTGCCCTCTTGGTATTATGCCTACCTCAGGGCACCTCTTTGCTTTTGGGGGCTGTAGTTAGACCAGCACTGCCACCAAATGAAGATCTCTCGTGTTTTCCTCACCCCGATGCTTGTGTCTCTGTTGTCTCCTCCCTTATGTTGGCATAAGCATTTGTCTGCAACGCAATAAACCTGGGGAACTGGTCTTGCTGAAAACTTAATCCAGCATGGGGAAGGGAAGGATCAATCCTCCAGCAGATAAATTCTTCAGTTCCCTACACACAGTTGTAGTGAGACAAGGATGGGAGGTAGGACAGTGGCAGGAGTGAAGGCTAGGCAGCTGCTTCTTCAGATAGTCTACTCTGGCTTAAAGACCTCTTGAGTTACAGCTATTGAGAATGAGCTGCACATGGCCTGTTCTTCCCTAGTAAAAGGTTCTGCCTTTCCTGACTGCTATATGGAAGTCTCTGCTTTAAGGAAAAAAAAATGTTGCTCTATTTTACATATATATCTATCTCAATATATTTATTTTATTAGTCTACCCAGTACAGCATGGACCATTTCTCAGGGATGCATAACTGGTACGCCTGCTCACACGCTCGGCCTACGTACTGCAACGTGTGCCGGGAGGCATTGTCTGGAGTCACATCACACGGGCTCTCGTGTGAAGGTAGGCTGCTTTCTTCTCTTTTGGGATCATTGTCTGTAGAGCTTAATGCTGTGTTCCAGAGATAATTTAAGAGGAATGCTGCATAATAAACTTGAGAGAGAAATAAACTGTGTATTAGACTGGAGGGGGTCTCTGGACCTGATGCTGAATCCCCTTGGTGCTGAATCCCTTTGGCTTCACAGAGAATTTTCCTGCAGAAAGCAGGATCAGGTTCTTGGCATTTTGTAAAAGGATAGTAGTAGATGTGATGATGTTTTCATGCTGGTTTCAGTGTTGGACCTGGTAGTAAAATAGCTGGCTATTTTTTTTACTCATTTAATGAGAGACCTTATTAAAATCCCTTATTAAAATCACGTTTCTGAGGGGACCAGGTACACACTTTTGAGGTATCAGAATATCTGTAAGAGAACTCCTGTTCATAACCATGTCTGTAAGAACACCCTTGTTAAGTGTCTAAATGCCAGGAAGTTCCTTTTTTCAGCTTTAGCAGAGCAGAGCCTGGCTGTGCACAGCTCATACCTCAGGCGTGAGTGAGGTTACACCCACACCGTGTAGAGGGATGCAGGAGTGTGTGACTAGATAAATCATGTAAAATTTAACAAGGTGATAAGTAAGCTTGGTACAAGCAGCTGGCAGAAGTGACAAGAATTACTAGCTAGTTCATCTTACTTGGTATGCTTAGAGCTGATAATTTTGGCAGCGCTGACAAGGGTAGTGTGTGCCCATGCTGTCTTCTGGGACACCATATGGTCACTTGGGAAAGCTTTTGCACATTATATGTTCTAAGTAAGGGTTAATTATTCTTCTCTTCCTCTCTAGTGTGCAAGTTCAAAGCCCACAAGCGGTGTGCTGTCCGGGCAACCAATAATTGCAAGTGGACAACTCTGGCCTCTATTGGGAAAGATATCATTGAGGATGAAGATGGGGTAGGTGTTAGTCTTAACTCTTCTAACCTTTTCTTGATGTGGAGGCACTGGCTTGTGCTCTGCAGCTTTCTTCACTGTACAAATAGCAGTTCTGCCTTTATGTGGGAAAGGCCTTTACTGTTAGAGTGTGAGATTCTGTGTCCAGCCAGGGCAGCAAGGACTCCAGAACAGGAGGAGACTCCTGCTGTGGCCTGGAGGGGAGTTGAGGTTGGGTAATCGGAGGCATGGGGAACTAGTCTGAGTTTTGGCAAAAGAAAGATGAATGAGTGATTGGAACAGTATCTGAGCATACAGGATGTCTGATGAAAGTCCATGTTTCCAGTGTAGCCTGGAGCAAGTCACCTGGTCTCTTCATGCTTGAGCATGATGTAAAATGCCAGAAGAGATCCTCAGGTGTTTTCTAGAAATTGCCTTTGTTGTCCTCGAGCAGTGCATGTAAAGATTTGCCTCTCTGTATGTCTCAGTGCCACAGTGCATCCTGTGCCCTTGATTTGCACTCTGTACCATTTGCAGATCTCGATGCCACATCAGTGGCTGGAAGGAAACCTGCCCGTGAGTGCCAAGTGCACTGTGTGTGATAAAACCTGCGGCAGTGTCCTACGTTTGCAAGACTGGCGCTGCCTTTGGTGCAAAGCCATGGTGAGTTCAGCAAACACGGTGATCTCGGTTAAAGCATTGTCTTCGAGCAGCTCTGCAGTGTGTTCTTTCAGTGATGTTTGCTTAAAGTGAAAATCTCTAACTGTGCTGTCAGTATTTGCCATGAAGGTCTGTATTGTTCTTCCTCCAGATGATAAACATGCAAAGTATCACTGTGATGCTTAAAAGTAGGACTTGAAATAACTATCTGGCTTCTCTGCAAGCTCATTTCCTTTTGATAGTGAGCTTTCCTAGAGGAAGCTAATTACATTAGATAAGAATCAATGCCTTAGGCATGGGAGACGTTGGACTTTAAGGAGCCCATTATTTGTCATTTCTACCAGTTGAAAAGGTACAACAAAAAAGGATAAAGAATACCAAGCTATTTTAATGGTAGCAGTTTCCCTTCCCACTGGAATAGGTTTCTCTTGCCTGACCACTGCAGTGATGCTGATTTTGCTACATTTCCAGTTGTCTGGAAGGTTAATAAGAGAATCATCACAGGAATGTGCTTACATGTGGGGTGGGGGCTCAAACCCCAAGCAAACCCTCTGTCTTGCAGTCTTCATGTACCAGAAATGACTCAAGTGCCCTATTCTGCTTTGTGCTTACTTTTGTGGGTGGTTTGATTAAGTCCTCCTTCCCTTCCCTCTTACATCCCTTATGTCTTCCTCCTTTGTTTTTTTCCTTTCTTGTTCTCTTGAATTCACAGCTTTTTCCTTTGTTGCTACTTTTGATGTCTCCACTGAGGGTAGGATTTTGAAAGCAGAATATCTGAGGGCTCTTAAAACCACATAATCTGTTATGTGGTCTTCTCAGCACTGCAAGTGCTCATCTCAGAATTCAAAAGGCAGAAAAAAAACATAANTTAAAACCACATAATCTGTTATGTCATCTCATAATTCAAAAGGCAGAAAAAATACATAGTAATGGAAAGAAGATAATTAGCAGAAGACTCTGATCAGATCATTCTTCAAATATGTTTATTGATTGACATTTACTTTATGGCCTGTTGTTAGAGGAGCTTTATGAGTTAAACCACAGTGCCCATAAGTGTCTGAATGAATATTTTCTTGGTGGCATTTTCAGGTACACACAGCATGTAAAGATTTGTTGCCAAACAAGTGCCCTCTTGGGCTGTGCAAAGTGTCTGTCATCCCTCCTACTGCTCTTAACAGCATTGATTCAGATGGTAAGTCTGACAGGGAAGCAGAGCCTCCTTTCTCTTCCTCTCCATCACAGTCCCTTCAGCCAACACTTAATGCCAGCTCTGCCAACTGAAAAGTGTGCTTTTGCTGTTGCTGAAGTTGCAAACTGGGAGATACTGAAGTGTGGCAATGAGCTGTTTGCTTTGCATTTGCATTCCGTTTACTGCCCTGTAACGTCAGGATCTGCTGACTGCAGCTCTTGAAATTTATTGAGAACGACTGTATTGTAGAAGCAGTTTGGGAAGGTTGGGGAAGCTGAAAATTTTGGCATGCTGCTAGGAGATAAGTGTGACATTTGGCAGCATGAGGTGTGGTTCGTGCTGGATTTGGGGCTGTGCACATTTGGCGTTTTCCCAGTGAGTGCCATAAGCACAAGGAAAGGATTAGCATCTTCCTAACTGTGCTGGGGCGTGGGGTGTTGGGTTTTTATTCACTCCAGCTCCATGGGCAGCTTCACATCTCTTGGATTTTCCTCCTTCTCCCTTCCCTTTCCCCCAACAGGTTTCTGGAAAGCTACTTGTCCCCCTTCTTGCACAAGCCCTTTGTTGGTCTTTGTCAACTCCAAAAGTGGAGACAACCAAGGCGTGAAATTCCTACGAAGATTCAAACAACTACTGAATCCGGCCCAAGTCTTTGACCTCATGAATGGAGGACCTCACCTTGGGTAAGCAGATATTCTGTGCAAGCACATGTTCCTTGTGAATACCACAAAAGTACGAGAGACTTACTTGGTTATGAGCTCATCTTCAAATAGGACGAGGAACATATTCCTCAGAGAAGACCGAACATATAGGAAGTTTGGAAGGGTTTTCCCCACTCTGTGTTTAGTGTTATTGATTAGCTAAAACGAAAAATATTGTTGAAAAAGGTTATTATTTCCATTCATCAGTAACAGCAGGACAGCTTGAGGGGGTTTGGGGGAATT
Source organism: Heliornis fulica (assembly GCA_013399135.1). NCBI lineage: Eukaryota > Metazoa > Chordata > Aves > Gruiformes > Heliornithidae > Heliornis > Heliornis fulica. The sequence goes on along the minus strand of VXBZ01004507.1, from coordinate 66,903 downwards.
CCAGAAACACTCCCCTGGAAGAAGACCAAGCATGGAAAGCTAGAATCCAGAAGAAAACTTGTCAGCAAACAGACTTGTAACAGGCATCCTGATGTACTGTTAATAAGAGAGAGCTTCAGCTGGATCATATGAACAGACAGATGTCAGAGATAGCAAATGAATATTGCCAAAACTAGGTTTATCCAGAGATAACTTACCTGAGAAGTACATGAAACATCTGTTGGTTAAAGTTTTTATGAGTTTTTTAAAGTTTTACTGGGAAAACATCTCTTTGTGAAAGCTTTTGGTAAAGCTGGTTCTGCCCTGTAATCTAGGTGACATTTCAGGCTTGTTCACCAGATTACACCAGAATAGCTATGGGTAGAAAAAAGTGAGAGTGCTGTAGAATAAATTCCTGTAGTTTATTTTTGCAACTCTGCTTATTAGAAAAATTTGGTCTTTAGTTTGCCCCCTTCCAAATGTTTTTCTGTTAACTTTTGTCATGAATGGGTGCTTCTTATAATAACAGCCAACACAAGGTGAATTTTCTTCTTATTTTTCTAAATATGACTCAAAGTCTAAATCTGGGAGTGTCCACTCCTGGAAGAGTGACCATTAGGGTCTGCTCTCCTGAGATCTGTTATGGTTTCTTGCCATAGTGCATTGCAAAACACTGGCCTTTAAAACTGCAGTGTGTTGTCCAGAGGATGTGTTTGGTTGATAAATAATTTACAGAAAACTTTAAAAATCAAATGTTTTTCTTTTTCCTTTCCCCAGCTGGACTGAGTGTAGAGAGGAATTTTGCTTTTAAGCAGGGCAGAAGGAAAGGGAGGGAAGCAATTATTTTCTCAAGCTGCGGTGCACACTTCTAAAACAGCTGCTCTTGTATGTTTTCTTTAAAAGAAAAAGATGGTACAGAGTAAAGTCTGCTTCTTGATAATTTAAGTAGTCTAAACTGGTGCCAGTTACACTATACCATAAGATGTTCTCATAGCCAATTTTCTTATGCCAGCAATGCTCAAAGAAATAAGGACTCTCATACTATAGAAAATCCCAAATTTTAGGTAAAAATTTAAAAAATCAATATATACAAAGCAAAAGTAAAATCTGGCAGTAGTTCTGGAGATCTGCAGTAAGCAGCACAGTTTCACAGGGCTTAATGAGAGGTTATTTTTCCTATTCTGCCAAGTGTGAATAGAGAAAGTGACACGTCCTGCTGGTGTGTTGTTTGCCTGCTTGAGGCAGACAAAGCACCAGAGCACTGATTTATCTTGCTTTCCCAGAAGGATTAGGGCTTGTGAGGCTTCACATCCTCTTAGAGTTGTCCACTTACTGAATGACTGCATAAAGTTCCCAGTCTTCAAGCTTAGCTTTAATTGGTGTGGTCTATGAGCACGCAGGCAGTGACATCAGAGCACTTCAGACAGGGACAGACAACCAGTGTTAGGCTGAGCGCAGCAAATCTGCAGAGAAGGGAAATAATTCAATGAATAATCACATGCTTGTTTCCTCTCCTGTTGAGACAAAAATGCCCTGCTTTAGTAGAGGAGTGTGCCTGGGACGTCGTTCTGTGGTGAACAGCCGTTATGACTTGCTTAGCTCTATTTATAATTCCTTCTAAATAATAATTTTAATTCACCTGTAATCTGACAATGGGCCATATTCATTGCCAAATCAGAGCTTTCTTTAAGTAAGTCTGCCATGCTTATTGCCTAGATTTGAATTATTTTTTCTTTCTGTAACAGCTGCTTGTTCATCTCACTTGCTTTTTCCTTCCTCTTCTTTGTAGTTTACGCTTATTCCAGAAATTTGACACTTTCCGGATTCTAGTTTGCGGAGGGGATGGAAGCGTTGGCTGGGTTCTCTCCGAAATCGATAGCCTCAATCTTCACAAGCAGGTACCTGCCCCAAGAGCTTGGTTGGATGGAATAATGGAGTAATAACAGTAGCAAGAAGAGGACTTTCTCTGGTCATGGAGATGTGGTTTGCCCCAGGACTGAAGCCGCTGAAAGCTTACTACAGCAGTGTTCTTGCAGTATTTCTCTGCAAGGAGCAGTACTGGACTAATTCATTGCTCCTAGCCCCAGTGCTCCTCCACAGCTCCCTCTTGTAGATCCAGCTTTTGGAGTAGCTCCTAGTGACTCCTGCCCCGTTGCCAGCAGAGGCTTACAGTCAGTTAGAAAGCTGGGAGTTCCACCAGGGGTATGCTCCTCGTCCGTGCGTTTTAACTGCCGTGGTGCAGTTCCTGAGTCTTGGGATAGACAGAAACTTCACATCGCACAGTGTCGAGTTAGTTTCCATTTTGTCTTCGAGAGGTCTATGCTAATTTTACAGACACAGCAATAGCACCACCTGATGGTTAAATAAATACATCTGTACAAGGGGTTACTTATAGAGT
>VXBZ01004507.1:39921-64474 GCA_013399135.1 Heliornis fulica | reverse complement strand
GATGGGGCATCCACCACCTCCCTGGGCAACCTGTTCCAGTGCTCCACCACTCTCACAGGAAAGAACTTTTTCCTAATCTCCAATCTAAATCTCCCTCCCTCTATTTTAAAACCATCACCCCTTGTCCTGTCACAACAGGCCCTACTGAACAGTCTCTCCCCATCTTTCTTGTAGGCCCCCTTGAGGTACTGGTACTTGGTAAGATGCTTCTTGAGATGGAATACACTCCCCTCTCAATTAACAATTTAAAAGTAGAGGAGATTTTTCCTTCCTTACTTCTGGCTGTTTTCCCCACCCAATTACTTGCTCATGCCCCCTGCCACTAGCTGTTTCTCAGTGACTGGTCTGTGTGAGGAGTCCACCACGTTACTTGAGGCTGTTCATGTCTTGTGTTTTCCCATTCCAACACCAGTTTTGGTTTCCTTTGCTCCAATGCAGTGCCAGCTGGGAGTGCTGCCCCTGGGGACAGGGAATGACCTTGCCCGCGTGTTAGGCTGGGGGTCTGCCTGTGATGATGATACTCAGCTCCCGCAGATCCTGGAGAAGCTGGAGAGGGCCAGTACCAAAATGCTGGACAGGTGAGTAACCATCACTGACATCCTCCTCTGCTCAAGAGTGGTGTGAAAATACTCTTCCCAGAGGACCGGGCAGTTCCTGTTCTGACCTGGATTTCTCACAGTAATGCCAGTGAATGTTTTTCCTTTGATAATCCTCTGTCACCATTTAGCAACTTCTTCTATGTTACAGTTTTCTATATTATGGATAGTATTTTCTATATTATGAATAGTTATTATACTAGGAACAGTTATTCATATTGTGTATTATGAATAGTAATGAGCTAAACTGTCTGATGCCCAGAGTACCTCTTGTGTTTCAGAGTTCTCAACAATTGAATTTGTCTGCCTGAAAGTTGTGATTTATGGTTTTTTTAAGCTTTTTTTTTCTTGGCAAATTTGAACCAAAAAAATGGACAGTAACACCCAGAAATGGACATATTTACCCCTGGCATTGATATTGCCTAAATATATCTTTGTACATTTAAAACCAATTCTTGTCTTTAGAGTTGCACTTTGGCATCTGTTACCTTGAATCACATAATGACCATAGAATTTCTGTAAGAGAGGGAAGAAGTACAGAGAATTTCCTTGTGCTGTAGGATACTTGTCATCCTTCCCTCCTCCTCCAGTTCAGCCCCTCTGCAGTTCCATTGCAGCTCTGTGGCTTCCTTACATCAGTCATGCCCCTGCCAGCACACAGATTGTTCTTTTGAGAGGTTCTAACCTGCTACATCCTCTGGATAAAGGAGAAAAACATCTGCCTTGCATTGACAAGTGCAATGCTTCTTTTCCTACAGATGGAGCATAATGGTGTATGAAACCAAACTCCCTCGCCAAGCCTCCACTTCCACAGTCACTGAAGATTTCAGTGAGGATTCTGAGGTACCCTGCAAGATGCAGAGGGCAGGGGACTGGGAGCAACAGCCTCAGAACAGACAAGACAGGAGACAGTGGTTGAGTTCAAATGGAGCAAGCCTGAGCTATGACTTGGGTGTAGCAGAAACTACAAAGATCTGAAGGCTTTAAGTCAGTGTAGAATACTTCAGGAGAAGTATATGGAGAAGGGTGGAAGTTGGGTTACCTGAGTCAGTAATGAGGGATGAGAAGATGATGCTCTGAAACAGAGAGGAAATGAATGACTTATATGTGCTGTCATGACACTGAGTTCTTGAAATTGTGGTAAGCTGCGTAGCAGTCATAAAGACACAGTTTTAGATTCAGAGTTGATCAAAGACTAAGATCTGAGCTGCTGGTAATTTTTAAGTTCAGAATTAGATTTTTCATCAGATTCGGGTCTTCAGTAGGTAACTGAGCCCTGGACTGCAGAACTTTTCCTGTAGAATGGCAGGTACTTTTTGGGGAGCCAGGGATACACGGTGTGTGTTGTAATGTTGGGAAGCAGCACCCAAGTAGCTTGTTTCTGACTGTCACCAGGTGCAGAAGATTCTCTTCTATGAAGACTCTGTGGCTGCTCATTTGTCCAAAATTCTGACTTCTGACCAACATTCAGTGGTCATCTCCTCAGCCAAGTGAGTACTCGGAGGACAGCTCCTCTAAGTAAAAGTTGCACTGTGAAAATCCCAAGCCAATGCTTGCATGACTTTTGTTTTTGCTATCTTCTCTGTCCAGGGTGCTTTGCGAGACAGTGAAGGACTTTGTGGCTCGAGTAGGGAAAGCCTACGAGAAGGCTACGGAAAGCTCAGAGGAGTCGGAGGTCATGGCTAGGAAGGTAAAATTTAAAACATTGTTTGGATTTCTAATTCTGAAGAGGAAAACTGCTCCTGTTTTCAGGACAGCAGTGGCTCAGCAAGCACTAAAAAGAGTGAGCTACTCAGTTTGTTCTATCAGATGTTCTTCTTTGCCTTGCAGTGCTCAGTCCTGAAGGAGAAGCTGGACTCATTGCTGAAGACACTGAATGATGAATCTCAGGCATCTTCGTCTCTTCCAAATCCTCCTCCCACCATTGCAGAGGAAACTGAAGATGGTGATGGGTCAGGCAGCGCTTGTGATTCTTCCAGCGACCGCTCGGTGGGCTCATCGTGTACTGCACGGCCCCAGATATTCCGTCCCCGAGAACAGCTCATGCTGCGAGCCAACAGCTTGAAAAAAGCCATTCGTCAGATCATAGAGCATGCAGAGAAAGGTAACTGCTAGGAGTCCTGGTGGTGGCCTGGTACAGCCTCTTGAGAAGTACAAATACCTTTATTCCAGAGGAGAGTAGGGCTTTTTATTAAAACCAGCTTTCCTGAGCTAGAGAGGCCGTGCAGTAAGCCTCACTATTTAGTTTCAGCATCACCACTGCCAAGCCCACCTGTTGGAAAGGCAGCTTGGTATTTGAGCCTGAAGTTCAAGGTACGTTCCTGCCCGCAGGGCTGGTGTAGGAAGTTACTACCCTCCCACACACTGCTCGTTGGTGTTTCCGGTCTGTCCCCACCCGTACCGCAGTTGTGTCACTGCAACTGTTTGTGTGGCCTCGCTGTAAAACAGATCTGAAAATACTTGGGAAGAAAGTATTCTAAGCATTTTAACTTGGATTGTTTCAGAAACCTCTTTATAGCACAGCCCAGCAAAACAGCACAGTAGTCCATCTGCAAGGGAGGGCTGGGACTTCTTCAACGAGTTTAGTCACTGGAAAGTGTTGTAGTACCCTGATGCAAAAATTCTCTTCTGATGGAATTTCTTTTGACCCTGATCTCTCTCCAGCCACTCCCACCCATAGCTCAGGTTCGTTTCTTTCAAAAGGAGTCCGTCTCCCAGATGGTAGTGGTAAACTTGGAGCTTTAACTTAGACCAAAGTAAGAACTTAACAGCACGTGACTGGAGATAAAAACATTGAGGCTGCAGATGTAATGTCCATGTACAGCTAAATGGTCCCTGCACACCTAGATGTGTGCTGTGAGCAACCGTGTAGTCAGCTACAGACCATTGCAATGTCACTTGGATTTCCAGCACTGTATGCAGCCTCTCCTGAAAGTGAAATTGTACCAGGTGATGGCAGTTGAGCAAACAGTCTGCTTCTGGTGAAGTAGAGGTCTTGACCTCACTGCTGCCCAGTTTGCTGCTGCTTACCTGATGCCAGTTGGATGTTTGTTGGAGTTCTTTTGGAGCCTAATCAGTTTGCTTCATCCAGCAAGAAGAGTTTATGTTTCTGCTGGGCTAATGGATTGGATTGCTCTGTGGGTAGTTTTGCTGAACTCCAGAGTCAGCACAGAGGAGGGGAGAAGACTGAAAGAAGGGGGACTCTTTCCCCTGCAGAGGCAGTGAGCTGGTAGAAGGGCTCAGGGCTCCTCATGGAGCTGTGCCCTGTGAGGGGTTGCTGTGGAGGAAGGCCTGTTACATGCAGAGGAAGTTTTAATTTCTTTAGGCAACGTGCTAGCATTTAATTCTTAGCAGCTCTTGGGCAAAATCCAATTATCCGTTTCAAATGTATTTGCTCAACTTCTCCAGACTGCTTTTCTTCTTCCAAAGTATGTAATCTGATTCTTTCCTTTGTTTGCATTGTTTTTTACCAACTGTTTTTTTCTTCCTCCTGCCCTTTTCAAGTTAGGCTTATGCTATTGCCTCAGTAAAGATTAAGCAAACAGAAAATTCATTAATTTTATCATTTAATGTCCATCTGGTTAGAATTTCTGGCAACATCTAAATGGAAACTGCACTACAAGTGATGGACTTCCTTTTATTTGCGTCTCAGAAAGCCTAAATACCTGTAGCAAATAAAGGTGGACATTTCTATTTATAGCCTTACTGCTAAAAAGCTCAGCAAACAGGAGGCTAAGCCTGTGTAGTTCCAAACGCTCTCCACTTGATACAAATGATCATAGAATTTTAAGGCTGGAAATGACCCCTAAGATACAGGAAAACTTTTTGTTACTCTTTCCTTTAAGGAATCTGGGCCTTTAGAGTCCCCTCCTACTGATACTTACATGTATCCTTGTGGAGGATACTTACAAGGAGGTGTTCCTTGCTGGAAGAGCTGTGAGGCACTCACCTGCTTTCTCTCTCCTTGCAGCTGTAGATGAGCAGAATGCCCAAACCCAGGAACAAGAGGGCTTCCTCCTTAGTCTTCCAGCCTCTGAAGAGGGCAAGGAGCTGAGGAACGAGGATAAAATCTCCCTGCAGTCATCACACAGCAGCAGCTATGGAGTGTCCAAAGGGAAGAGCCAGCGGAAAGGTAATGCTCGGGAGCAGATCTTGCTTGCAAACAGTTGTTAGTTGCAAGAAGTAGAGGGAGGTGTTGTGCATAATCCCTTCCCAGTTCTGTTTTTCTCTGTTTTTCAAATAATCATTTCTCAGATGCCAGGCCTGGCACGTTTCTAGCCTCCACATCATACACCCCACTTTTTGCAGCATCTCCGATGGCTGGTCCATGATCTTGGCACATGGAGCCTGGGATGCAGAAATGTTCTTGCACCTCAGCCAGTAGTCAGATTCTCTTGGCTTTTGGTTCTTGGACAAGGGTGGTCTTGAGCAGTTTTCAAGTCATCTAACTGATAACATTTCCCTGTAAGCCCCTGCCACCTTTTGCAGGCGACAGAGAGCAGAAGTTTGCTTTAATAACTGTGTTATGTGAGTAAAGTGTAACAGATCCCTGATCACTGCAAATAAATTTGGAACCTGAGTGTTAGCTGGGAGCCAAAATACCCTGTCTGTTGTGCTGCCGGAACCAGCTTTTTCTCATCTCCATTTCTAATATTTACATGTGGCATTTTGGTACCTCCAATCTGCGAGGTCTTCTGGCTGCACATACACCACATCTCCCTCTCTGAATGACTGGATCTGTCAGCTCCATTCTGTGGTGTCTAGAGTGCTTTGCCGTTGAGTTTAAGGCAGCCCAGCCTTGCTGAGCTGCTGTGCGCCGCGCCGAATCACAGCGTTATGTTTGTCAATAGCCATGTTTGTGTTGTGCTTTACAGCCTCCAAGTCTCCTTGTGAGAGACTAATAAACAAAGGAAGTTTGTCGCTGGGCAGCTCTGCATCTCTTCCTCCCCAGACAGGAAACCGGGACAATTTGCCAATGCTGAACACAAAAATCCTCTACCCAAGTAAGTGTGACACCCACCGCTTCCCACTGGGGTGGCCAACCAGACTATGGGTGACAGCAGCGAGACTGCAGTCTCTACATCAAATTCTCCTGCCTGATGCCCTTTGGAGAGAAATCCCTTTGTGGGTAACTGTCCCTGAGGGCTGAAAAGCAGAGAATTGGAGGGAGCTGCAATAGTTTCTAGTATGTAGCCGAGACCTAGATACAGGTTTTATTAACACTGTGCAGTGGCAGAATTTAAATGCCAATTAGAAGGAGATACTGAGCTCAAAGTAACCTTGAGAAGACTAATAGGATGTTGCTGAGAGAGGTGTCTGAAGAGCGACAGCCATAGGCTGGGAGCGGCAGTCCCTTCATGTGAAGGCTGAAGCATGGAGGTGCACAGACCCAGCAGTATTCTCATCTCCCACATCTTGTGTAGCAACTTCTCCCCATCAACCATGGTGCTGTCCTTCCACCTCTTCCCCCAAATTTCTTGTTCAGATTGTTTCTTCTGGACATAGGTAATTTCCTTTCTCTCTGACAAAGCTACTGTTTGTGGGTCACTAGGTAATAATTTAGGAAGCAAGAGACAGTGATACTTTAGCAACTTGGAGGATAACTTCAGTCCTACTCCTGTCTCTCTACTCATTGAATCAGGGGTGTTGTATGTCTCACTCTGGAACAAAGAAGCTACTGCAGCAAATACATTCCTAAGTCCAGTTTCCATGCATCTGTACAGCTGTGCTGTTGGCCTCCTCTGTCAATCACAAACCCTGCAGGCAGCCCCAGAAACCCTTCTTGTCAAGAGAGCCAAGCCTTCTGGAGTGGAAGAAAGCATACTTTGCTTTCCACAGTGAATGACAAGACTTAGTATATCCTGCCCTATCGCCAGGTCTCTCAGATTGAAGTTACCTGTTTTCTGCTCATTGCACACTCTTCCCTGGCATCAATTTTCCTACAGATATTCGTGCTGGCATGTCTGGTTCTTTGCCTGGGAGCTCTGTCATCAGCCGACTGTTGATCCATGCTGATCCCTTCAACACTGAGCCCGAAAATCTGTGAGTATACCCAGGAGCTTGAAGGGAGGGAGTGGGTATTTCCAGATGGACCTCAGCAGAGAAGCAGATTAGTTTATAGAGCTAAATAATGGACTGCAGCAGCCCCGAGTTCTGTAAATTAATTCATATGCTTGGTGCCAGTGAGGATCGGCTTATGTAGTTACACATGCAGTGACGCATCTGACTCACAGTAGAAGATTTTTAGGTATTAGATGATAATGAAATATGGTTCAGTCTTCTCCCAGTACTCTGAGATGACTGTGGCTTCCAGTTACCAGACAGGAACCTGTGGAGGAATCACTACTGAAAGGCTTGTGGGCAGGCTGCATTGCGGGGGGCAGGAGGGAAGTGTGATGTGAAAGCTTTCTAAGGCTGCTAAACTGACAATTTCAAGCTTATTTATCAGGCTCCCTGTAGATAACACCTAATATATATGTATGTATATATATATATATATATAAAATCAGTTCTGTGGTACCTTTCACACAGCGCCAGCAACCAGCAGCATAGCCTTTTGTAAATGTAGTGTAGGCTTCCGAGTACGGTTCTGTGGCCAGAGGAGAATTCCTCTGCAAATCTTGTGGCTGCAAAGTGTTACAAACAGAGGCTGCAGGCCAGGGAACTGTTTGATAGCCACTTTTGTGATACTCTTGGTGGGTTTATGTATATACCCAGCAGTGTTTCTGAGAGCATTTTGACATACGGCCTTCTTGGTCTTCACCTTTTTATGCAGCAGAACTCTGTGGTGGCCAGGGGTGCATGTGAGGTCAGTATGTAGACTTAGGAATGGGAGTTTTGTGCTTTTGTTTGGCAGGGAGTGTTACACAGAGAAGTGTGTCATGAATAATTACTTTGGAATTGGACTGGATGCAAAGATTTCTTTGGACTTCAACAACAAACGTGATGAGCACCCGGAGAAATGCAGGTGGGTTTGGCTTTGGTTGACCTTTATTTACAGCAAGAATTGACTGAAACCACTTCATGTTTCTGTGTGGTTTTGAGGCCGATGGTGTGCTGTCAGTCTTGTCTGCATAACCCTCCTCAGAGCTTGAAATCATGGTGGAGGAGACCAGGTACTGATTTATTACTGTTGTGTTGTGGTGTTGTGGCTAGTATAAGATCTTTGAGTAGCTATGTTGGTGTGGATTTAGTGTGCTAGTTCTGTTTACTTCATGATCTCACTCACAGATTTTTTTTCTCCTGGGCTTGCTGTTCAGCTAGGAGAGAATCTCAGCTCAGCTCTGAATGCCACGGAGGATGATTTTGGCCTTGACCTAACTTAATGCAAACCCCGGGTTTGGGTCTTTTGGATACCTGGGCAAATGCTTTGTGTAGCCTGGGCTTGGTACATTTGCTGTGCTTGAGCTAATTCTGCACTCCTGGTGTATGAGATTGACAAGTCCTGTGCCGGAGGAGTAGTGTGTGCAGATACTCCGTTCCTACCCGACATCTGTTTAAAGGGGAGTAGCTCTCTAGCACAAGCAGCGACCGTTCTGACTGCTTGACCCTTTTGGAAGCAAGACACCGTTGTGTTTTAAGACATAGGAGGTACCATTTCAATGTGTTGGGGTTTTTTTCCATGTGAAAAGGCAAATGGTTATTTTAACTTTTTCTCTTTTGATTTTCCCCCTTAGAAGTCGTACTAAAAACATGATGTGGTACGGAGTATTGGGGACCAAGGAGCTGCTACACAGAACATATAAAAACCTGGAGCAGAAAGTCTTGCTGGAGGTGAGGAAGTAGCTTAGTCCATCTGCTGCTAGAACTGGTATGCCTGACCATATCTCCTTCAGACCTGACTTCAGCATAGTCATTCCACTTGGTGACCTTAGGGTCCCTTCCCTTCTCCACCTGATAGAGTGCACTTCCAGCATCTCGCCCTGAGCTAACTAGAAGTGGCTTTTCTGGCTTCTGGAAGAGAACTCACATGCTCAGGCCAGTAGGGGAGTTGTCATCCTCCTGAAAAGTTTTACATGCTCAGTATTTGGCATTGATAAGATTGTCATGGTGCATGTGGTGTCTCATATGAACACAACATTTTAGCTAGTAAGTGCAGTGGAGACCTGCACTATAAGGTGCATCAAGCAGGAAAGGAGGTATTCTTGTGTGGGCCACATACAGCATAAAGAGGTAGCTTTCAGGAGGGGACCTTCATGGCAGCAGACTGCATGGGTGTTTCAGAAGTTTTACTCTTCTTTCTGGAGGAGTGAACCAAGAGGTTTTCTTAAGCTTCTCAGGTGGGCCCTGTGCCTGCTGGGGAAAAGGAAGCAACATGTCTCTCCTAACACTACCCTCAGCCAGTGGAGAGGTGGTTCATAAGATGTTCGACTCCATTAAGTCAAAAAATAACTGGAAGAAACCAGAATTCACTTGTTTCTAAGCTGTGCAGGCTGTTTTCTGTTCTTAGAGGACATGCTTTGGCAGGGCAGGCTCTCTGTTGTGCTGAGAGTAGTGTTGCCTTCTTCTCTGTGTAGTGCGATGGGAGGCCAATCCCTTTGCCCAGTCTCCAGGGAATTGCTGTACTCAACATTCCCAGCTACGCAGGAGGCACCAACTTCTGGGGAGGAACGAAGGAAGATGATGTGAGTATTCTCCAAGGCACCCCAGGAAATGTTTTTACTTCCTGTTGGACTCGTAGCCCCTGAGAATAGTGCTTGGAGGAAGTGGGAAGGGGCCTGTTGTCACACACTTTCTCTGTGGAATGGATTGGAGACTGAAGTCCAGCCTTGAGCAGCTTTGTACCCAAGCAGTCTGTAGCAATCAGAAAAAATACAGAAGCTGTCCTGAGCATTTGGACTTCCAGGAAGAGCTTTACATTGAGCTTACTCCCGCAGAAGGATGAGTGGTAAATCCCCTTGAAGCCAAAGGGAGTTAGATCCAGTCAGAAGTGTTGTATTATTTGAGGTGAAAATAATTATTGCCTTGGAGCCTACAGCCTTTGTGTTAGCTGTCATTGGAAGCACAGTGGGAATAATGAAGGCTCCTTTTTCTCCCTTCGAGCTCACTGCAAATCTTCACCTTCTAGCCTCAAAGTTAATTTTATACAGATTAAAAAGCACAATTGAAAGCAGCCTCCCCAAATCTTTCCCAGTAGGCAGCAATGGAAACCTCTCCAGCAGAGCTGTATGTCAACTGAATTCTCTCTCTCCTGCATTTGCCAGACATTTACAGCCCCCTCTTTCGATGACAAGATTTTGGAGGTGGTAGCAGTGTTTGGTAGCATGCAGATGGCAGTGTCACGAGTGATAAACCTGCAGCATCACCGGATTGCACAGGTATCAGTTGCTTTTATGAGTACTTCTTGCCTCCCCCATCTCCAGCTTGTGATGTTTTTACCAGTTTAGGTCCTTAAAGCCCTCCTTTGTGCTCTTATCCGTAGAAAGAGCATCCACCAGGGCAAAAATACAAATATGGGTTAGTCCAAATGCACGGCAAGTGCTCTGTGTCACACAAGGGTGGAGCGTACCCTGCCACCCAGGCATGTGTGCCTCTAGTAGCACCAAAGCTACAGCAGCTGGGGAAGGGCTTTGGCAAGAAAGAGAATGTCTTGTGCTTCTGGAAAACCAGCAGTTTAGAGCTCCTCTTCTTGCAGTGTCGGACGGTGAAGATAGCGATCCTGGGAGAGGAAGGAGTTCCTGTGCAAGTCGATGGAGAAGCCTGGATCCAGCCTCCAGGTTACATCTGGATTGTTCACAAGAACAGAGCACAGACCCTCACCCGAGACAGGGTAAGAGCAGCCCTGAATACACTCTGTAACACACACATGTTCCATGTTACACGCCTGGAGAGCAACGGCCACGTGTGAAAGCTTGTCTTGGTCAATGCAGGAAGCGAATTTTGCCACCCACCATAAAGCTTTTTGGAAAGAACATGATTAAACTTGCATTGACCACTTGGGAAATCCCATAAAGAAGGTTGTTTATGCAAGTTTATTTTGCTTCCTTTTCTCAGTACCTTGTGACCGTGTTTCTTAACACACTTACATGCTGGTTTCCCACGGAATGCCTGTCCCACTGAGCACTTACCCTTTGGTATTGTATCATTACTGTTCGATACTCCCTCACCAAATGAAGCAGTGTCTTGGGCTGCTGTGGTCAGCTGAAGAGGGGAGTGACAGAGTGACTTGGGTGGGAGTCTGGCCTCCAGCCAGCGTGAAACCCCCACATGCCGTGTTCAGCTCTGTGTGTCTGTCTGTTCTCATAGCTCTTGGTTATATCCGAGGAGCCCCTTGGCTGTGTTACTGACTGGGGCTAAGCCAAAGGAACAGATAGAGCCCGTGCTGTGGTACAGACAGGCTTTATGGTTCTTCCCAACTCTGTATCTCTACATGCCTGGAAAGCGTGGTTGACAGCAGCTCTTAATACTTCTCAGTGTAACAACTCTTTGCCCAGCTTCCAGAGCAAATTGGAGTCCTCTGCAAAGGACTCACCTGCTGAAGACTAAGAAAAGAAGGAATAACCAAGGCAGGGGGTGGGGGGTTATGAAAGCAGCCTGATACAGGCCTGAGGTGCATTGCCTGGCAGGAAGTTGTAAGTATGATGGTATGAAAAGAAACCAAGAGTTGGTCATACAAAGCCTTGTTGTGGTAGGACAGACCAATGTGTAGGACCCCTTGGGCTGGGAGGGAGGAGTGGGTCTGGATCATAGGATGGTTTCGTTTGGAAGGGACCTTTAAAAGCCATCTAGTCCAACTCCTCATAATGAGCAGGGACATCTTCAACTACAGTAGGTTGCTCAGAGCTCTGTCCAGTCTGACCTTGAGTGTTTCCAAGGATGGGGCACCTACTGCCTCTCTGGGCAATCTGTACCAGTGTTTCATCACCCTCATCATAAAAAAAAAAAAAGTCTTCCTTCTGTCTAGTCTGAATCGGGCTTATTTTAGTTTAAAAGCATTACCTTTTGTCCTGTCATCCATTGATGCAAATGTTGTGGAGGGAAGGAGACAGGAATAGTGGGCACAGCCTTTCCTGGAGGGTAAGAGCTTCTGCAATGTCACCCTGAGACTTGAATGGGGAGTGGCTGAAGGAGATAGCACAGTGAATAAAGGGAAAGAGAATTCCTTCTGTAAAGGTGGGAGGAAGAAAAGGAGAGGCAACCTACATGTGGTGGAAGAGGTGAACTGAAGGGCTTGAGAGGACACAAAAGTCCCCAGTGAATGTGCTCTGTGTGTTGGGCCATCTGAAGCCATGGCTACGATCATACTGTCATACTCCTGATTGTCCACAAACACGGTTCTGCAGACACAGAATCACCCCTGAGGAAGAGATTCTGGTTTTTACAGAGCAACATTCAGCTTTTGCCTTGACTGTGGGTTTATCCTTATTTTTGCTGCTGTCATTATAATGGTCGTTGCACACCCCTTCCTTTACTGAGCAAGTCTGTCCTATGCAGTAGATGGAGTGGGGTCCTCTTTTCATATGTGTGACCCTGTATCTTTGGTAGCAGTTCTCAGATGTGGCCTGGGATATTTAGTTTTCTAAACCAAAGATGAAAAAAATTGAATTCTGTCCTGTGGCCTCATCTGGACCACCAAAGAGTCATCAGCAAGGTTGAGATTGGCTTGCACTGAGCTGGCAGAGCCTGGTTTTGGCCAGCATGAGGAGCAGCAGGGGAATGGACAGCTTTGTCACAGGGCTTCACAGGTATTTGCAGGTGCAGGAGCATGGTGTGTCCTGGGCTGTCTCTAAAGGTGGTTGTGTTCTGGTGGATATTGGCTTTTCTGCCCTGTGTGTCCCCTCTCTCGCCCCTTAGTCCCGTGCTCCTGACCTGGTTTGTATTAATTTCATTGACCTCCCAGACCCAGGATCCATGGCTGCCATTCTCTTCCCCTTTCCCATGACAATCTCCTTGCCTTTTCTGGCTCTCCAAGGGATGATTTTTTCTTAAATTTATTTGTTTTTTGTGTGAAAGCTTCACACCCCTGCTTGTTATCTTCTCTGCATTATTCTTCCTATTGCAGTCTTTACCTCCATAAGACCTTCTCTTGTCCAACCTACCCTCTTGTCATTTCTTTAGACATTTATCCATCTCTTGTTGTCCTGAGACTCTGTGTTTCAGCTTTCATTCTCACCATATCCAGCTTTGATCCCTCTGTGTTGGATCTGTTTTACCTGGTCCTCCTGGACCACTAGCTGATGTCAGCAGGAATATCAGTATAAGTTCAAGTGGAACAGGTTCTAGCTCAGAGTTCAGTTGCTTGTCCCACTAGTTACAGGGGAAGCCCAGACTGCTTCCAGGTAGGAGGAGCATTGAATATTTTTCATTTCCAGCTCCGAGATGTCACTTGAAGTGGTGTGCAATTGTACTGAAGTGTAGAGGCAATACAGCTACTCAGAGGCTGCTGTTAGTAGTGAATTGGTGGATTCTGAGTCTGGCCCTCAGAGTTTGCTTAGTTTGCTTTAGTTTTTTACTAAAACTAGGATTAAGCAAAATTTAAGACAAAGCAAGGATATGGCATGGAAAACTTCGTCCCAGATAGCTAGTTAGCAAAGTTACAAACAGCTGAACAGCTGGGTCCTGCAGTTAAAAGTGTCTGTGCTAGAATTATATGTTCTACAGGCCTAGGCACAGCCATTGGTTTTTATAGGAGCTTTCAAAGGTATCTAATCATTTGTTTGCTGTGGTTTTAGGCATTTGAGAGCACCCTGAAGTCCTGGGAGGACAAACAGAAGTGTGAGTTGTCCCGACCCTCCTCTTTCTCTCTGCAACCAGAGATCATGTCTGAAGAAGAATCCAGCCAGATCAACTGCTTTGGTCAAGCTGCTGGTGCTCTGATCCACAGGTGGGACTCGATTTTCTTTTGGTGGATAGAGCCCACTTTTGGTGCCTGAAGTTCTTGTCCTGCTCCCTGTTCCTGGAAATGTTTCTGTTCACTGTTATCTTCTGCAGTGCTGGGCCATGTCACTGGGGGTAATACAGTTCTTTATGCACTGTCCCAGCTGCATGAGGACTGAGGTTGAATAAACATATTTTAGGTCTTTCTGAACAAAAAAAAAAAAAAGAAGTAACTTTCATGAGCAAACTTGGGTTCTTTAATCCTGAAAGTACCTATTATCTTTGAATATCAGTAGTGGTGTTATCAAAAATTAATCAAAGGCCTGTCTAGGAGCTGATATGACAAGTCAGGGTCTTAGAACCCTGATCCTCACCGGAGATTTCTGGAAGTCGCTATACGCTCACTTGCCCGTCCTTTACTTGGACCCTCGGCTCCTTGGTCTGCACCGCTGAGAGAAGATTCTCAGAGTCACATCAGAGAAGTGTTAATTAGTGTCATGTGTGCAACTGCCTTCCTCATCACTACAGCCATACTGAAACGTCGAGGTTGTGTTTCAGACTGCCCCCAGCTTGTGTGCAGCATCCAGTGTTCCCTGGGAGTTGTGCATGTGACATCTGCCTTGCTTGGCCTGAGCGTGCTCACTCCAGCAGGGAGAACTGCCATGCTTTGCCAGAGGCTGAGCCCCTCCTGTGCTCTGTCCCTGCTCTTGTCACTCAGATGGGTATTAAAAGCAGATAGCCAGTCAGAAAAGATCTGCTTGGAGTGTGTGCTGATGCAGTCTGTAATTCTCTCTCTAGCATTCGGGAAATAGCCCAGTCCTATCAGGACATGGAACAGGAGCTTGCCCACGCTGTCAATGCCAGCTCCAAGTCTATGGACAAAGTCTACGCTAAATCCAAGTCTACAGAGGTACTTTACTCACTTGGCATCTCCCATGTTGTCCCTGTTCCATAGCTCTTGGTTTTCCTTTCTGATTGACCAAAAGTAGTCCGTGCTTATGTAAGACTTCTTCCTCTTGACTGCTCAGACCTCTGCCTTTCCAGGCTTAATTTGCACATGAATTGCTTCCCCGCAGGGTCTGAACTGCAGCCTGGTTGTAGAGATGGTGAACAATGTCAAAGCCCTGCATAACGAGACAGAGCTGCTGCTGGCCGGCAAGATGGCGCTGGTAAGAAGCACGAAGCTGGAGTAAAGCAGCCCAGCGCTCTCTCTCCCACTGTTGCCTTGGCAAGCAACATTCTGCTGCTCTTGGTGGTAACAAGTCGGTTTAAATGTTATTATCCAAGAGGGTGTTGCCACACTGGCAGGGTGAGCAGTCCCAGCAGCTTGTGCGGTGTTGGGAGCTCAGGAGAGATGACAGTGATCACCTGGGTAACATCTGGGCAGAGTGCCGGCTGCGAGCTTCCCTTTAGAAGGAGGAACTGCTTTGTTAGCTCGGAGTTTGGAGGCAAGGGGCTGACTGCATGTCCCACCAGATGGGTTTTAACTCTGCTTTACCCCCATTTCTGATCCAGCAATTAGATCCTCCACAGAAGGAGCAGCTCCAGGCAGCCCTGGCAGACATGGACCTCCAGCTGAGGAAACTAGCAGACATCCCTTGGCTGTGGCAGCTTATGGAGCCCTGCGATGAGGAGGTGAGGAGGACCATGGCAATACTTCCATAGCTGTTCTCTTTTACCCTAGTTGGCTGTGAGTGTTTGACTTCCTGTGAATATACAACTGATGTGAGAGAAAATCATTAAGAAGGAAACTTGACTCCCTGAGGCTAAAGAAAGTAATTTCCTGCTAAGGTCCCTTGCCTGACATGGGATCAACTTTCTCTGTTTCCTTTCCGGTCTTGATCAGAATGAGTTTAGAAATTTCTTCCCCTCTCTTACAAGGTCATGGAGCCAAGTTTGACAGTACTTGGTCCATTCCAATCAATTTATGACTATCTGGATGATTTTCCCTTTTTGTTCTTACAGAACCAGATGCTGGATTATTCCAAACGCAGCCGCAGTGGCAAATTCCGGCTGGTGCCCAAGTTCAAAAAGGAGAAGAACAACAAAAATAAGGAGACTCATAGTAGCATGGGATTGCCGGGTACCAAGCCTGCTCATTCACTGTGCCTCTTTGTCACATCGGTGTGGTGGCACCACTACCCATTCTCTGTCTGTTTCCTCTCATGTTCTCTTCTGTTTCATGTGCACCTGCCTTCTCTTGGAGGTCTAGTCTGTCTTTTTCACGTGTCAAAGTAGCTTATTGCTCCATTTTGACTAAGTCGTGATCCCCCAGTGCCACGCAGATTTTCCTGAGCAGAAGCAGGAGGTACCCTCTGAAGAATTCTGCCTAGGTCCAGATATTTTCAGGGATATTTAGGGGGTGAAGCAAATTTGATTATTTTGGCATTTTAGATATGAAAACGACTGTGGAGCCCAAGCCCGCATAACTCCAGTCTTTGCGCTGCTGCTTCTCTGTGATATGGTTAATGATGTTTTCTCATTGATTCGCCCTCAGGCTCTAATCAAGTTTCATGTCTAATTGGCTGGGGATCAGCATCACCACAGGTGAACCCTGACTTTTAATCATTTAATCAGTAGATTAAAAACTGGCCACGAATCAACAAATTGCCATTCAAGACACTTTCTCTCCAGATGGGTTAGTTGATTTTTTGTTTATACTCTCCTGATGACGACTTCTTTCTAAAATTCAGAGGTACTGCCAGTTCTGTGGGCTCCTGGGTCCTGTCCTCTGCTGTGGTGCAGTCCTCTCCTGTCTGACAGGCTGGTGCTCACTCATTGCCTCCCAGAACTTGGGAGCTTTCTTATTCTCTTATTTAGAGGCTGCACAAGAAGGTGGAAGTCTAAACTCTTCCTCTGTCCCTCAGCCTTGGGGGAGAGAGGTTCCCATTTTGTGTACTGGCACAGTGCTTGTACATAACAGCAAACCAGTCTGGGCTTGACTCTTCATGATGCGTTTCATGAATCTGATGTTTTGTGTGCAGAGGAATTTCAATAAACTTCCTCTTCTTAAACATGGGGTAAACTTTAAAAAGCTTACCCAGTCCCATCAAAACAAGTATGCAAACTTCCTCCTGGCTTCACTGCAGCTGGCCTCTGCCTAAGAGAACACCTTTGCCTTTCTCTGCCCTACCTCCTTTGTTTGAGACTGTAAGTCGTGCTGCCAGTCCTTGCCCTCCCCTTGGTTTGAGGCTGTGGTACTGCTTCCCCTCCTTCTCCAGCACTGAGTGCTGATGGTGTCCTCATCTCTCATTGTCTCCTGGGATTCTGGGTACTCAATGCACTCCTGCTTTTCCATCTCTAACAGTTCACCTCTGGGGAACGGAGGAGGTTGCGGCCTGGCTTGAGCATCTCAGTCTTTGTGAGTATAAGGATATCTTCATCCGGCATGACGTCCGGGGCTCTGAGCTCCTGCACCTCGAACGGAGGGACCTCAAGGTACTTTCACGATTGGCTCATGAGAAATAGCCAGCTGCATCTGCATGACCTTCTGTGCTGAATGTGCTTGGAAGTTGTCTGTTCATTCTACGTGCCTTGGCAAGATAAATGTGTTCATTGTGGCCCTGCTCTTTTTTCTCACCGTTTCTGGCCACCAGGTCTTTAGTAGCAGGGAGGTTGAACAGGTAGCTGAGGGACCAGCTGTTGGGTGCTGCCACAGCTTCGTGCCGTTGTGATGCAGTCCAGCACAGGGATTGCAGATAGTGTTCTTCAGAGTCTCAGATTTTAGTGCTAGGGTGGAAGTGTTCAGCACCTCAGCTGCCGTGCCGTCTGTGGAGAACATGCTGTGACTGGGAAATTTGGTTCTTATGTGATAGTCACCGGACAAACAGATCATCATACTTCTTTATTACAAGAAAAAATTAATTGTTGTGGTCTTTGATGAGGGTTCTAGATGCAGAGAATCTTTTAAAATACCACATTTTAAAAAAATGAGAGAATCTTTAAAAAAAAAAAGCCACGTTGCACAGCTTTGTAGCTCCTCAGCAGGCAGGAGATGCAGTCGTGGTTCCTTGCACGTGGAAGACACTTGGGTCATCATTTTGATGACTTTCACAGAGCAGAAAAATACTTTGTGGTAAAGAAATGCCTAGAATTTGTTGAATGCCCCTTACAACTTCCTTTGTGACTGTGACCACCTCCCTGTTCTGAGGTTGGTGAGACCTGTGCAGTGGGTTCCCCTGCATGTTGTCCAGCTACAGCCTCTTTTTGCTGCGTGGTGCCCATATGTTGCACCTTTATGTGGTGTGACTACTGCCAGGTTGTTTCTGCCTGCATGATTTGGCTACTAGCATAGGTCCTTGTGATCTGTGTGCTCTTTCTGTTCTCTTGCTTTGGCCTTTAACGGTCAAACAATTAGTGTTTCTGGCTAACGGCCCGCAGTCGCTTCTCTTCCTTGCTCTGTGCCTGCTCTGTGTCCCTGACCCTGTCATGCTCTGATAGCTGTTTGATGCATGGTTTTGAGGTTCCCTGCATAACCCATCAGGTTTGTAACCTTTCTGGTTGGTTTCCTCCTCTTTGTAACTGGCTGAGTTGTTGGTAACCTTCGCTTGGCCACCTGGAATTTCCCTCTGGAGTTTCCCCTCTGCCTTCCTCCTCAGGTAAGGTTTTCTCTCTTTTCTTCCAGGACCTGGGTGTGACCAAAGTGGGTCACATGAAGAGGATACTACACGGGATCAAGGAGCTGAGTCGGAACACTCCTGCCAGCGAGGTTTAGCCTCTGTTTTCTCAGCCTGTGTCTACCATTCCCCCTAACTGCACAGCAGACACCTCACAGAGCAGAAGTGCTCCTGACTGTCTACTGAACAGCCAAACTGTAGCTGTTCAGAGCTCTTATCAACCAAGCATGGTGCTACCTTTTTTCCTGTGGGGTACGGCTGCATCCAGTCGAGAGGCACCTGGTCTGCGGTCAGGCAGAGCCTCCCGGAGGAGAACTCACTTGCTGTTAGAAGAACCATGTCCTGTGGCGTGGGAGGTTCTGGTGCCGGTGACAGCGCAGGACTCCTGAGAATCGCAACACAGCTACCTTTACTGGATAACTTCATCACAGTAGAATTATTCAGGGCAAAAGATATAATGGCCAGTCTTAGTTCAGGAGCATCTGACAGTCTTTTCAGATCCAAAACTTTCCTCCTCGTCCGTGTGTCACACCTGTATCTTAGAGCATTTAAGAGGGACAAAGCTCCTCCTTGTGTCTTATGAGTCCCTGTCCCATGCACCTGTAGTTGCATGTGAGTTGCATCAGAAGTTCAAAGCTAGTACAGACCTCTTGCTGATGAATACCCGGTGATTCTCACTCACCTATGCCTTGCAACAAACAATGCATGTGGTTCAGACAGCGGTTGGCACCTGCTTGCAGGGTCTTCCACAGGGCCTGGCTCTCCTCTTCCAGCCCCTGGCAATGGTACAGCCTTTAGGTTTGCTTGTTCAGAAACTGCTGACAGAAAAGGAAATTCTGGAGAGCCAAAAGGTTACAGCAGATCAGCTCAGCATCCCCCCTTCTGAATTCATCTTTGGGAGACCCAATGGAAGGGAGAGGAACTCTTAACTAGCTGTTTAGGCTGTGTGAGAAGTGTAATGTCATGGAGTGAGATGTGGAACAATTTGCTTCATCTCGGTGGGGGCAGCAGCATGACGGGCAACAGCCTGGAGCGGCTTCGTGCCTGTTTAGTGCCACCTTCATGGCCATGGGCAGCAGCTGTTTCTTTACATCCATTTGCAGTGCAGAAAACGGTTTCTCTCACAAAAGATGTGATTCATCTGCAGTATTTCAATCTTTTCCCCTGTCTTGGTTCTAGTGGCTTTTCCACCTTGCTTCTCTCTCTCTCGCTGCCTTGCTCCTTCACTCCAGGGCGGATACCAAAAGATCAGGATGGCTCAGTCCTCCTGGGTTGTACCCCTGAGAGGGATCTGTCATTTGCTGTCAAACAGGGTTGACAGGGCTTCTTTAAGAGCACTGAGGGAAGGATTGTTACTGAGCAGATGAGCACTGTAATGAAAACTGGAGTGTCTTGATAAACTGCCTTTGGTACCACCAGCAGTGAAGCATGGAAAAATTAGTGCCTCTGAACCAGAGTTCCTACAGGGCCTTCAAACTTCTGCTGTATTGTCTGACCCCAGCCGGGTGATGATAAAGCCCCAAGACCAGCACACAGTAATACTGCCATGTTTAGCACTGCACAGGAGTTCAGGAACATTCTGTGCTGTAAAGCTGGAGAGACAGCAGGAATTTTTAATTACTTTGTCATTTTGTATGTTTTGGGTTTTTTTTATTGCTGCGGAGTGGCACCTCTCTGGCTCTGGCTGCAGACAGGAAAATGGCCACATACACAGTGGCATAAGAGATGATTTCCTGAGGACATCATTCTTCTTTGTAGGGATTTTATCAAATAGACATCAGCTCTCTAGTCTAACAGTCAGTCACGGTATTTTGTGTATAGATTTGTCAGTTACAAAGGTTAT
Source organism: Heliornis fulica (assembly GCA_013399135.1). Taxonomy (NCBI): domain Eukaryota; kingdom Metazoa; phylum Chordata; class Aves; order Gruiformes; family Heliornithidae; genus Heliornis; species Heliornis fulica. The sequence continues at coordinate 44,603 of VXBZ01004507.1, read as the reverse complement.
GGGCTGATTTCAAGCTGGGCAAACTCCGATGCATTCATCTAAGATTTCACCGAGGGTTATTCTGACTCCCTGCCTGTGTTTAAGTAGTTCAGCCACATATCTCCTCTCAGCCTGGTGAGAGACAGGGCTTGCTCATGGGAAGCTAACAGAAGACTAAACATGCTTGATCCAGCTAGCAAAATTTCTGATAGAAATACTGTGAGGACCGAATAAGAAATACATTTGGCTTTGCCCTGAATCTGTTTCTCGGGTCTATACGTGGACAGCTGCTTCCACAGCCATATTTTTTTATCAGAACAGCGCCCCCATCCCCCACTGTAGTGAACTCCTGAGGTATTGGGTAAGTAGAAGTTGTAGACATACTGTATTTTCCCACTTGGCAGTTGAGCCACAGAGCAGCATCTGCAGGAGCATGAGGAGGAACTCCACAGAGGAGCGCTCCAGGACGAAGCTATCCTGGCTGGTGACAGTGAGGTGCAGCCCACTGCCTGTCCCCAGGAGCAAACGTGGTTAGACAGACGTGTGCCTGCCCAGGAGAGCGCAGCAGGGAGCACAAGGCAGGTGGTGGGCTGGGGAAGAGGTGAGGTCTGTGTCCCTGTACGTGGTGAAGGAACTCTTCTTGCTGTCAAGTTTCTCCAGGCAGCCTCATTGTTACAGACACATAAACAATATGCACTCGTCTCACATCATTCCTGGGGGTTAAAGTCTTGCCCTGGTAGCAACTGCTCCTCTGTACTCTTGTGCTCAGAAGAACGAGGGAACCCAAAGGGTTTATAGGTTGAGGCGTGTTGCCTGATTCATGCAGTATCTGAGGAGGCCTTACAGCCATTAGCCCTCTGCTGTGAGCGATGATGCCTGCACAGAGCAGTTCTCATTTCTCTTGTGGTCTGTCACGTTGATGGGTTCAGATCCTCCTGTGTACATGCGTGTTTTATCAGAGGGTTCACAGCCAGCATGTTCCTGTCTGGCTTACCAGAGTCAGGGAGGGAGTTGCACCTTCTTTTAGAGCTAGAAAATAGGATCCACATTTAACCTGCGTGCCTTTGAATATGTGTCAAGGTTATATCTAACAAAAGCGTTGTAGCTCTGTGGCTTGCCAGGAGTAATGCAGACCTCTGCTGCAGAGATGTTGCGAATAGGTGGGGATGATTTGTGTCAAAGGTCAGCGAGACCTTTGCAAAGCAGGGAGCCAGGCTGAACTTCTGGCTACGTTATTCTGAGTTCCTTTTCTGGTAGTGATAACTTTCTGTGGGAGAGAAGGTCAGCAAAGACAGTTAGACAGAAAGGAGCTCGGCTGCTTTGCTAACAGAGACTCCTGCAGCCTCAGGTAGAGCAGCAGCTCGAGAGAAGCTAGAACTCACCCACCATGTGTCTGCCCAGTCTGCTCCAGCCGTTTCTCATCCCTCACCCTTGGCAGCGATGCCGGGCAGTGTCTGCAGCGAGCAGGGCCTGCAGTGCCTTCTGCTAGGAAGAGCTTTGGGTATGGCCTCACAGCCGGCGCCGCCGTGGAGATTTAGCCTCGGTGGCGGATTCTGGGCAGAGGTGTACCCCGTGTTGTGATGTTGGGGGTCAGTGGGAGTGCGGGCGATGGAGACTCGAGGAAGGTTTGACCTATGAAACAGCTATCAGCGGCGTCCTGCTCCGGGCTGCCTTCGGGAGCGCTGCTAGCACTGATCCAGGCTCTGGTTTCGCCCGTGGGATCTCAGTGCTGGAGCACAGGTCCCTGGCCGCGGCAGGAGCCGGCTCCTGGCGGCAGCGGGGAGCTGAGCCACGCGGTGCCCGGAGGTGCGGGAGAGCCGGGCGCTGGGGGGAGCCTCCGCTCCGCCCAGGCCTTGGGTGCTGCTCCTGGGAATGATTCCGCACCCAAACTGTATGGAAAATGTTGTTTTTAGTATTATTTAAAAATGGGCATACTATCTGTGTGATTTAAAAAAAAAAAAGACTGTTTACACTTTTTTTTTTGTATCTTAAGATGTGTGTACTGTAAAAAGAAAAAAAAAAAAGGAAAGGATGAGAAATGATGTTTTTCTACAAGCGTCAGCAGTGACTGCATGTCTGTACCGTCATCCACCGACTGCTCCTCAGGGGTCTCCCCGCCCTTCCTGTGATCCTGTCAGAAGCGTAGGGAAGCAAGCGAATCCCTGTACAGTCTTGGGAAGAAGGTTTTGTGCCTTAAGAATGGGACCTGCTTCCCTCCTATTTATTGTGTTAATTTATACAGTGATTACCATGGAAGTGTCTCTTGTATTTTTTTTTTTGTACATAGTTTGCTGTTGATTGTTGTAAATACGTTTGTCTTGTATATAAAGTAAACATGTCTCTGAGCTTCCAGTAAAGATTCCCTGTTGCTGCTTTCAGTGTGTGAGAAGGCTGTTGGGTGGGAACCAGCGAATAAAAACCTGTGCTGTGATAAAATGGCTTCATCCTGAGTTGCATCAGTTCAGAGCTGTTCCTTAGGGAAGAGTGAAATGCTAAATGTGATTATTGGGGTTGAGTTTTATAGCACTTCTTGGCATTGGTTTAATTAGCTTGGAGTAGGAGACATCCTGTGGGTTTGGGGTATTTTAGCTGTATCACTGCAGCAAAAGAAAGATGGGGTTTTTTAAACATAGTGGTTCAGTGGCTGCTCATCCTGATCCCACAGTTAGGTGAGAAGATGCCTAGAAACTCAGCGGGGTGTTTGCTGCTTACCTCTGTGTGCTTGCAGAACTGGTTGGGTGGTGTGTTGTGACCACCTCACAGTGGTGCAGTGCCCTGCTGAGGGGGGAGCAGCTGATTCTCTGACCCGCTTGGGCTTTGTGTGGTCGTGAACATTTTAAATGTGAAGAAGACTGTGGTACTCGATAGTTAAACTGAAGTATTTGCCTGTGTGGAGGGAATAGTTGGTGTGGCAGCAACATAAGAAATGTTATGGACCATTGCAAGATAAGAATGGTAAAATTGGTCATTAAAATGGTAGTTGCCTACTGCCATTTAATAGGAAGAAAAGAAAATCCATGGTGTTTGCTCACACACACACTGGACCTGAGCACCAGGCTCTGTGTCAGGTGGCCCTACAGGAGACAGAAGATGTTCTTACCCTTCTGACACAGGTAATTTATTTTGAGCTTTTTTTTTTCCTTTCCCATTTATGTGGCAGAACCCAATAGCACAAAACTCGTGGCCTCACTCGGAGCATCATCACTGGGATATCAGACCTGCTCAGGGCTTCCATCCTCTTGGTTTGATTGCTAATTACCTCATGGATCTTGGGAAGATGGAGTGGATTTGGAGAGAGCTGTGCTGTAAAGATCTTGAAGTGCCAATGAGGATTTTTTAACAAGTGTATTGTGCTGCTGTTCCCCTTGCCCTGTGTGTTGCTGGGTCGGGGTTTTTTAATGCACTTGGTCTTTTTAATAAAGCAGAAAGTGTCAGGAGAGTTGAGAAGTGGAGGAAACCTGCTCCCACCCAACGGGCAGCACTAGAAAGGGAGAGATTTAGAGACAGCCTGGTTGTCCCTTACCTGTAAAGCAGCCTCGGAACCGTCAGGTGAATTCCTCGCCCGGCTGCCCTGTGCCTGGTTGGGACGAGCAGCTGCACCCACCAGCTGGGCCTTGGGCAGCAGGAGATGGTCAGGCTGCACATGGGCAGCATGACAAGGTCCTGTCACCATGGGCAGTGACACGGTGTGTTAGTAACAGCTGAAAGGCAGCTGGCAGTTCTCTAGCAGCCTCTGTCTGGGGGGGTCCAGCATTTTGCGGGTTCACCAAATGACCTGGAGGGTTCTATGACTGCCTGTCCTGACAAGAAGGGATGAGGTTGGGGGGGTGTATGTGTGTATGACCTAAAAGACCCCCCACTTCAGCTGGCCTCAGTGTAAAATACAAGTCTGTTGTGGCCTTTTCCTCAGGGAGCAGGGAAGGGGCAGCTTCAGGCCTCTTGTCCTGCCTTGGGAGCAGGTTGGCTGACCCGCAGCACTTCCCAGCAGCCTGCTGAGGACATGCTCCGAGCTGTCTCCATGCACACAGGCTCTCCACAGAGAGGTGTTTCCACATTCCCAGGAGTGTGTTCCTGGGATTGTGTGTAGAGCTGTGCAAAACCTTGGCCCCCAAGGACCTTTTCCATTAAGAAGAGCAGCACAAGGAGACTAATGTGTCAGCAAGAGCAGTCTGGCTTGGCCAGTGCTGTGTGTATCAGCCTGTCTTTCCCCTTTTGATGTCTGTTTGATAGTTACTGTCTCATTTCAGGTGGTTTGTGCGGAGGGAAAGCTCACAGAATCACAGGGTATCAGGAACTGGAAGAGACCTCGAAAGACCATCCAGTTCAATCCCCTGCCTGAGCAGGGTCATCTAGAGGAGATCACACAGGAACGTGTCCAGCTGGGACTTGAATGTCTCCAGAGAAAGAGACTCCACAACCTCTCTGGGCAGCCTGTGCCAGTGATCTGTCACCCTCACAGTGAAAAAGCTCCTCCTTGGGTTAAGATGGAACTTTCTATGTTCCAGTTTGGAACCATTTCCCCTTGTCCTGTCACTGGCCATCACTGAGAAGAGCCTGGATCCATCCTCCTGACACTCACGTGTTACATATTTGTAGACATTAATGAGGTCACCCCTCAGTCTCCTCCAGGCTAAAGAGCCCCAGCTCCCTCAGCCTGTCCTCACAAGGAAGATGTTCCACTCCCTTCATCACCTTGGTGGCCC